>JALPQD010000258.1:0-457500 GCA_023101885.1 Typhlomys cinereus
TCCGTTCTCCTCCTCCTCTTCTTCCTCCTCCTCCTCCTCCTCTTTTGGCACTACTGAAAGAACTCAAGGCCTTGTGTGTGCTGTACAACCACTCTGCCACTGACTTATAAGACACTGCAGGACCTATAAATTAGGACCCTAGAACCCCAAATTAATTTTGTATAAACTTATAGTGCTTTTATAACCAGTAGAAAAGTTCTACTTAACAAAGAGAAAAAAATCATCCTAAAATAATCATTTTCACCATTGAATATGCAGAAAAATGATTACCGCATGTAATTAGATATGCATGTAAAAGCAATAGTAACATGAACATAGTGTCTTCTAAGATAATTATTCTGGAATACTTTTTGGTGTGAGAATTTGGGATTACTTGGGAACATATATTGATAACTGATATTTGAGAAATCATGAATATTAGCCTGAACTTGCCAAGATTTTGAAACTAATTTTAATCATAGTAAAATATACACAATTGGGAAATGACCATAATAAACATTTTACATAAACAGTGTAGCATCCTTGAGGACATTCACACTTTTATATGCCCGTGACTATCACCCTCAGCAGCATAGTCATCGTGGCACTTCAAAACTAGAACTCTCCAAGTGTAACTACTTTCCCCTCTCCTGTTTCCACCCTCCACAGCCCCCACCCTGACCCCACCTCTGCCTGCCTCCATTCCACTTCCCACTCTATGACCTCGTATTCCTTCCCATCCAAGGATTCACACCATGCTGTATCTGAATCTGCCCTTTTCTGAGTGGCTTGGTTTGCTAAGCAGAGTATCCTCGGGTTGCGTCTGTGGTGTAATATGCATTGATTCCCTCCTTTTTCAAGATTAAATAATAAATATTCTGTTGTCTGTGTAGATTGCGTTTGAATTACCCATTCAACTATTCATGAATACTTGGGTGACCACCACCTTTTGAACTGCTGTGAACAATGTGCTACAAACATGGGTGCAGTGTCCTTTCCTGTTGGGGTACCTTTCCAGCATTGGAGATAACATGTTTATGTTTCTGAATGCCCCTCTCTGAAGTCTACAGTGCCCAGCCATTGTGTATTCCTAGAAGCCAGGCACACACTTTCTGTCTCACCTGGATATTGGTTAATTTCTGGTTTGACTTCTTCGACAAATAAAAATTGAGAAGAAGCCATATGGCCCAGAAACCATTGCTTTTTTGGATTTTAATCAGTATCTCTACAAAAGTATCCTAACTAAAATCTCTCCCCGAATGCTCAGCGTCTCTCTTCTCTGCGGCCAGTCATAAGGTGACGGGTGTGGCAAGGCCCCGTGCCAGCCTGCGGGCCCCTCAGCTGAGGTCCTGGGAAGCGACTTGCTCCTGTGCAGTTCATATCACGCCTGAGTCCAGCTGCTCGGCTGAGTAGGTTGGTGGTGTGTCTTGAAAACACGACGTCGAATCTGGAGCAGATGAACAAGAAATGTAAATTTGCCTCCAAAAATAGATTTTTGAAATTACTTTCCATAGGGACTCCCAGGATGCCTGAAGCTCTAATTAAAAGGCTTGGAACTCCAGCGAGATATGGAATTTTTTGAAAGCTTTCCCCGTATCCCCAGTGGAATAATAATAATAGTGCTTCCCTTTCAGAAAAAAGTATTTGGGTTCCAGGTATGACTGGTGCGTGCTATTTGTCTTTTCCTGTCGATTCTTGTACTTAGGATTCTGTCCTTTGGCATTATTCATTTTGTAATAAATTATAGGATTTCATTTTATAGCTGAATTTTATGGCTGAATTTTTTTAACAGCTGAATGTGAAACACACGTTCACATACATATAGCACATATTCACCCACCTAACATACATACACTTAACATTCATATTAACAGAAGCCATACATATATACACTCTCACACATACATACACATCAACACATGTAAAACATACACATATACGACACACATTCGTATGAACACATAGCACCCACTCAAGTACATATGACACACAATCACACATATAACACAAACATAGTTACATACATAATTGCACACACATAAAATACACATTCATATACATAACACATGCACACACACATACACATCATATTTTCCTTATCTGCTCACTAGCCAGTGGATACCTGGTTGATTCCATCTTGGCTGTTGTGCATAGTGCTATAACAAACATGGGAGCACAGGTTTTCTTGGCATGGAAATTTTCTTTCTTCATGTGTATGCCTTGAAGTGGATTAGCTAGACAATATGGCTGGTCACTTTTAGTGTTCTGTGGAACCTTTGTGCTACCCGCCACAACTGAACGCATGCATCTTCTTACCACCTGCTCCTACGAGCTCTTTTTCCTCTGCCACCTAATCAGTGTTTGTCATATTGGCTTCTTTGACAGTAACCATTGTGGTTGGGGTGAGATGATACCTCAGAAAAGATGAAAGTAGGACATTGACTGCTTGAGGCTACGAAAGTGGGGGAGAGGACGGAAAAAGTCATATCATCGACACTAAAATACAGTTTGATAAAAGCAAGAAATTCTGCAGTATACTGGGATAACCGTAGCTCACAGCAACTTACACATTTTATAACAGAGTAGAAGAGAAAAGTCTCAAGCTCCAAATACAAAGCAGCAAGAACTGCAAATGGGGATTATCCTGACTTGAAAACACACATGTATAATGTATAGAACTATTGCACAGTGTTCTACAAAGACATACAGCTATTAGGTGTCACAAAAATGAAATCTGAAAAGATAAGATTTTGGGTTATCATCTCTTAGGCAATAACATTCAGGAGGCTGAAGAGCATTTTAATTTTATTCTGTATTCCTCCATCATTGAATCAAAATCATCTGTTGGGGAAAGACCCAGAAATTTCACATTAAAGTAAACATATGAGAATCTTTTGAATTAAAACGGAAAATAAAGCAACCATTATTACTGGCTACCTAAGGGGCATATGAGGCCGAAAACAGCAGAATAATGATGCTAACCTGGAAGGTGCTAAACCTGGAAGATGCAATGATGATTCAGAAAAGGGAAATATATACATAGCCAGCTAAGGATTTAAACCAATTGAACAATTGTGGACTGTTTAGTGAATTTTATGGAGACAAGCGGGAATTCCCTGGGGAAGATCAAGTTATACTGTGTGGTCTCAAAGTTCATGAAAAGAGTTGATTAAGGACTGACAAGACAGCTGAAGTGAGATGATACCTCGGGAAAGAAGAAAGAATGGCACTGATTACTTGAGGCAGGTAAAGATGCACACACACAAACCTTATGACCTGTGGTCAATCTCCAGACCCCACATAACAGGAGAGAGCGGACGTTTGCAGCTGTCTTTGGCATCTCTTTCTCTCTCACACACACAAGCACACGCATGCATACACATGCACACACATAAATATACTTAAAAATTGTTAAATGAAATGCAGAATGTATGTAGGTAGGAACTACAGTTCCTTGCTGGTGGGAAAGAACAAAATACACCTACTAGGGAAAAGAGCTTTGTTAAATAAGTCTGAATCACCTTGTTTATGATCCAGCAGTTCTTATCCAGCTATTTATCCACAGAAGGGAGAATGTGCTGTCAAAAGACACGTATAACAAGCGCAACCAGAGTGGCTTTATTGTCAACAGTCCCAACACACCACATCAAGGGTGAAACACAAGAACGTTACATCAAAGCGGAAAAAGCCAGATCCACTGGCCTGCGTGAACACATGACCCCACTCACTGGAATTTTCAAAGACACAGAGTAAATCTCCAGGGATGGAAATCGGGGCATCGAAGGGCTGAGCGCTCGCCAGGCATGGGGGGGCCTGGACGGAACAGCGCCAGAGGCACTTTCTCAGGAAGGGAGCCTGTCGCACGTGGACTGCGGGCTCGGAGCCTGTCGCATGTGGACTGCGGGCTCGGAGCCTGTCGCATGTGGACTGCGGGTCGGAGCCTGTCGCATGTGGACTGCGGGCTCGGCTTAGAAGAGCCATGTGCTTGCTGAAGCTCATCAAGCGCTGAGCTTTTACCGTATGTCGCACGCACCTCAGTAGAAACCAATTGAATGAAGGGACTTAGTACTGAAAAGATGACACATAGCTTAAACATTTAATGTCTATAGATCAACAGACCATAAACAATATTAAAAGAGAATAATAACGAGAAAAAATCTCATGTCTAAGAGGACATATATTTAATTTAGAGAGGAATCTCACATATGGGAGGAAAAAGAGCCAGTGAACTTCTTTGAAAGAATAATAATAAAGGTCCTAATAGGAAATTTGTAAAAGAAAGCCCAAAGCACTGTTTCATAGTATTTGGGGAGTTCTCTTTTTAAACTTTGTGTATTTATTTAAGAGAGAGAAGCTGATAGGCCCAGGCAAGCACGCAAGCGCATAGAGGTCGGAGGACACAGTCAGAAATCCTTTCTCTCCTTCCACCATGTGGGCTCAGGAGACTGAATTCAGGCTACCAGGTTTGTGCAGGTACCTTTATCTGATGAGCCATCTTGCCAGCCCTGCCAAAGCACGATTTTAAATGAAAGACTAAAGTTTCTGTAACCTTAAAAATGTTCTCTAATATTAAAAGAACAATAAAAATGTCCAACTAGAAAAGATGCATACACGAACCTTTGAACTGAGGTGAAGAAGGAAAGACCAAAGAACAAGCAAACAATTCACAACAGACAAGTACAGCACCGATAGGCTCCTTGAATGCTCCCCAGCTCCAGGTTGTGAAGATGCACAACTCGGAAGAAGGACAAGCTTTGTTCTGACCTTGTCTGCTTTCTCCTCTGGGGTTTCCCATTCCCTCTCCAGGGCCACATTCTCTCTGCTGGATGCCAGGAAAACTCCTGTCAGTCCTTAAAAGTTTTGCTCCGGTATCCTCTGCTGATTGGCAGCCAACCTTGAGGCGCAGTGCTCCGCCTCTCAGGACTCTGCCTGGCAAAGCGCTCATCACAGCTGCGTTTAACATGCACGGCTGCAGTCACGTTCCCGCAGCCGTGCGCTGTATCAGCAGAGTCTCGGCCCAAAGGTGCAGCACAGCGCCTGGCACGTGCAAGTGTCGTGCGATGCCCTCGAGTGCTTTACTGAAAGAGGCTTAAATGGAGAAAGGTTAAGATGACAGAATGCCCAGTTTTAGCCTTCCTCGCATCGACCCACTTAACACTCAGGTGTAATGGTTTGGAAAAGTGTAGCAGACAGAGTTCTCCAAGGAACTTACGTCCATAGTCTTTAGACAGAGAATGAGGGGGCTTGCTGTCAAAGTCTGCAGGTGGCTGGAGGCTGAGTGTGCAAGACCCATTGAAAGGCAGAGACTCAGAAGACTCGATGTCTGATCATGAGGACAGCCAAGGAGCTTACAGCAAATCTTTGGTACTCCTCTTTTCCATCCAGGCTGGCAGAATGTGATTGATAGCTCGGAGGAGGCCCGCCCTCCTGGAGAGAGTGACCACTGTCTTGGCCCACCACCTCAAGCATTTCATCTGAAAGTGTTCACACAGATAATGGAAGCCTGGATACCTCAGTGTACATCAGAAAACAAGATGCCATAAAAATTAATTATTACATAACCTGGCAAGACAAAAAAACATTAAAATGTTTGAATTAGTCAGTTTCTAGTCACTATGATGAAAAATCCTGAAAAAAAAAAAACAGCTTAAAAGAAGAAGCATTTATTTCAGGCCACAGTTTCAGGGGGTTGGCCATGCCAGCTGGCTCCAGTTTCCCAGCCTCTGGTGAGGCTTTGCACCATGGAAGGCAGATGTGGTAGAGCAATGCTGCTCACCCTTATGGTAGCCAGGAAGCAGACAAAAGAGAGGGAGACAGGGAGACAGAAGAATGAACAAAAAGAGAGAGAGAGAGAAAAACAGAGAGACAGAGACAGAGAGAGACAGAGAGAGAAACAGAGACAGACAGAGGAAGGGGTATTGAGACAAGATATAACACCCAAGACCATGCCCCAAGTACATATTTCATCCAATAGCCCCCACCTCCAAGAGTTCCTACTATCTCCTAGTAATTGACCCCACATTAGGAATCTATCTGGATTAGCCAATCAGATGTCCTCACCATTTAAACGTTTCCCCAAAGCCACATCTCTGAATATTGAATGGGGACCAATCCTTTAATGCATGCATCTTTCTGAAGGATGCTTCACACTGAAACCATTATGAGCTTTCAGTCTGACTGCTCAGCCTTTGAGAACCTGATCGAAGGAAACCCTTACGTAGGTGTCCGGGAAGGCTCCGCATGCATCCCACTTCTCATTGATTCTGATTGAATAAACCATCTGATAGAATGCAATGCAATTCAATAGTTAGCTAAGGCATGAAGACCTTCAATGATTGGATAAGAGATTATTCCTCGGGCTGATGAGGGGGTCGAAGTGCTTGTTGCAGGAGACCTAAGTCCATATCCCCAGTAGCACATAAAAAGCCAAGCATGGCTATCTGTGCCCCGTACCCCAGCACTGCGCAGGGTAGAAACACAAGGATTGCTGGAGCTTGTTGGCTGACAGTCTAACCTCAAAACAGTGAACTCTGTTTATTGAGAGACCTTGCTGCAAGGCAATAAGGTAGAGCTTGAGGAGGATGCTCAGCATCCCCTCTGGCCTGGAGACAAGAAGGCTCTTCATTCTCATAGCTAAAGTGTAGTTGCTGTCTTCTCAGCGAGAGATCAGCTTTCTCTGCTTCCTGACTGAGGATGTCATGTGACAAGCTCCCGCGGCCTTGATTCCCCCACCATGACAGGCTGTACCCTTGAACTAGCAGACGAAAGAAACCCTTCCTGAGATTATTTTAACATCCCAATAGGAAAAGAAATCAAGAGTGGTATTTTCCCATTTTTATTTCAATTAGCATAAACTAGCTGTAATCTTCAAGAACTAATGGCGTTAACTACATGCTTTCAATGTTTGTTACTTGTTTACTTAAGAGACAGCAAAACAAAGGGAGAAGATACGCATGGCAAGTTACTTAGGTGAGCTCAGATGTCCACCATCAAGCCAGTTCTCTCCTGCCAACCACAGAGGCTCTAGGGATCACAGTGAGGTCTTTTGTGATATTACTCACTGAGTCACCTCTCTAGGCCCACTCCCTTGCTTTCGAAGGTCTGTTATGTTGACTTAAGTTCACCCATTTTGAGGTTTCAGTCCATTCACAATAAAATTGAAGCAATATCAAGTTTACTTTTTCTGAATGATCTGTTTGCCAGCAAGCAAGCATTTCAGATCTAATCAGTGTAATCCATGTTCTGTACTGCTCCACTCACGGATCCCAGCACAGTGAAAAACCCAGATGAGGGGACCACTGAAGGCAGAGTGAGCCCGGCAGGTAGTCTCGGTGTGTCATGCGGTAGAATACCATTCTGCCTTGAAGAAGCGCATTCTGACACCAACAATCATGTAGAACGAGCAGGTGGAACCGACTCGATTGGTTCAAGGCCATGGACTGGCCATGGTGCCAGCCGCAGATGCCCAGCACTGGGGACCAGAGCAAGGGGCACAAATACCATGTTTCACTCTCACATCACTGTGGCGGCAGGGACCGCGTCTCAGGCACCCTCCTGCCATAGACCCAGCTAACCCAGGACATTCAGCAGTGAGATGGGCAGGACACAGACCCTCCAACTCAAGCCACTGCCATTATCACCGGAGTCGTGGTCCTGACAGGACGTGGAAGACATTTCCTGGGCTCCATCCCTAGAGATTTGGATCAGTAAGTAGTGCTTGGCCCGGGATTGTGTATTGCTGCATGCCGGGAGACCCCGGGGTCTCGGGTCCGAGGACTCCACGCTGAGCAGCTCTCTGCAATGAGCTATATGTGCAGCAGTAAAGTTATTTTCCAGAATTAAATCTAGTAAATAATCAATAATGGATGAGTTACCCGCAGATCAAATTAATTTATCCCAAATGGCTTGCTATTGATATGCAAGTAATTGGTAGCAACACTGGTTGATAATCCAATTCAAAAGCTGTTACTTATTCAACTGTATTGCAGTAAATATGAGGTAATGTGTCCTCATGACAAGCCCGCTGGGGACGTGGGAAATGGAAACCGCACAACAGTGTTCACTGTGAAACAATCCCAGCGACACCGTGTGGTCTCTGGTCACCACAGCGCCCCCTACAGAGCAGCTGCAGACACAGCCCCAGACGCCCTCCTCCCTCCCCTGCTCTAGTCTGGACTTGGAGAGGGTCCAGGAGAGGTTGCCGTGGATACAGCATCCTCGTGCCTGTCCCCTATGGCAAATCAGGAAATTGGCATCCAGGTTTAATAAATGTGTGTTATTAATTCTCCAGCAAGGCCATGCCTCCCTCCCTCCCCCAAAGTTCACTAACCTCTCAAAAAAATGGTCAATTCATTTTTCAACTCTCAAAGTGGGCAATTGAACCATAGCCCCATAGATCCCAGGAGCTGCGAACTCTCTCCTCGGGGGACCGAGCAGAGACACCGGGACAGTGAGGAGCAGCTACTGAACAGCTGCACCCTGAGTGACGGTCATTCTAGGCCAGGAGAAGGGTGAAGCGCGCCCCGTGTAGTGGCATCTCTGGGGACCAACCTCTCCTGCTCAGAGCCACCGACCAGCCCTGCTGCGGCACCGGCCCTCCTCATGCCCTGAGATCTGCCATCTCTGTGAACCACCTGCAGGACGGGCCTGGGGGGGCAGAAGACCTGGTCCCATTGCTCTGCTCACATCCCCAGTCGGGTTAAAACACTGACGCCTGTCTGCTGTCGGAAGCGCTTGTCAGCTGTCTAAAACGACAACATGGCGTGAACTTTCACAAGAAGGCTCAGGACGCAGGCTCAGCAGCAATCTGCTTTAGTCCTAGATCCCCTCTCCCCAGGACCCTCCTGTCTCTTGTGCCAGTCCCACTGCTGGGCTTGCCTGCCGTTGGGCTGCCAGCGTCCTGTCCTCCTCTGCACTTGCAGTGGAACGTGCGGGAGCTCTCGGGTCAGAAGTACCCTGGCCGAGTGAGAAAGAGGCTGATGAAGGACTTGTAGGTGCAAGCAAGAGGCTCCTGTCCTGAGACCCACCAGGGACCCCCACCCAGCCGGGAAGGGGAAATGTTGACCATTCATCTAGAAAGGAACTTGCAACTAGTAGGGGGCAATTAAAATATTATTGACAGATAAATAATAGAAATTACGGGAAAGCTTGAAATATTTCCTTTTAAAATGTACTATTAACGACACACACATACACGCGTGCATACATGTGCTTACAGAGGGAGATCAGAGGTCAACTTTCAGAAGTCATTTGTCGGGGCTGGAGAGGTGGCTCAGGGGTTAAGCTGCCTTGCAGGCGGAAGGTCCTGAGTTCGGATCCTAGACCCCGCGTATAGACGCCGGGGGAAACCCGGGGCGGCCTGCGTTTCTGGTCCTGGTAGGGTGGAGCCTGTGAATCCCGGAGCAGAGTAAACAAGGAGGAGGTGGAGGCATCCATGGTGGTTCCCGGATTCACCTGTGGTTCTACACACACACGCACACACACATACATACACACACATACATGCGCACATGCACACACACACGCACACGGATACACGCACAATTGAATAAATAAAAAAAAATTTAAAAAAGAAGTCATTTGTCAGTTCTTTCTTCCCGCCATGTAGGCTTTTGGAAACTGAACTCAGGTCATCTGGTTTGCGAGCAGATACCTGCTGAGCTATCTCCAAGTTTGAAATGATTTCTATACCCAGAAAATACAAAGCCAACATATGAACGTCATTCTCCCTTCACAGAACTGAGGTTCTTTCCTTGAGGTTGGACGGTAATAGTAGCCCACCTGAATGTGAAACCCAAGGGTCCCTACAGCCTTACTGACCACCCCCAGTCCTCTGTGAGCTATGGGCTGAACAAGAGCTTCCCCAAGAAGTCCTAGAACTCATGAATGTCGCTTTCCATGCCAAAAGGAATTCTGCCAATGTAAATAAGTTAACTACCTTGGAAAGGAAAACTACCCTGTTATCCAAGCTTCTACTCCACTCGCATGAGTTCTTACATCAGAACATGAAGGTGGGACAGTGAATCAGTTAGTGATGGAGGAAGAACATTGAGGGGTCAGCTGGGCCTGAACTAGCATGCTGGGGCTGGAGAGAGGCCCTAGGAAGCAAGGCTGGCTCCCAAGGGACAGCCAACAAGGAAAAGAGGGCCTGAGCCTCGGGGCCTAGAAACGACCATGACAGCCGTGGGATGGGCAGGGAACGGCTCTCCTAGAATCGTTGTCCCCACCCCTTTTTATTTTTTAAATTTTTTCATGTGTGTGTGCATGGATGCACACACTCGAGTGTGTGTTTTTGCATTTGGGTAAGTGCATGTGTGTTTGCAAGTGTGTATACAACACTGCATTTGAATATGTATGTCTGTGGAATGCCAAGATGTCATCAGGAATCATCCTGGATTGCTCTGCCAATTTATTCCTTGCTCTGCCTTCCAAAGGCTCTGCCTTCCAAAGTCAGAATTACAGATGGCTGCCGTATCCACCTGGCATTTTTTCCATGTGATACAGGGATCTGAACTCAGATCCTTTTGCTTCTGAGGCAAATGTTTTAACCCCTGAACCATCTCCTCACCCTTCCCTTCGACTCTTAAGAATAGTCCCGTCCTGCAAAGACCCTTATTGCAGCTGTCCTGAACTTCTGACCTATAAAAATATGAAAATAAATTTGAGTCATTCTGAACCACTTGTCTTATGCTCGCTTTTAGTGCAAGAACATAACATTAACTGAACATAGTTTCTACCCAGGCCTCCCCTTTAACTGAACCTCTCCATGAGAGAAGATCCTCTTGCTTCTGGCCACAGGCTGCAGTCACTGTGAACTCTGGCTTCTTCTTCTAACCTTCCTGCTCATAGCAATAATGGAGAAAACTCATGGCAACGCATGGTCCTAACTTTTCCACCCATGAACCATCTGTGGGCTTCCCGCTGTATTTTAGCCCCCATCAGGGCAACCTCCATCTTCACAGAAGTGCTGGTAAGGAAAGGAGCAATCTGTTTGCTGATGGCAAACGATGCTTTTTTCTGACTCTGATGGTGGCTCCAGTCTTGTCTGGCATGGATACGTGTTCTGGAATGTCTCAGTGTAGAGAAGGAAAAGCAAAGACTCTGACCTTCTAACCTCGCAATCTGGTTTTAATATCATTGGGCCTACAGAGCTATTAAAGATTTCCTTGAGCCTGTTTTCAAAGGGTCTTTTAATCTAGCCATCTGCTGAACCTCCTTGATAGAAGTGAGAGGGATGCCCCCCGAACATCTGAATTTCTTAGGTATGGAACAAATCTTGGATCTTGTTCCTTAATCTGGTCCACTGATAAAAATCAATTGGATGTATTATGAATAAGGGTGTGTCATTAATACAGGCAGGTTTACATTGTGTACTGATATGAGCGTGTACATCAACTGGCTTATGCTGCACCATAACGTGCTGCTACACACAAGCCACACACAGACACTGGCTCTGAACCACCTGGTTTCTCCCTTGCCATTCTTGGGGCCATAGGTTGAAATGACTCAGAAGCAACTATTCCTGCTGGTCTTGTCAGAGGTCACTCATGCTCTAGTGGCACCAGATGGTCTAAGCAGAACAGTCTATGTTGTTGCTCCATGAGGGCTGGGCGCAGTGGCTCGTGGTTCCTCCCTGGGGACTCTGCCCTCACAGGGTAGTCTTCACGGAGCAAGACCACCAAACATAAGCTGTGAGTGCAAATGCAAGTGCAGAACTTCTTCCGCCTCCCTTTTCAGGGCCTCTGAGCAAACGAGCCACAGGTATCACCGATCTTGTGAGGCAGAGAGAGGATGGTTCTCTAACAGAAAAGCAGTGCCACATTTCGAAGGGCAGATGCACAGAGGGGAGCATGTGTGCCTATTTATCCTCCCTTCTAACCCCCACTCCTTGTGACGGCCTAAGCTGCCAACTTGACACTTGGGATGCAGGTCTCCGGGCGCAGGTGTCAGCAATAATCTAGTTAAGGACCAGTGTGTAGGGGATTGTCCTGAGGATATTACGAAGCTCCAAGCCACAGCAGGCAGGATCAATCCTTGGCAGGAGGATGCAGACAGACAGAGCTGGGTGGCATTTGGCAAGCTGGGCACAGGCACGCACACTGCTCCTGACTTCTGTTCTCCATCGATGTGGTGTCACCATTTCCCTCTGTTCCTGACTCTGGTATGAGTTTTCCTGTCATCATGAACTAATAACTTGGAATCATAAATCAGAATAAAATCTCCTCATTCCCCTAAATTATTTCAGTGGGCAATTGCTATTACACTAACTAAATCACCCCCCACCGTGTAACGTGTTCTCACCGATGCCGCGTTGCTGTCCAGCACAGCTCTGCCCCACATTAATACTTCCTCCGAGAGCCAGGGCAGGGTTTCTGGGCGAGATGCGCGATAAGAAGCTACATCCGCAAGATCAGAAGAATCAAGGGGATAAAATACAACAGATCCCATTCCTACAAGGTACAAAAGAGCTGAAGAAAACAGAAAAAAAGCTTAAGGGGGATTTTCTCTCATAAAGCAGGAACTAAGTCTGTGCCTAAGTACACCAGGCTGCACGCACTGGGCGGGGCCTGCATTAGCTGCCAGGAGAGTTCGCCAACGGGCATCCCGAGAGCAGGAGGTCTGCTCTGAGCACAGCAGAGCCAAACACTGAACGCAAAGGAGACAATCGGTGCGGAGGAGGCTGTGCACAGAGCACAGTGTAGCTTGGGGATTCTCAGCAGGGGCCCAGGAGTTATTTGCGGAGTATCCATGGAAATAAATGCAACGGCGAACTAAAGAGTTTGGCGCAGTCCTAATGCTTATGGTCAAAGCAACCTTCCACTGACACAGGTACACCCATCTGAGGGAGCCATCCACCCCTCGTCCAACACTCAGTCACAGGAAGCCCCTCATGAGGAAGGAACAGTCTTTAAAATACCAGGCTCACCACAAACAAAGGGATGAGCTTTTGAAATAACAACTAAGATTGACAGCTCCCAGCCAAATTAATCCAAAGAGAGAGAAGATACAAATTAGAGTTCATAAATAAATAAAATTCGAGTGGAAAATAGAGTTGCTACTAGAAACTTCAGTGAAACCCAAAGGGTCGTTTCAGGACTATGAAGGCTCATAGTCCAATGAGTTGGAAATCTAAATGAAGTGGATCTATTCCAAACCCATGTGACCTACCAAAATCAAATCAAGAAGATGTAAACAGCTCAAACAGACCCATATCAAGTAACAAGATGGAAGTGGTCATTAAGTCTCCCTCCAGGGAAGAGAAGCCCTTGGAAGCCCTGATGTATAACTGTGAGGACAACAGTGTGATCCCCAATATCCCTGGAAAAATCGGGGTGAGCTGATGTTACTTGCAACCCCAGAGCCTGGTGAGGAAAGGAGGAGGCAGGCAGCTCTCTGGGGCTCGCTACCAGACAGCTTAGCCAAGCCAATGAGCTCCAGTTCCCAGAAACACCTTGTCTTGAAAGAAGAAAAGACAAATCAAAAACCAAACCAAACCCAAACGAGAAACAAAGAGTAAGACATATGAGATTGACTTCTGGCCTCCACACTCACGTGAACACAGATGTTCACCTTCCCACATGAATGTGCACATACAAGTGCATACACAAAAAGTTTCTCCATAAAGAAAAGTCCATACCAGAATTATTGCTGAATTCTACCAAATATTTAAGGAAAGGCTACAGCAACTGTGCAGTTAGTCTGCATGGCTGCTGATAAAATCACCATCAAAAGGCTTAAGGGAACAAGGGGTTCATTCTCTTATGATAGTCTGGTTACAGTTCTTAGTCTAGCTTGACAGGAGAGCTCACATCAATGCCAAGGCTGAGGGAACTGGCCACACCATCTTCACATAACAGCTGAGAGAGAGAAGATCCTTACTTGCCAGATAAGCATGTCTGGCCAAGTATACACAAAGATGCCAACTCTGTCAGCCAGCTCTCTGTATTTTGTTCTCCTATCCATGGCCTAGTTCACTCACCATGGGCTGGACCTTTCCTATCAATTACACAACCTCCTGAAGGTTCACTCTGGACTTAACTTCAAATTCTCTACAAATGTGCCCAAAGCTCAAATCTTCAACCATCAAGTTGACACCTGTGTCTGACCATGACAGCAACACTTCCTAAATGGTAAAAGGAACACAGTCAGGGTTATGTCATGAAGACAGTGCTATCCTGATACCAAAAACTGGATAAAGACCGAGCAAAACAAAAAAGGAAACTAAAGACTGTTTTCCCCATGAGGATAGATGTGAAAATTCCTAACAAAATACTTGCAAATTGAATCCAAGAAGACAATTAGAACATCACACTTCGTGACCAGTTTAATGCAATATATGCCAATCAATCAATAAAATACTCAATATAATTAGATGTAAGGACCCAAATCAGAGAAACATCGCAAAAGACAAAGAAATGGTGTTTCATAACATTTGGCATGTGTTCTTGATCCTGAAGAAACTTGGACTAGAAAGAAAATACATTAGCATGATAAAGGCTACATATTACGAACCTGCAGCCAACTTGGTGCTGAATAGGGGACAGATGAGTGCATGCTCTGGGGGATCCGGAGTGAGACCGGGGTGCCCACTCTCTCTGCTTGCCTGCATACAGGGCTCCAAGTCTCCCTGAGAGCAGAGAAGAGAGTAACTACTATCTACAGGCACATGTTCCTCTTCCACTTGAAAGACCCTATGCACTCCACCAGGAAACGCTTAGGTCTGAAACTTCCAACAAACTGGCAGCATACAAAAACCAATATACAAAGCCAATTCCTTTTCCACAGATGTTTATAACAACCCTTACTGAGAAAGAAGTTGGGAAAAAAGTCTTGATCACAATAATATATATGCTATTGCATTTATATTGTATATACATACTATTGTATATATACCATTTTATATTATAGATATCCTATTATAGATTATATATGTTATGAATGTATGTTGTGTGGACGTAGGCAGATGTATATGTTTATCTGTGTGCATATGTAAGTATGTATGTATGTATGTAATCTGTCATACTAAACCTATCTAAGGAAGAGAAAGATATCCACAGTGAAAACTTTAAAGCATGGAAGGAAGAAGCTGAAGAGAACACTAAGGTGCAAACCTCTCGCTCTCACAGATTGGCAGAATTAATGTGAAAATGACGCTATCACCAAAAGGATTCTCCAGATTCAATGAAATTCTGATGGAAATTCCAATGATAGTCTTCATAAAACTAGAAGGAAAAAATCCTAAAATTCATCAGGAAGAAGAAAAGACCCAGAATAGCCCACAAAATCCTGTAGAAAGAACAAGGCCAGAGGTATCATAATATCTGATTTCAAATATACTATAAAGCCATAGGAACAAAAGACACGGGACAAAAGCGTGCATGTGCATAAGAAACAGAATGATGATGGGAAAGAACTTTCCAAACAAGACTTCAACGGCACAGGAAATCACCCAGAATTTAACAATAGGCTCATATGAAATTCACAAAACTTCTGCCTATGAAGAGAAAGCTACAGAATGAGAGACCATCCTCTACTTCTTGCATCACTGCACACTAAACAAGGATTAATACTGAGAATGCTTGGAGATGTTAAAGGTTAAACACCAAAGGAACATGTCTTCCAATCAATGAGAGGGCTAATGAACAGACAGCTTTCAGCAGATAAAATGAACACAGTCAATAATTATTTGGGAAAAGGTCATCCTTTTCTATCCTTAGCTATCAGGGAAATGAAAATTAAAAGTGGCTGAACCTAAAAGCTTTCTTTTTGCAATTCAATGATATAAGTATTTATTACAGAAAATCACAACTGGCCAAAGTGCAAAAAAATAAGTGACTTTAGACTCCTTGGGCCTTAACAAAACATCTAAACCACCTCCTCCTCAGAAGGCTTGAACATTTACATAAAACTATAAAGGCTTGAAGGGGGCAGAGATATGGCCAGACATTATCTTCTGGATATAATATTGCACCCATGAATTACCTGCGGTTGTAAATACTTCCAAAAGACATGTATGGGATTTGACCTATCAAAATTTCACCATGGAAGGGAAAAGATCTGAAGAGGCCCCACACTTCCCTGAGAGACTGCAGAGGGCTGATGCAGACAGCGGGGGAAGGGAGCAGTTTCTTCAACAATATGCCCACTAAAATACGAATTACACTTCAGCAGGTGTCAAAGGCATCCGGATGAAACTCAGTGGGTGACACCTGCAACAAGACTTGAAACTAGGAGGGAGATTGGCAGGAAGAAGGGTTGTAATGGGAAGAGGAAGGGGATGGGTTGGGGATCAAGGTATATCATAAATTCACCGTGCTCATGGATGAGACTCTAAAGGAATAATAAAAAGACTGGTTTGAGATTCAATGTCAGAATGGCTGCCAGCAAGAAAACAAATGACAATGATGCTTGTGAGAATGTGGGGGAAAGAAGAGCAGTCATAGTTAACTTTTCGTTTATGCAGTGAAACAATACTCTCAGACTTAGGCAACTTAAGGGAGAAAAGGAGATTTATTTGGCCGCAGGTCCAGAAGGTGCATAGTGCACTCATGATGGGCATCACGTGGCAGAAGGCAGGGCGGGAGGCAGAAGCAGGTTCCGGTCACTTGGTCCAGAGGGAGGCAGAGAGAACAAGAGCAAACTTCAGGAGAAATCAGGGCTGGGCTACCACGCCTCAGGGGTCCCCTCATGATGTCCCTTCCCACAGCAAGACTTCGCCTCAAAAGGTACCATAACACTCCCCAAATCAACCCCAGCTAAGGATACAGGCATATGAGCCTGGAGGTGGGGGGAGGCGCAGAGCAACTCGCTTCAAACCATGGCAGAAATATTTATTCTTTAGTGGTGGGAATCTTCCACAAGGCCACAATGGAGATGTTTCCTCAAGCTAAAAATAGAGCCAGTTGTATCACGCCAAGTCACGTGCTGAAACCTCTAGGTGAGCAGATGCTAAATTTCATTGCCACTTTTGGTTTAGTAATTTATAGTTTTTTGTTTATGTAGTTTGTAATCTAATCATAAATAGTCTATTGTTTTTCCTGAGCCCTGGATACGTCTTCTGTCATTTAAAATTAAAGAAGCTAGTACGACTTATTTGATCCAATAAAAGCCTACTTTATATTTCCCATAATATTCTACACTATAAATACCATTACAGAACTTACCTCAAAACAAAGTTACCTTGGCTATATTGAAAGCTTAATCTTACACAAATATTGCTAAATGATGATAGTTCTGCAAACGTGTGCTGTTGAAATGATATTTAAAATAAAGATTTTTCACTTGAGGAAATTATGAGAGGAAAAGAAGCAGGATGAGACATACCTTTCTCCATTCAGAGCACACTGTGTGGACCACAGAGTTATTATGAGAGTTTAATACTAGTCTCCACTTATAAAAGAGAACATGTGACCCATGTCTTTCTGTGTCTGTGATACTTTGCTCAGTATAACTTCTTCCAGTTCCATTCATTTACCACCACATTTCATTAATTCATTTTTGGATAGCTGCATAGTATTCCATTGTGATATGCCCACAGTTTCATTATCCATTCATCAATTTGTGGGCATTTGGGTTGATTCCATGACTGAATAGAGCTGCAATGAACATGGATGCACACGCGTCTCTATAGTAAGATGAAGCATTCTTTGGGAATATTCCCAGTAGTGGTATAGACATTGCCTGTTCTTCCTTAATAAGTGGAATCTAGTACTAAGTCCTCATAATGACTTATTCAAGGGAAATCTCTAAAATATCCACTAGAACCACAAAGGAACATGACTTGGGGGTTATGGGAAACGGGGACAAAGGAATACAGTTAAATAGATAAATAAGGCCACTATGAAGAAGTATTGACACATCTGATCCTATCCACGGTCAGTTTCCTCCCTGTCCACTGTTGTTCAGACTGGTTTACAGTGCTGTGTTTCCTGCATGGAGGGAGGTGCTTAGAGGTTCGTAAGCAGGTGGTTGGTTACCTGGAGGCCAACCCCACTCTCCGCTGTGTCCCAGTCCTGTTCCTCCCTCTCTTTTAACCCTTTTCTTATATAAAAGCTTTTTTTAAAAGTCTTTTATCTTTGGACAGGAGAGGATCTCAACACCCAGACAGGACACAGCCTAGTGCAGTGACATAGACAACACCCACCAGCCAGAATGCAGAGTACCAGCGACCTTGCAATGCTCACCTAGAATCAGGGCAGCTGAGTCTCTTCCCATCCGAAGGCTCAGGGAACCTTGTAGAAGAGGGGGCAGAAAGATTGTAAGAGCCTAAAGATAGGGAGGTCCACCCCTGGACAAGACATCCCATTCAAGGCAGGGCTGCTGTGTCCAGGATTTCACTGCAATTAGACTTGTCCATTTCAGGTCTCCACAATGGTTAATCAACATGCCCTCACAGATAGCAAAGATCTCAGGAGAAATAATTCCAAAGACTAGGACCCTTACAGTTTAGGGCTAGATGGGTGAAGGGGAGTGCCCCTGTCGGTGGGTCTGCTCAAGGAAATGCCACTTGGTTCGATCCAGAGGGAAACCTAGGAACTCATAGAAGTGGATGGTGGGAGGGTGGGAGGGAGGGGGATGGATTGATGAAGATAGGGGAGAGAGGAAAGGAATGGGGGAAAGAAGGGGAAAGGAGAGAGTAGGATTATTACTCATTGTGCTTATAAAAATAGGGAAAAATGAAATATTAAAAAACTCAAGAAAAATAAGATAAATAAGACTAGATCACCACAATGCTCACTGAAATTTTTAATCCTCAAAACCAAATTTCTTCAAATTGAAGTCAAGATGGAAAAGTAGTTTATGTTTAAGTGTATCGTTTTTCTTAATTAAAATATTGTTTTAAAATCTTTCCAAGTCTGAAATGGAAGAAGGAGCAGAGGTTTATAACTTCCAGCATTCTATAATGGCTTACCTTTCTCAGGGGCTTAATTTTTTTTCCATTTAAGAATGATTTTTTTCTACTCAAGTGGAAGATTATACTAATATCGACCTGAGATCCAAACTAGGTCACTTACATTCTTATTGCTCGTACAGCCCCTTGCTTTTTATGGCACGTGCTATTTCCCAGTAGGTTTTAGGTACTAGGTCCTATGACGAGTAGCAAGGGGCATTGGAACAGAGGCATGTTCCCACCCTGGACTGTATGGGGCTATGACCCACGAAATTGAGCATCTGGAGATTAGATGATGTTGAATGACCTTTACAAGCCTGGCAGTCCATGGCCAGGAGAGAAGAAATTGCTGCACCAAGACAGGAAGAGCCCAGAGCCAAGGACGGCCCAGGCTTGCCAGAAGCCAAGAGGGAGCACGCAGCAGACCTCCTGTCCTCCATACATAACAATCCCCACTAACACCCTTTGAACCTCTGGTCTGCACAGTCACGGGGGAGCATAGCTCGGTTGTCTTGTGACACCCCAAGTGTGGTCCTCCACTTCTTTATTGGCGTTTAACAACAAGCCCACCTAAATAACACTCTTCAAAATCTCAACGGCTTCCTCTCAGTCTGGTCTCTCTGAATTCAGTGGAAAAGCACAGATTGTTGCACGAAGCATGTTCCTCTGCGGGATGAAGGCGGCTTGGGGGCCTTAGTCTTCCTGTAGGCGTGGTTTTGTACCTGACACAGGAAGAGCTTAGCTCTTCGTACATGTGCAGGGACGGAGCGGAGAGAAAACAAGTCATGCCAACTCAGCCATGCCAGCATGTGGGCTACAGCCTCAGCCTGCCCTCCGGCCACGGGCCGTTGTCTTTGCTCTGCTTGTTTCCCAGGATTCTCAGCTCCTCTGGTAGGGACCACCGGGGAGCAGGGTTGTGCTCCCCCGCCTATTAAAATGTAAATTCTTTCCCACGAAAATAAATCCAAATGTCAAACAAATATCTTTAAAAAAATGTTCAGCTTCTCTGATCATTAGGGAAACGCAAATTAGAACTACCCTGTGATGTTGTCTTACCCTAGTTGGACTGGCTAAGATCACAAACACAAATGAGAATGAATGCGGACGAGGAGGTAGAGCCAAGGGAACACTTATTCATTGCTGGTGTGAACTGGTACAGCCACTATGGAAACCAATAAAGAGGTTCCTCGGAAAGCTGAAATAGAGCTATCATATGACTCAGTGATACCCGGAGTGAAAACATTCCCAAGGGACTCTAGATCTTATTACAAAACGCTTGTTCTTCCATGTTCATTGCAGTTCTGTTTACAATAGCAAGCAAATGGAAGCAACCAACATGTCTGTCAACAGAGGAATGGGCGGTGAAACATATACAGAGTGGAATACTCTTCAACTATCAGGAAGGCAGGAAGGCTGAGAATGGCAAATGGATGTATCTAGAAAATACGGTATTAAGTGAGTTATCACAGACAGAAAGACGGACACCACATGTTCTCTCTCTTATGTGTAGATGCTCACATCAAACTCTTCTCTGGAGTTATTGGCTTGGGATTCCAGAGCTTTCCGTACATGCTCAGTTTGCTACAGCCACTTATGATCCTGAGATATTTTTGTCAGGTGACAAATTCTGTGGTATGGGATTCAGAGGTAGGCATGGTGATGTGGTCGGAGCAGCGGTGGTCAGGGATGTGGTAGAGGATGACATTGTGCGTAGTTGGGGGCTGAGTTCTGCCTACTATGCTGGAAGATTTGTGTGGTGGTGTGGTCCCTGTAGCCAGGACCTGTGGATTTGGTTGAGTTTTTGCATAGAGTGGGTCCCTTGAATGTCTGTATTTGTGTTGTAGAATATGGCATGATGCTGCATTTTTGTTTATGGCTTGAAAATTTTATTTTCTATATAATGGTGTGAGGTTTACTCTATTTCAAATTTTCTTTGAAATAATGAAGTTAAAAAAATAAAATCTAGCACAGATCACAGGGGAGAAGGTTTCAAGCAGTAGATCCTTAGAAGCAAGGGGCTAAACAGTGATAATAGAGTTCCCGTGCTAATGGGGAGCCCAAGAAAGGGCCCCAAGCTGTGCTGCTGAGTCCTGAACCCTCCCTAGGGTGGAGGACTCTGAAGGAGGTTAGGTGCCCACATAAACAGATGCCCCAGGGGATGGGAGGGGGAGGGGGAGGCACCTGAAGAGGGGGAGAGGAAGGAGAGCGAAAAGAAGGGGAGAAGGGGGGAGAGTGCAGGGGGGGATGATAAGGGAGGGGTGGGGGGAGAGGATGGGGTACCTATTGAGCTTGTATGATTAGGAAAAAAATAAACTATAAATCCTGTGCAACATAGGGCATTTTGGATAAACTGTGAGGTTTCCAACTCTCAGGTCTTTGCTGGCTACACGTGAATACAGATTCTCTATCAGACCTCACCAATTTATTGAAGTCCAGAGACATTCACTTACTTTTCCCACTGCTTGCCAACTTCCCCTCTGCCACAGAGTACTTTTCTTTTTCTTCTTTACTTGTAGTACCAAGGATCGAGTCTGGCGCCTTGCACATCCGGAGGGTTCTTTCGCCAAGACACACCCTCAGAGCCCTTCTGAACTGTGACTCTGTTGCTGGAGCTGTCCTACTGGCCTCTCATCTTTGGCGTCACACCAGCCACGGTGCTCCTTGCAGGCCAGGCATTTGCTCCGCAGGTTGTGGGCCATCATAACAGTGTGACTGTTGCTACACAATAAAACTTACACACTTAACAGCTTCAACCGCCACCTCAGCATCTCGTAGTTCTACAGGTCAAGAGTCCAACACAGACTGCCTGGAATCTCTGACCACGTGTCCCTTTTTTCTGGAAGCTGTGGGGAACAAGCTCTTCCCAAGTTCACTTTTCCTATCCGCAGAACTCAGTTCCCTGGAGTCTCCTTCTTGGCGTGTGACCTTCTCCTTATCCAGGCCAGCAATGGCACACTGCACCTCTCATGCAGGGGTCTCTGAGTGTCTCATGCAGGGATCTCTGAGTGTCTCTTGCAGGGATCTCTGAGCATCTCATGCAGGGGTCTCTGAGTGTGTCTCTTGCAGGGATCTCTGAGTGTCTCACGCAGGGATCTCTGAGTGTCTCTTGCAGGGATCTCTGAGTGTCTCACGCAGGGATCTCTGAGTGTCTCACGCAGGGATCTCTGAGTCTCTCATGCAGGAATCTCTGAGCGTCTCATGCAGGGATCTCTGAATGTCTCATGCAGGGATCTCTGAGCATCTCATGCAGGGATCTCTAGTGTCTTATGCAGGGGTCTCTGAGCATCTCACGCAGGGGACTCTGAGCGTCTCATGCAGGGATCTCTGAGTGTCTCACGCAGGGATCTCTGAGTGTCTCATGCAGTGGACCTGGCCAGCTCCTTCATCTCTTGTCTCTGCTTCTAAGGGCTCTGTGATAACATTGGGTTAACTTGGATAATCTAGGATAATCTTATGTGAAAACCAACTGGTCATCCAGTCTAATTACACCTGCATGTGTCCCTTTTGCCACAGGAGACAGCACATACTTGGGTGTGGTGTCTCTCTCATTTTCTAGACCAGGGAGGAGGATGTGAACTGTTCTTGGGGCCACTGCTCCTGCTCTCTGCTGCCATTCAGAATCAGTAAGAAACAGGTCAGAGCAGAGCTTTGGACTCCAGTCTGAGTCTTTGCAGCACGCACTGCCTTTTGTTTGATGCCCTTAAGCCTGAGGCCGTGGACGCTGTCAGACAACACAGTGATGGCCAGATGGCTGTGACCAACCTGCCTGGGGTCCGACCTTCAGCCCCCCCATATGCAGAAGGGGTGACCTACCAATGCCTCATTGTAGAGCTGTTTAAATGACTTAATAATTGTAAAGTACTGGTCTGGCATAAGAAGAAGTGCTTTCAAATAATCATAATAAAAGTGCTTTAAAATAAATAGAAAGAAATTAACATATGGTATAAACTGTAATAGCAGCTGTTTTTTTTTCATTTTCCACCAGGATACCACATAACTTTTTTCTTCTTTTAGAATTTCATACATGAATATGGTAAATTTATGGTATATTCACACACAAATAAACAAATTGTTTTTGATCATAACACCATCCCAGTTTTGAAGTATAAGTGCAAGATGCAGCCTGACCTCACTTCAGCCAATTTCTGGACAGGGAATGGTATCAATATGGGTCTACTTTCACCAATCAATTGAGAGTTCAGCTGAATTCTGGAGAACTACATTATAGGAATGGTATGACTTGTTTTCAATACTACTTATCTCTAGACAAGTTACTAGTAGGAAAATAAAAGCAAGAAAAGGGTCTTTCTCCTATATTTTCATGGATGCTTTGCTTCACTCACAGAAGTATTTTGGAGACTTCTGCTTATTGAAGCAGCTGCTCTGGTTAAACGCAAGACCACAGCGTGATTAGGAAACAGCCGAAGCATTTCTGTGGTTGAAAACTAAACTCCTTCACGTGCTGGGATGCCGTCGCTGGTGCAGCAGATGGCTGATGCGGAGAAATCTGCAGGAGAAAACCCCACCTCCCTTGCCAGGCGGAGCCGCGCCAACATCTCAAGGGAACTTCATTCATATTTATGATATTTACAATGACTACAGTGGTTCATCAATGAAAGAGTACTCAGCTTATCAGGATGACTGCAGGCAAGAAAACAACTATTCACAAATGCATCCACAGATGCACACACAAGAATTCAAACATGTTGGCAAAATTATGACACCAAGTAGCAGTATAATAAAAGTAAGATGTATGCCTTCAAATCATAGACAGAGTTGGGATGGGTAGGAGGCAAGAAAAAAGTAAAATCTGTATCAGAAAACAGAAAAATAAGGATAGAGAAACGGAAAATAAGAAACTTGTGATAGTTAATCCTGGGTGTCAACTTGATCATAACTGGCATTAACTAAGATCAGCTGTCAGACCATCTAAAGAGATTACCCATATTCATACACATTACAATACAAAAGGCCAGCCCTAGATCCCATTGGAACCTCCATAGATCTCATAAGAAACTCCCAGTAGTGAATCAGATAAAAGGAGCCACAGAACAGAAGAAGGAGAGGGAATCTCCAGGAACCTTCCAGCCTTTAGCCACATGGATGGGGTGACATAGCTTCTCTCCAGCTTTGGCCAGCCATCCATGCCACCTCCACCATGAAAGACTGTATCTCCCCTCTAGAACTGAAGTTGAATAAATCTCCCTTTCTCCCTTAAGTTGTTTGACGTTGGATGGTCTCTCACAGCAATAGTTAAGATTAACCATTACAAATGGGCGGGGATAAGAGATCACACCAGAGATGACAGCAAATGTCAGGAGTCAAAATCATTACAAAACCAACAGGATCATGAAGAAAATTCTATTAGACACTGCTCTAGAAAGACATACTTGGAATAAAGGACCATAAAGCAATGGGCAAATATATAAAGCAAATAAAACGAGAGAAAAAGCCGTGATGATGGTGTGAACTGAATATTCTAAACTGGGTCAAGTTTTCAGAAATGATTGAAGTGTCACTACAAGTTGGTGACTCAAAAGCTCGAAAACAAAACACTTCAGGCTTGTGCCTCAGTCTCTTCTGTGACTGATGAGATGCTCAGGCTGGAGCAAGCTTGAGGGTCCTCACCAGGATGGTGGGAAGTCAAAGCGGCAGGAACCTGATGTTGCTGGTCAGAAAGCAGGAGTCGTCAGAGGGCAGAGGATGAACGCGGGCGTGTAGCCAGCTCTCTGCCAGTTATACCGTCAGTCCAGGTGGCCAGACAGGAAATGGGGCCACCCACGGCGGTGGACAGGTCTTTTCACCCAATGACATGATTAAAATAATCCTTCAAAGAGCTTCTCAGAGTGACTGACCTTAATCCAGATAAACCTACACAGGTGCACCCAGAGATTTGTTTGTGCTTTTGGGTGTCAAATTTAC
Source organism: Typhlomys cinereus (assembly GCA_023101885.1). Taxonomy (NCBI): domain Eukaryota; kingdom Metazoa; phylum Chordata; class Mammalia; order Rodentia; family Platacanthomyidae; genus Typhlomys; species Typhlomys cinereus. The sequence continues at coordinate 24,791 of JALPQD010000258.1, forward strand.
CATTAATACCAACTATACCACATAATACATTTTTATTGGCATGTTTTAGCTTATTGTTTCCACAAATATTTATTGTTCAGTTATCATGTACTTCACACTATGAGTTAAATTAGAAATACACACACATTCGAAACAAACATAAATACAGTCTGGGCTCTTAACAGTGTATCTAATAAATAATTTCACCGATAAGATTTAGAGAGTAAAATTAATATATTGATACCTACACATGTAGATGAAAGCATTAGAGAGAAAGCATGCAGTGTATGATTTTTGTATGCCCTATTTATATTTTTAATTTGCTTTATGATTGCTATGCCATAGAAAACATCACATTGAATTAAACTTCCACTAATTATATTTCCTTTTATTTGTGCTTAAATTCAGAAAAATATAGAATTCAAATTAATTTAAGAAACTTTAAAAATTACGCTTCTTGTGCTCGCTTCCGCAGCACATACACTAAAATTGGAACGACACAGAGAAGATTAGCATGGCCCCTGCGCAAGGATGACACCCAAATTCGTGAAGTGTTCCATATTTCAGGCCTCCATCAAGGACTGCAAGTGAGTAATGAGACATCTGGTTAAGTTCACAGACTTTCGTTCCTGATCATTTACAACTGAGGGTGTGTGATCTCACCAGAAGGGGAGGGCATATAGTCTGGCAGATGAAAAGTAACCATTTTGCATATGGGTGATTGACCCCTCCCTCACTGTGGTTTCCTACTTTTATTACATCTACCTTTGAATATACTCTTATAACAAGACTCTAGTTTAACAGCTTTTTGTCTCTGACCAGGGGGTGACATACAATACCCATCAGGATGGAGTGAAGGGCACTGCAGGAGCAGCAAAACTGCAAAAGAAAATCAACAAACCACAATCCAGAACTTCAGAGACTCTATATCAACCACCTAGAACTAGGTCAGACTAATCTCTCCCCATCCTGAAGCTCAGGGACATTTGCGGAAGAGGGGGCGGTAAGATTGTAAGAGCACAAGGATGGGAGGAGCAATGATATGCAAGATACTCCACACAAGTTAGGGCCGAAGCAATCACAATTGGACTTTGCACGCCCTGCGCAATGTCCAACACACTATTGACCCCACAAAGTCTAGCATTTGCTAAAGGCACCAAGATCCTTGGAGGCAAGGGATTGACAGCCACAGTGGTGTTCCTAAGCTTAAAGGAAAGGGTTCTGGGAAATGCCCCTGGGTCCTTACACCTCATCAGAGAGGAGGACCCAGAGGAGACTTTGGCATGCACATTAAAGGATGCTCTGGGGATTGGGGGGGGGGAGGCACTGGGGGATGGGAAGGGAGGGAAGAGGGGAGGAGGGAGCAGGGGGGTCGGGGGAGGTGGAGGGAAGGAGGGGACCAGTGTACCTGTTTAGTTCGTATGAGCGGAAATAATAATAATAATAAAAGAATACACGTTAGCATGTGTTCACATAGCAGTGATGTCAGATTGAAAAGTCAAGCCAATGCTGTCATACTGCTTAGTCTTGAATAAAGTAGTTATCCCACAACATTTTTGATATACAGAAAGGCATGAAATGCCATGATAGATAATATATTAACCAAGTTCTTTAAGGTTTAAAGAAATATGCCTTATGATTTCTTTTTTTTTGTTTCGATTTTTTGAGACTCCAGATTTTGTAGATGTGTATTATTTATTTATTGTGTGTGTATGTGTATGTGTGTGTGTGTCTGTTTGGAGGCCACTGTGGAGGACCAAGGGTGACTTCTATGGAAATCATTCTGGATTGCTTCTACCTCCTTTCTGCTTCTCTCTGGGATTTGCAAGGCTTTGCCCCCTAGGGCCTGAAGTGCAGGCCACTGCTTTTTCTGCCTGTTATTTTCACATGGGATCCAGGATCCAAACTTGGGTCCTTGTGCTGGTGAGGCAGAGTCTTAACCCCTGAACATCTCTCCAGCCCTGAAAAGTGCTTTCCTAGACTACTGTAATGTCCCAAATTCAATCAATTTTTCACCAATACAGAATATGAGTAAGAATTATATGCAGTTGAGCACTTTGGTCCTGGGACCAGATAGGCTTTGGTTAGATCTCTAACATACAGCCAGATCGCTTTTACTTAATTTTATTTCTAACTTATTTTTGTTTCTTTGAAAGTTTCATATATATATAAAATGAACCTTTGTCATTTTCTCCCCATATAACCCTTCTTCATTTGCTCCTCTTTCTCCCACTGATGACCTTCTTCTACCAATTTTTCCTCCTATCTTCTGTCTTTTGCATTTTACCCACTGAGTTCTATAAGGGCTGCATGCTGTAATCATTATTCTTGCTTGTTGCTGTGAAAGAACAAGTCAAGCAACTCAAGGGAGAAAGATTTATTCAGCTCATGGTTGCCGATGGGAGACACAGCGATTCATGGTGGGGGCAGCATGGCTGGTGGCTGAGGCTGGAGACAGCTGTGTCACTCCCATCTGAGAGGCTGAGAGCTGCAGACTGCTTGCTACAAAGGCAGACTCCTCCTGGAGGTAGGGTGGGACTCATCCACCTCAAGGCCCACCCCTTGTGATCACCTTCCTCCAGCGAGGCTCCACCTCTTAAAGGTACCTTGACCTTCCCAAACACATGAGACTGTGGGGACACATTTCAAATCATGACGCATGCATTAGCATGTACCTGGTTATACACCAGTGACAACCCCACAGACACAGTTGGGTCTCTTCCCTCCAGCAACACTAACTACCAATATTTACTGTAAGAGGGTCATGGACACACAAGTTTTTCCTCCATCCTTGATGCAGGGTCAATGGGCTCAATTTTGTGTGCATTTTGTCCAGGCAAACACAGCTGGAGTGCCTCTGTGGATGTTGTGGTCTTATCACGTGGAGAAGACACTGCATTCTAATAACCTTTAAAAACTTTATTTCATCATGCCATGCCTCACCTAAAATCAGAGGCTAGCAAAGATGTATGTAAATTACTGGTTTCAGGTCAGTTTCTGCATTCAGACTCATGCCTAATTCTTAAAGAACATGCTTTATTGGTACGTGAAGCTCTTTCAGTGCCTCCAGCAACAGCTATATGGATGCCACCCAAAAATTTAACATATTCTTGTTCATCAATCCTTATAGTTACCAAGTTACAAAGACTCATTTTTCTTGGCTCTGTCTCCTCCCTTAAATCCTGCTTTCTACAATTTAAAAGATCATTCCTTAATTAGATGACTGAGGTACTGCCACCTTTCCCATCTCCCTTTCATTTTTCACAGAATGGAGAATTAATCACTTAAGATTAAACATGGGAACAAGAGAAGGATAGCTCCTTCATTACTCTTATTTAAAAACTAGGGGCTGGAGAGGTGGCTCAGGGGTTAAGCCTCCGCCTTGCAGGCGGAAGGTCCTGAGTTCGGATTCCAGATCCCACGTATAGATGCCAGACGGAAGCGGGGGCGGCCTGCGCTTCTGGTCCTGGTAGGGCGGAGCCTGTGAATCCCAGGGCAGAAGGAGGTGGAGGTATCCATGCGAATTCGTCCGTGGTTCTACACATACACAGACACACACGCACAGAGACACACACACGCGCGGGCACATACACACGCACATGCACACAGTTGAATAAATAATAATAATAAAAAAAATTAAAAACCATTCTAGAAATTCTAGTTGCTGTCACAAGGAAGGAAGAGGAAATGAGGCTATGCAGGAGACACAAAATATTCCCAAAGAATCAGCAGCAACATTAACAAACTCTGGAAATGAAAAGTAATTAAAGAAACATTGCAAGAATACAATGATAACATACAAACATCAATGTTTTAACATATATGGATATTAACACATATACATGTATCGGCAGACATACTGTGGTATGTCTGTCCCATGGGACATCATTCAGAAGTAAAGCTCAATGAGATACAAACCACAAAATACCTGGATGGCAGTAAGTGTATGTTACTAACCCAAAGAAGCCAACCTGAAGGCTTGCGCACTGTGGAATACTAAACGTACAGTGGCAGTCTGTAATCTGAAACTCAAAACAAAATCTTATTATTTTAATAAATATGCATACCTGAAACCAATAACTCAAAATTCTAAAATATGGAAGAATGTTATTTCTACACAGATTGGAAGGCTCAGAATAATGTTGAGCTGTCAGGATGTCTATTTGACTCAGACATTTGAACCAACCTCAATCCAAATTCTCAGCAAGCAATTTTGGACACACCAAAAAAACTTATTGTGTTACATATGTACAATATTTTACAACTAATGTTTGTGCATTGATCTATAACCCAGAACTTTACTGAACTTATTACTCTTCACAGATTTTTCTGTATTTTTGAAGTCTTGGGATTTTCTAATCTGTTACCATGTCATCTGTAAATGGAAATCACTTTACTTCTTCTTTTTGATGGTTTCTTGTCTTTTTCTTGTCTAATACCTCCAACTATTACTTCTAATATTACATTGACTAGAAATAGTTTCTTATCCTAGAGGAAACCTTTCAGGATTTTTTCACCAAGTATTGGGGTTTCCATGTAATGCTGAACTAAATTCCTTTCATATCCAGTCTGTTGAGATCTTCGTCATAAAAGTGAAGAACATTATAAATTGATTATTCTGTAATTCTAGGAATGCTCACATAATTTTTATCCTTAATTATATTAATGTGTTACATCACATTGTATATGAAAAAGCTAACTACCCTACAGTCAGCATAGAAGGATGAGGGGAAGACAGAGTGACTGCTTGACTTCAGAACTGCTTGAAGCAACCAACATGAAATGTTACTAATGAAGCAGTCAACAGAATCTAGCAGAAAGTAACAGAGACTGGTTTATGAAAACATACTCAATAACCCTTTTTGGAGAAAAAGCAGAGAAATTTAACCATTTTGCAAATGAGCATCCATGTACAGAGAAAAATTACTCTAGACACTAGCCTTACAATTATTCCCCGAAATAATTGTATCAGTTACTCTTTCTCTGTTACTGTGAGACACCACTCAGGCACAAACAACTTAAAGGGAGAAAGGGAGATTTATTCAACTTATGGTTCCAGAGGGGAGATACAGTCTTTTCACGGGGGAAGAGGCGTGGTTGGTGGAGAAGCTGGAAGTGGCTTAGGTTCCTGCAGACATCATGGAGACTCGGAGCTGCTGCTGCAAGCTCAAGAGCAGACTCCCTCACTCAAGCAAGGCAGGACTGACCCACCTCAAGGCCTATCTCCTGTGACTGCCTTTCTCTAGCAAGGTCCCGCCTCCTAAAGGTGCCATGACCTTCCCAAACTCACATTTCAAATCACGTGATTTGAAAGAGAAACAACTAGTGACCTTGGATTTCACATTGAGATTTTTAAATGCGACCCCAAACATGTGATCTACTGAAGGGAAACCTAGTCATTCAAGCTATCAGAATTCAAATTTTAGTCGAGTAGCTCTGTAATGACCTACCAAAATCTTCCCACCCTTCCGAGGTTTTAGGAAATATCTCAGGAGAGAGGGAGAAAAGAATGGAAGAGCCAAAGGGTGGGAAGGGTACCGCCACAGTCTTCTTACAGGGTCAGGTAGTGCATCCGTGACTCACTGCAGCTGTGTTTATCTGAACAAGACATCTCTAACATTGGTCCCGCCACCATTGCACCGTGGACGGGGACGAGTTCATGTGGTTCACGCGTCTCTGAAGACTACTAATGGTTAATGCTGGCTGGGGCAAGGGGACCTGCTTACTTGAGCAGTGTTGCCACTGATATATTATCCGCACTGCAGCAAGTGTCCAAGTAAATGCTAATTAGTCATTAAACTCAGTGTGACACACACATACTATATATATATATATGACAGAAACTTTATGGAAAGAAGAAGTTCTTAATGGGAGAAGCAGAAAAATAAAGTAGAGTAATATGGGGAAAATGACAAAAATTTACAACACAAAACTGCTGAATAAATAAAATAAGTAAACAAAATACCACCCACAAACTTAAAAATACATTTGCATACCTCATATAAAGGACTATATTCAAAATATCCAAAGAACTCTTAAAATTCAACAATAAGGAAATGAAAAACATGACTTGGAGACTGGAAAACAGATCTGGAGGAACACGTCACCAAAGACAGCCATCGCCACGTTTTAAATAAGTGATGAAAGAAGACCATGAGATGGCCTAAAGAAAATTCTGCAAAGACGTGGAACTGAAGTGACTTGTAGCCACCTTTCTGGGAATGCAAAGTGATACACTCTCTTGGGAAGCTAATTTTCAGTTTTTTTTTTTTTTTTATTAAAAATTTAATTATACATTTTAAAAATTTTTTACCAGTTCCCTCCCTCCCCCCTCTTCCCCCTCCCCTTCCCCCAGTGCCTCCCCCCCAATTCCCAGATAGTCCTTTATTGTGTGTACCTAACTCTCCACTGTGTCCTCCTCTCCGATGACATATAAGGACCCAGTGGCATTTCCATAAGCCCTTTCTCTTGTTCCCCTTAAGCATAAGATCACTACTATGGCTGTCAATCCCTTGCCTCCAGGGGTCTCGGTGCCCTTAACAGATGCTAGACTTTATGAGGGCAACAGTGCGCTGGACATTGCGCAGGGCATGCAAAGTTCCATTATGATTGCTTTGGCCCCAACTATTGTTGAGAATCTTGCAAATCGTTGCTCCTCCCATCCTTTTGCTCTTACAATCTTACCGCCCCCTCTTCCGCAAATGTCCCTGAGCTCCAGGATGGGGAGAGATTAGGCTGTCCTAGTTCTATGTGATTGATATAGAGTCTCTGAAGTTCTGGATTGTGGTTTGTTGATTTTCTTTTGCAGTTTTGCTGCTCCTGCAATTCCCTTCACTCCATTCTGCTGGGCTAATTTTCAGTTTTTTGCAAAGCAAAATATAATCTCTTCTTATGACCCAGGAGTGGTGCTTATAGGCACTTACTCAATTTTTTTGGAACACATGTGTCCGTGCAAAATTTGGCACATGAATTTTTTATCATCCTTCTTCATCATCACCAAAACCAGCAGCAAACAAGACATCCTTAATAACTAAAATAATGAACTGTGGTATGTCTGTCCCATGGGACATCATTCAGAAGTAAAGCTAAATGAGATACAAACCACAAAATACCTGGATGTCATTAAGTGTATGTTACTCACCCAAAGAAGCCAACCTGAAGGCTTAGCACTGTGGAATACTAAACGTACAGTGACAGTCCGTACAGTGAAAGTATTAAATGATCACCAATGGTTAGTAGGAGTCAAGGAGAGGAAAGAGGGAGGAAGAAAACATGGGGATCCCTGGAGGGGCAGAGCAACGGTTTGTGATACACAAACAGAAAACACACGATGTCAGATCGAGGTGTGTGAATTTTGAAAACTCTTAGGAGCTCAGGAGGTCAGAGAGTATTCCTGACCATGACCAATGTGGTGGTGAGAACAAGAGGGAATGTTGTGATTTAAATAACTGTGGATAGGGGAAGTCTATAAAGTTAAAGGCACAAGGGACTACATAGAAACACTCTACTCTGGTCGATCAATAGGTTAACCATGCTGAGATGGCCACACACACACTGGAATTGAACAATTAAGTGAATGCAAGGCAGATGGTGGGATCTGGGCTTCTCATTGCAGGTGTGGAAATTTACCGACAAGTAAAAGACAGAGCCTAGGATGATTTACAGGATAATGGATTAGCTAAGACATCACTATCAGTTCAAAATTAGTTTAATACATAAATAGTTAGTACAAATACACTTGTAGACTGTATATTGCATAATATTATATCCTGATAAAAACCAAAAAGAAATAATACATCAGCAAAAAGCATGCTCAACACCCAAACTTTAGATTTGAGCATCATTCCCAGGAATTCCTGGGAGAATGTCTGGGTTAGAAAATATGTAAGAGGAGTTAGAGAAATGGCCCAGCAATTAAAGTGTTTGCTATTCAAGGCAAAGGACTAGCGTTTAGATCCCTACAATCTCTATAAATTTCAGATGGGTGTAATTCCAATCTCAGAATGCAAAGACTGGAACAAGCTGTCTAGCAAGGCTGCACCTATTGGTGGAAAAAAAAAAGCAGATCAAGGATGTTTCTGATAATGACCTGCAGCCTCTGCAAGCATGTGCACACACAAGCATGTGCACACACAAGCATGTGCACACACAAGCATGCACGAAATGCACACACGAGCAAACAATTATACATACATACATGCACCCTTGTATGTACACATAAAACAGGAGGTGTGTGATCCAGAGGAGCCCGGGAACATCTTGTGAGCTATGTAGTAAGAATATTTGGAAAACTCCATGTAGCTGGAAATGGAGGTCAGTCAATGGAATCCAGGTGTAGAAAGATTTTAAGTATGTCACACATGCCCCCATGAGCGTTCCTAATGACCAGTTTAAACAGCAAGGCAAATAAAACAGCATTGGAATAAATATCCAGGAGTCCATATGCATATAGATAAGTAATTAAGTAAGTTTGCAAATGGGAAGAGACAAAGCTCCCATGCAGAAATACCAAAATTATTCCTGTAGATATTCTTGCCTCAAGGAAAAGGGGCAGCAGTCCCACTCCTGGGCTATACTTCCGGTACAGTAGCACTCTTTGGAAACCAGTAACATGGAAGGTTTGTGCAGGGGAGAAACCTTAGAGAGATATAAACAGTAACTACCCTCATTTAACCAAGTGGACAAAGCCAACTCAGCAGTCATAACTGGCATGTACACCTTTGATATAATATAAAAATAACTGTAGCTTAGCTCTGTGGTCATTCTCATAATGACCCCAGTCTCATCATGAGAGAAACATACATGACCATGGAAGATGTTCTGTAAAATGTCTCAGTAGAGATTATAGATTACAGAACAACAAAGCAGGACCAGTAGTTTCCACAGTCAGGAGTTATCCACAGAGAAATGACAAGGAGCTCCACGGTCCATCCTGGGGTGACTCTGAACCAGAAAAAGACCAGCCAGTGCACACAAGCTACTCTTCGCGTTGCTGGTATGAACACAGGGCCCAAGCAGCTTAGGGGAACGCAGGCTTACTCCACTTATGATCCTGCGTCACGAGCATCAGCATGTCACGAGAGCTTATGCCAACATCAGGGGCTAAGGGAACTGGCCATACCACATCCACACAGAGCTGAGAGGGGCAGACTACGTGCCAAAGTACTGAACCAGCTCCTCCCGCTTATCCGCCTGCCCAAGGAGTCATCCAGCCACGGTGAGCTCCATCCTCCACATAGGTTGGGTAATTTCCCACCGGTTGCCTGAGCTAAGTAACTCTTCACCACAAAGGCTCCGTTTAGCCATCAAGCTGATGTCTGCAACTGACGGCACACTGGTTAAAATATGGATTTGAATAAGGTATATATCAATATTGGCTCACTGATTACAACAGACACGCCAACCAAAGCGAGATGCTAATAACAGGAGAAGCTGATGTGGAATATGGGGACCTTTTGAAATACCTTCTCAGTGGTACTGCAAATCCATAACTGCTCTGAAAAATGCAAATTTATTAAAATGCAGAGGTTATAAAACTCTAAACTCTCCATTACTTCTCATTAACTGCAGGGTAATATGGGACTCTCAGTACTGATTCTCTTCTCCAGCCACATTCTGTCCAACACTTGGACAAAGATTTCTGTTTTAAAAAAATCAGTCACAACCACATAAACCTAGAGCTGATACACAGTCCCTTAACTGTAGACATGCTGCCTTTGGCTGGCAGCCCCCCCATCCCTGCTCTTTCCTGGTCAGTGGGTCATCTTAGAGGTTTAGATTAGCTGTCCACTGTTGGATAAGCTTTGCATCACCTTCAAAACCAGACTGATCAGGTGTGTCTCCTCTGCAGCTTCGCTGCTGGGCAAGTTAACCAATCGCCTCTTCCCAGCGTGGTTTGTGGCTAGGGCCATCAAAACACCAGTGAGCCTGTAAGAATAGTCGAATCTTACCTCAAAATTTCAGAGTCAAAATCAGAATCCTACGATCTGTGGATTTGCAGCCACATTGCAGCTTAAAATGCTTCGAGCGTCCAGGATCTGGTTCTTCTCAAGTCTGTAGTTCTCTCTTCGATTTTGCTTTTTTTTTCTTTTATTCAATTGCGTGTGTATGACCAAAAATGCAGGCCGCCACTGCTTCCACCCGGTGTCTATACATGGGATCTAGGACTCAGGATCCGAACTCAGGACCTTCTGCCTGCAAGGCAGAGGCTTAACCCCTGAGCCACCTCTCCAGCCCCTTGATTTTGCTTTTAATTGTCAGGTTAAGAACTCACCGAGGACAGGGCTGTTTCATTTGTTTTCCAGGTGTCTCCAGTGGGATCGCAGGACACTGATAGAAACAGCCACATTAACAACTAGCTCAAGGACATTTGGAGGGAGAACTGTGCCACAAAGGTTACAATTTTATAAGCTAACAGCTAACTGTTTTCTTCTTGCCGAAATGTGAGAACAAATGAGAGCCAGGCAGGGGTCAGTTAAGTGATGAACAAAACATTGAAGATGTAACTGACAAGGCTGTTGGGTAAACGTGGCTTGGCTGTGACTGGGCAGCTTCTCTCTGCCGTTCCCAGAATTAGGCCAACCAGAATGCTTCCAGAAGGGTCCCCTGCCGAGAAAGGGGGATCACAGGACCCAAGGCATGGAGGAATGATTCTGCTTTGTGTTCTCTGCAGAGAGAGACCACAGGGAATTCAAGCAGGGTCTACAGCCAGGCTCTAGGGTCATGCTCTGCTTGAGCAAGATCGACCCTGCCCCTCCCTCCTGTGATGTGACCTTAGCACAGCAACAAGGTCACCCACCCACCCCTCCCACTAGAGGGAGAAGAATGAGGAAGAATAAAAAGAGGAAGGACACATGAGACTCATTAGATCAGAACCAAACTGCCTGTGTCAGAACAGGGCATCTGACCTGCTCTACTGTGAACTAGATCTGAGCTGGCTCTGCGGGCTCCAGCAGGCTGAAGCATTCAGCTCAGCTGTCAGCACCCAAGGCACCACCCCAAGCTGGGGGCATGGGTACCATCAATGAGCTTTATGCCTTCCAGCAGACTCTCTGTGTCCCAACAATCTCTTCTTTACGTACTGGAAAAATGCCAGCCTATGGAATATGATGCCACCCTAGGAATATGGTGTCATCCTTTGGAATGTAATGCAATTCCAATTCAATCCCTAAGAATTCAACAGTAATGAGTGAAATTTTGAACATAGTAAGAACATGAAAAGAGATAATTTAAAAAAATTTTTGTTTTTGTTCCTGATCATTTACTACTGAGGGGGTGTGATCTCACCAGAAGAGGAGGGCATATAGTCTGGCAGATAAAAAGTAACCATTTTGCAAATGGGTGATAGACCCCTCCCTTAGTATGGTTTCCCACTTTTATTACATCTATCTTTGAATGCGCTTTTATCACAAGACTCTAACAGCTTTTTGTCTCTGGCCAGGGGGTAACATACAATGCCCACCAGGATGGAGTGAAGGGCATTGCAGGAGCAGCAAAACTGCAAAAGAAAATCAACAAACCACAATCCAGAACTTCAGAGACTCTATATCAACCACCTAGAACTAGGCCAGTTTAGTCTCTCCCCATCTTGAAGCTCAGGGAAATTTGCAGAAGAGGGGGCGGTAAGAGTGTAAGAGCAAAAGGATGGGAGGAGCAATGATATGTAAGATACTCTATACTAGTTAGGGCTGAAGCAATCATAATTGGACTTTGCATGCCCTGCGCATTGTCCAACACACTGTTGACCTCACAAAGTCTAGCATCTGCTAAAGGCACCAAGAGCCTTGGAGGTAAAGGATTGGCAGCCACAGCAGTGTCCCTATACCTAAGGGGAACACGGGAAAGGGTTCAGCGAAAGGCCACTGCGTCCTTGTACGTCATCGGAGAGGAGGACCCAGAGGAAAATCAGACATGCACAAGAAAGGACTCTCTGGGAATTGGGGCGGGAGGCACTGGGGGATGGGGAGGGAGAGGGGTGGGGAGGGGGAGCAGGGGGTACGGGGGGAGGAGGAGGAAGGGAGGGAACTGGTGTACCTAATAAGTTTGTATAAGCTGAAATAAAAAAATAAATAAATAAAAAATTTTTTGCTTTTCGTGGTGATATTTGATGAAAATAGGGCTGTTCTATGTAGCCCAGACTAGTCTTGAATTCTGTGTCAGTCATATTTGAACTGGACTTACAGGTTTGCACTGCTCCATCCCACTGAAAGATCTTTGATGCATTCTAAGATAAGACTACAAACGTTTATGGCCATATAGTTTGAAGCATTGCTGATTCTTAATTTTTTCTGCACCAGTCCATACGACTTGTTTTCCTCCCAATTATCATAGAATATATGTTGTAATATAATAAACTCTAATAACATCATATCAAGTATAGCATTCTTTTTATAGGAGTTATAATAAACTCCTATGTATTATATTCCTTTAATCAGGTAGAAGGTCATATTCAATACTAGCTTTATAGAAAAATCAATGAACACATGACTTAAGACTTATATTGTATTATCCTAGCCACATGCTTTCAAGAAAAATCAGCAAAGTTTATCAACAGCCACAATTTTGAAAGTCTTGATTTCAGGAAGCTGAGTTCTCCTAAGGTAGATAGCTTTACCTGTACACGCAGAAACTCATTTAGATTCTCAGGAACATGTCCACAGTGGCTTCCTCTGGTCTTTTGGAAAAAGACCCGTTAGCAATGTAGGTTGTAATATAATTAGCATGCATGGCCATAGACCTGTAGCCACTGCCCTTGGCAGGCATTACTAATTGATCACAGCAGACTCTGTCTTGACTCAGATGCAGTCTCCTTCAGCCGGAGTTCTGGGCAGAACTACTAATTGGTTGGATTTTGCACATGAAATTGAATCTAGTGTGTGCTGGAACTTTCCAAACCCCTCTCCCTATCCCACCCAAACATAGAATAGGCAGATAATGGCTCCTTCCTTGCTGTTAAAGGTACTAGAGACGTTTCACCACATAGAACAGCAGAAGATGAGACCACAAGAAAATATGGACTTTTGTCCTTTGAAAAAAAGTTCACGGGGGCTGGAGAGGTGGCTCAGGGGTTAAGCCTCCACCTTGCAGGCGGAAGCTCCTGAGTTCAGATCCCAGATCCCACGTATAGACGCCAGGCGGAAGCGGGGGCGGCCTGTGCTTCTGGTCCTGATAGGGCGGAGCCTGTGAATCCCGGGGCAGAAGGAGGTGGAGGTGTCCATGGTGGTTCGCGAATTCGTCCGTGGTTCTACACATACACAGACACACACACACACACGCACACAGAGACACACACGCGCGCGGGCACATACACACAGTTAAATAAATAATAATAATTAAAAAAAAATAAAAAGTTTTAAAAAAGTTCACCATAAACTATACCCTTACAGAAATGGAAACAGCAAAACTAGGTAACAGATGTTAAGGAAAATGTCTTTTGGAGAGCTACAGAGAGAATGATTTAGACTCACATATTTCTAAAATTTAGTTTAGATATTTATGTCTAATTATAAACATTAAAGTAAACTATGTAGCACATTATACATTGTTCTGTATCTTAAATATCATTAAAAAATGATATACAGTCACCAAGCCACTGTGTGGCACATGTCTGACCTGTGCCAACCTGTGCGGGCTGAGACGGGCTAGTGATGGTCCCCAAATGTCCATCACAGCTGAACACTGGGGATGGCCAGTGAGATCCAGGTGGAACAGATGGCACATTCCAGCAGAGGATGCGGCTAAGGAACGTGACTTTGGGAAGGATCTGAGGACAGCAAACGGGATTCACTTTCCCACACAGCTGCTCCAGGCTCACAGCCTCCTTCTGACTGGATGCTATAGGCTACAACTGGATTTGGCCGAGGAATTCTTCAACGCCTAGGGTTTTTCTGCCTCGCACCTTAAAAACTACTCTTCTGAATTCTAGTATATCATTAGCAAAATAGAGCTTTTGCCACAAGGGAAAACATGACCTTTTAAAAGTTATTATTTTTTGAACGTTGCTTGGTACTAAGGATGAGATTCATGAAGCATATCTCAGGAGCTCAGTCCCCACATATGGAGCCAGGACATGAGGAAATCGTTTCCCTGGGGAACACAGGTCCTGGGAATGTCCTTGGAAATTGGCTTTGTCCTGTAATTATGCACACACAAACCCTTCAGTTTGAAAGTGTAAGTGTATTCACAGGAACGAGAGAGAAAAAGAGAGAGGAGAGAGAAGAGGCAGGCAGAGGAGGGCAGGGAAAAAGAAAATAGAGAAATAAAAGGTAATTTCTCAATAACCAAGATACTTTATTCGATATGGACATATAGATTACATTGTGTCCACATACAGAAGCTATGTGCTTGCTAAAATTTGCTTTTCAAAAAATTTAATACCACAGGAAAACCTTCCAAGTAAATGTATGAGTTTTTCAAAGTAGAATTTAAAATAGCACCTAACAAATAACTGGAATTTTGTTTCAAGTATTAAATAGGAAGTAACTACAAGATGAAATGGCAGCAATAATATTTTGCTTATGGTATTTGTGATTTTATTTCATTTCCTTCTAAAAGTGTTATTATGCATTACTCTTTCTAATAAAGATGCATTATCTTTCAAGAATACATGTATAGTTGAAAAAATCTGATTATCTTTCTGTGCATTTAAAGCATGCATAAAATATGCAGTCAATACTTAAATCATGATTTTTTGATCAATGACAGAAAACAACTTGATCAATTAATATGTAATTAGAATATTTATGTGAATGTACTCAAGTATTCTAATGAAGAATAATTAATGCACATGATATATTTATAATAATTTTCATTTACGAACCCTTATGATTTGGTTAGGTGAGTTGTTTATAGAATCATGCATCTGATCATGTCTAGAACCTATTTAAGAAATAATGAAAGTTGAATCAGATAGGATTGTAGGAGAAACAACTACACTCAGAAAGAATCTCTGGATCATGTGCTTGATGAAAGAAGGGGACCCTCCCCACTTGTAAGTTCGCCCATTGAGGCGCAATATATGCTCCCCAGAAACCTGGCTTTATATGTGCACAGGTGCCCAAAAGGAGCTCAGTGATCCACACATGCAGAGGGACAGGAGGTCAGAAGGGACAAGGCTGGATTGATGAAGGGAGAGAGGGCGGGAGAGGAAAGGGATCGGAGGGGATGGGGAAAGGAAGGATGTGACTCATTTTGTTTGCATATAAAAACTTTGTATTAAAATTAAAAAAGAAATAAGGAAACACCACCAAAGATGAGCTTCGCAAGAAGTCCGCAGGCCTCACCAGATTCATTGATGTAGTGTAACTTGGACTGAATCACAAAGGGGACACATAAATTTCACCTGCTTGGACAGTGGTGTTGACTTCTGGCTAATCCTGCAGCTTTATCTCATGATCTCTTCTGTAATCCTAGCACTGGGGGTGGGGTGGGGGCTGAGGCAGGGGCCACGGCAAGATCAAGGTTAGCTGGTGCATAACCCTCAGAAGTCGTCCTTTCCCTGGTGCCGAGATGGGATGTTTTATACTAGACGGAAACCAATCAGCTAGTCCCCGGCACTGGGAAAAGTGTCCAGCAAGGTGGGCCTCACCTGCGTGGGCTACAACCACTGCAACTGCTAGGACAAGATTCTGAGTAGTGACGATAGTCCAAAAAGCCATTCGAGTTCTACTCTGAACGGTGGAATTCAACTCTGTCTACCTATCTCTCTGTCGGCCTGTTTCTATCTGTCTGTCCTTCTGTCAGCCACCCATTAATTAGCTGCCTATCATCTATTAGTCATCCATCTAATATCTATCTATCTATCTATCTATCTATCTATCTATCTATCTATCTACCTATCTATCTATCTATCTATGGTATCTATCATCTACCATCTACTTACTGTCTATCATCTATCAATTATCTCACTATAATCTGTCTATATTATTTATCAATCATCTATCATCAATAATCTTGCTATTACCCATATCGTCTATATATCATCAAGTTAATGTATCGTTCATCTGTGATCTATCTACTCTTTATCAGCTATGATCTACTATTCATCATTATCCATCTATCATCTATTCATCTCCTACCTTTTTTATTATATACCTCTATCCATCTTTTTAATATTTTTATTAGACATGCTCATACATAAATGCAATGAATTTATGTGCTTTTACCCTTGCTGCCCAATTCCATCCTCTCATCTTGTTCCACCTCATATTTTCTCCTTTCCAGCCAGTCTTCCTCCTCCTTTCATGTCTCTGCACATGTGACCCACTGGGTTTCATCTGGGATGCAGGTGCCTGAGTTCTTGATGGGGGGCTATCCGTCTCTTAATCCACTTTTCTCTAAAACAATTCCACAGACCCCTGAGACCACAGGGCAGCCATTTGTAAAGTGTGTTCCTAGCTTGCCAAGGCCAGAGCTGTGCGGCACGCATATAAAATGTGAGTACTCGTGTTTCATGCCAGAACTGTTAAGTTAGAAATCCTGTGAGAACTTAATAAAACATCCAGATGATTATGATTCAGTTCAGAGACACACTGCATTGAGGTGTTAGTACTTACCATCAGCCATTCAACTAAGCCTGCCTTCAGGCTGTTAGAACTTGCCCATTAATTATGTTTTTTTTTTCAAATAAGTTCTCTTCTAACTACTAAGAATATGGGATTCTTTTTGCCTTTTGTACTCTTTTGTTACAGTTTTTAATAATCATATAATACATTTTTCAAGTTTTGGAATCCTTTGTCATTCATTTACTCTGTCAAATTCTCTGGAAAAAGACGTATATACATAGAAATTATGGTGCTATTTGCTGTCAGTGAATTTTAAATATTAAGTTTCTGAGTCATATTAATTGTATCAGCATAATTATTAATTGAAAAATGTTACAAATTTTTGATAAATATTTTTGCATAAAAACAAAGCATTCCAAATTCACTAAAGAGGTAGGTGAGCGTTCTCAGTGGTTATTCTTGGCTGAAAAACCATCTTATTAACACATGCGTTCTTAGAGTTCCACTATTATTTGGTGTTAATATGTGCATAAATAAGATGTGGGAATAATAAGAGTTTTGTTAAATTCTCTTCTATTCAAGTCATTGAAGTTTTTCTAAATTAAATGAGACAAAACTACTTAGTGACCTAACATCAGGGTTATTTTTAAGGTACTTGAGAGAATGGCTGGACCCTTCATTCACTTAGGGAGAAAGAAAAGTTAGACCACCCAAGTGTCACGAAGCCTCACTGCACAGATTCCAAAAGAATTTTGGTACTTGTCAGACTCACCAAGCAACCTTGTTG
This sequence comes from Typhlomys cinereus, assembly GCA_023101885.1. NCBI lineage: Eukaryota > Metazoa > Chordata > Mammalia > Rodentia > Platacanthomyidae > Typhlomys > Typhlomys cinereus. Next base: position 42,059 of record JALPQD010000258.1, read on the forward strand.
AAATGGTACCTTGCTTTGTTTGGTAGACTCATAAGACCTGGGAAAATCAAGTGTTGTGAACTAAATTGCAGCCTAATAGGTTTTTAATAGCATATATTAATTATAAGTAATAATGGGCTTCATGATACATTTTAATACAAATATATAATACATTTCAATCATATTCACTCCACTGATTACTTCTCTTGTACACATCTACTCTGGCTAATCACCTTCTTTCCCACTTTTACTTCACAGGAGTTTTTTTGGTGTTTGTCTTAATTAGTTTTATTTGGATTATTTACAAGAGCATGGAACCTTACTAGTGGTTACACCACTGAAAAAAGTGTCTCTCCCCCTCCCTCTTCAGCCATTAGCCCCATATGAAAGCCCTTGGGAAAAGATGGGGACCCATGAGCCCCGTCTCCAACTTCATGACAGCATGCCAACTTGTCCAGTCTTGTTCAGATCTCTTGGGGATAATCACAGCTATTTTGAGTTCAAGAGTATGAGAGCCATGATTTTGAAGATACCCAAGACTTGAAAACCTGTGAATTTGACTGCACAGACTGTGCACTGTAGGGACTGGCATTTGTACGAACCTTCAAACATATGCAATCTTGGATATAAGCAGGCAACATGGTGACTTTAACATGAGTCTATTTCATCGGGCACTTTAAATGTATTCTTATTAAAGTTAAAGACAGAACTGAGCTCATGGAAAATAGCTTTCATGCTATCTAATTAGCCAAATGAGACAACACTGTCAACCTTATCACAACAGGATTAATTTCTGTCAGCAAAAAAAAAAAAAAAAAGAAAGAAACTGGCTTCATTTTTAATTAAAAATGTTGATATGCATCCCTTGACCAGTTGCCCTGTTGCTTAATTCAAAGTTGGAGAGAGGAACTTTGAAGTCTGAGGGGATGAGTACGTACTGTGCACTGCATGCCAAAGGCGTGACTCCTGAGACACTCACACCTTTGACCCTCTGCCTAGTGCTCATCCTAAGCAAGGCACCCAGTGCTGATGATGGAGGAAGAAAAGGGAGGTCACTGAAGACAACTGAACAGAGCAAAGCAAAGCACCGTTATCTCTGCACCCTAGACGCACACACAAAAGCGGGCAATGCCCCTTCTCTAATGACATGCTCCCTCTTTATGTCCCGGGAGGAAGCCAAGTCCTGAGGTGCTTTTTCACTATGGAAGCTATGCAATAAGGGGACTGTACACTAAAGAGGTTGTGCACTGAGGTTGTATGCTGTGGAGTGTGCACAGTGGAGTCATGCACTGGAAGGCTGTGCACTATGAGGTTGTGCACTGTGAGGCTGTGCATAGTGGATGTTGTGCACTGTGGAGTGTGGAGTGTGAAGCTATGCACCGTGAGACTGTACACTGGAGTTGTGCACTATGAGTTGTGCACTGTGAGTTGTGCAGTGTGGAGTTGTGCACTGTGAAGCTGTGCATCATGAGGTTGTGTACTGTGAGGCTGTGCGCTGTGAGGCTGTTGCTGTGAGGCTGTTGCTGTGAGGCTGTGCGCTGTGAGGCTGTGTGCTGTGAGGTTGTGTGCTGTGAGGCTGTGTGCTGTGAGGTTGTGTATTGTCAGGCCGTGTACTGTAAGGCTGTGCACTGTGAGGCTGTATGCTGTGAGGCTGTGTGCTGTGAAGTTGTGCATTGTGAGGTTGGGCACTATGAGGCTGTGTATTGTCAGGCTGTGCACTGTGAAGCTGTGCACTGTGAGGCTGTTCACTGTAAGGCTGTGTATTGTCAGGCTGTGCACTGTGAGGCTGTGCGCTGTGAGGCTGTGTGCTGTCAGGCTGTGTATTGTCAGGTTGTGCGCTGTGAGGCTGCACGCTGTGAGGCTGTGTGCTGTGAGGCTGTGCGCTGTGAGGCTGTGCGCTGTGAGGCTGTGCGCTGTGAGGCTGTGTGCTGTGAGGTTGTGCGCTGTGAGGCTGTGTATTGTCAGGTTGTGTGTTGTGAGGCTGTGTATTGTCAGGTTGTGCGCTGTGAGGCTGCACGCTGTGGGGCTGTGAGCTGTGAGGTTTGCGCTGTGAGGTTGTGCACTGTGAGGTTTGCGCTGTGGGGCTGTGAGCTGTGAGGCTGTGCGCTGTGAGGCTGTGCGCAGTCAGGCTGTGCACTGTGAGGTTGTGCGCTGTGAGGCTGTGTATTGTCAGGTTGTGCGCTGTGAGGCTGTGCGCAGTCAGGCTGTGCACTGTGAGGTTTGCGCTGTGAGGCTGTGCACAGTGGATGTTGTACACGAGGCTGTGCGACGTTCTGGCAGGTGGCAGTCCCTCAAACATCATTGGAGATTTCTATGAACAAAACATGTCTGAAAAATGAACTAAGCCAATGACCTTGGTCGTGATTCCTCTGAATTTTCAGGTTAATACCAGATACGAGTGAACCACTAAGAGCCAGAAAAGGCCGGAAAAGCATGTCACATGAGAAGACCGTGTCTGAGTGGTTGGAAGAGGAAGGGCCAATATTTCTCAGAGCCCCAGAGGGAGTTCAGCCTCTGGACACCTGTGTTTCATTTTTGAGCCTCCAACGTGGGGAGCAATTTCTGTGTTCTTGGTCCCTGGGTTGTGGTGTTGATGACAATCGATCCCATGTCTGCTGCCTCCACAGTTCTTGGATGCTTGCAGGAGAGTGAGAAGTCTGGCTTTATTCCCCATGGCCGGAGTGGTGGAAGCCTTCAGTAGCTTACAATCCGATGATACAAAACCATGAGCTATTGGATGCTGTACCTGAGGTCTTAGCTTGTGGTTCTTTGAATAGAAACTAATTTAGACTAAAAAAAATCTTGAGGGTGCTTAGGAGGGGGGTTCCCTGCTCTTTCAGAGTCTTACAGTGATGAGCTGTCAGCCACAGGCTGCAGACACACGCCTCTAGGAAATCCATATTTATGTTTTATATTAAACTTTAATTCTGCACAGAAGCCACAAGTCCAAAGAGCCACATGCTTGGTTGTCTGATATGGTTTTCTGTTAAAGCGTTTGCACTAAAATGTGCTTGGATGCTCTGCCGTCCGCTTCCAAGAAAGAGTGCTGAACTCGTGTGTGCTACAATTCCCTGATAGCTTTGCAGTCAAACTAAAGAAAGAGCATCACACAGTGCCATCACTGTATACGACAGTGAGAAGCCCCCCAGCATGTCCCACACCAGAAGTGCTCTGGCCAGGCATTTGTAGTATCTGAACACTGTGGGAGACATGTCACAGCGTGAGGTCACCTTTTATCACCTATCTCTGCCCCTCAGACTCATCCTGGCTATATTTTCTTTTTTTTTTTTTTTTCTTCACTCCAATTACCTGACTTACCGTTTTTAAAGACATATTCACCAAGGAAGATGGGCATAGTCGAAGATTCCTGGGACACATGCAAGGGAGGAGTGATTTGGCTCAAGGAATTTTCTGCTTGAATCAGCCTATAATGTGTTGTTAGCGGCACAGTTCCGCAGACAGGGCGAGTCAGTTCCACAGGAGAAAGGTGCATCGTAGCTCATGTTTCTGGAGATGCAAAGCCAAGGACTTACGCCTAGTGATGAACTGCTTGCTGGTGGAGTCCTGAGGCCAGGCAGATAATCACATGGCAAGAGAGAGTCTCCATCTGAAGCCACCAGATTCAATGATGTGGCTCTAGCCTCACGGCCTGTCTGACCCTGATCACTTCTCCAAGTGATCTCTAAACGCTATCACTGCTTTGAGGGTGAAGCGACTCAGAACAGAAATTAAGTATAAGGACATAGAGAATGTGGCGCGTACAAACCCCCCGAACCACGCAGTGCTGATGGGGGAGTCACTTCCTTCTCCTTCTCTCTTGCTTCTTCTTCCCTCCCACCCACAGCTAGCTAACGATTTTCATAAGAAGAGCTTTCAGGGCAACCCCCATCACTAGCACGGACTTCAACACTAGCAAAGCACTCTGTAAATCTCTTAGTAATACAAAAGTGCATCTTCCAGCAATGGCATGAAAAATGAATATGGATCAATCTGAATCCAAATAGGTAGATTGTGCAAGGACTGCCAATCAGTTTCTTGTAGGCATTATTGAGAAGGCCCTGCAGATCTGATTTTCTTCAGAGACAGGTAATAAAGAGACACACGTGCTGCTTAAGTCTTCTTTTTTACACGTTTTCCTCACCCAGTCATGCTGACATCTGCAACACAATGCTTGTTCTCCAAAACTGATTGTGGCCAACAACGTTCCCATTAGAGGATGCAGCCCAGCTGCTGCAAGTGCTTCTGTCCACTTGGAAACTGGTTTGTACACAGTGATGGCTGCTATTGAGCAATTAAGTAACATCGCCAGTTGTCAGTGTGCTCGGCATCCGTTTAGAGCGCAATATATTTCTGTAGATGAAACTGGTTATTATAACTCAGTAATCCTCGCCTCAGAGTTTGTCTTCAAAGAAATCACAAAAGCAAATTGAGAGGCAGGTTTTTTTTCTTATTTTTCCCCTGAGAGGTGTCCGATTTTAGCAGCATTGCTATGAGAAGCATCAGGAATCGTTTTCTAGTGACTCATAAAGGAAGGCTTGCAACACATTAGGTCCCCTCCGATAAGATTAAGACCCAAATGGATCTCAAATTGAACCTTTTAAGCTTTTAAGTACAGCATCAAAGATGTTTGCAGATGTTGACAAGAAAGCAGATGATATATGGTAGGAACGGGAACAAATGCAACCAAACAAGTTTTTAAGGCCGGGAAATACGGAAGAAATTAAGATGAGACCAAATGGATTGAAATTTCAGTAGCTGCAAATCAAACAAGAGATGAGCCCACAGTGACCTCTTGCCTGTAGCTTAGGGTTGCAAAATTAGGGTCTAGAGAAAAATGTTTTCCTCATTATCATGTGAAAGAATTAGGCAAATGGGATTTCTGTTAGTTTCGAAAAAGAAGCTTTTGGCTTCAAAATATTTGGTTTGTGCGATTTCATCTTTGAAGTATATTGCCTCACTTCACTGCATGTAGCTTGAGGAAAGAAAAATATTAAAGTAACTATCCTCCCCTCTTGGGTTTCTATCACTGGATAGTGGTATGATTTGAATGTGAGTTGTCCCCCAAGGTTCGTGGGTTTGCATCCTGAGTTGCGCATGTTTGGAAGGTCATGGCAGCTTTCGGAGTAGATCTTGCTGGAGGAAGGCTCATCACAGGGGGTGAGCCTGAGGTTGAGTAGCTCCACCCCCCTACATTAACAGTCTGCTCTTACAGTTGAAGCTTGTCTCACTGTCTCTGAGATGTCGTAGTGATCTGAGTCCCCCGCCCCAGCTTCTGTCACTGCCATTCCCTTCCTGCCAGAAAGACTATATCCTGTCTGGGACTGTAAGCCAGATAAATCTCCTCTTTTCCCCTTAAGCTGAATATATGAGTTTTGTCTCATAGCAACAAAAAGAGTAACTGAGACAGATAGTAACTCTAGACCTTATCTTCTCTTCTATTGACCTAGCTCTATAAGTCATAGTGTTTGCAAAGAACCTTTTACATCGATTTCAATAGAAGAAGTATCAAAGAGGCTGACATAGGAAAATAAACTTAGAAACTAGTGGAAAACGTCCTGAATTCTTTCTCCCTTGCTGCTTTACTAATGAACACTTGTCATTGGTAACCCCACACAAAGCATTTTAAGGATTTGTCTCCTCTCTCAGTGCTGTTTTGGGAACTCACTGCCTCTCCGATTTCTATCATTTCCTTTCACTAGTAAAGCACCAAGAATTATCTCAAATGAGCAAGTTCTGTTATAATTGGCAGCAGGCAGGCACAGATGGCTCTAGAGTCACCACTTGGACCGAATCTTAGCACCATTGCTGGGTGACCTCACCAATCTATGGCCTTTCTGTCCCCAAAGGAAAGAATGATGGTATCTGCCACAGATAGATGAAACAGGACCATTTGCTGATCTGAGCCCAGGATTGAGCATGTGGAATCATGGCTGTCGTCCCTGCTGTTTCTGTGGTCACCAGTCACAGGACTATTGATTTTGTGGTCTGAGCACCTCGTAACGGCCCTCAGAAGGCTCAGTTCTTTTTCAATGCAACATGTCTGATGACACAGGAATTGTGAAAATTCATTTAAAAAAACACCACCTTTAACAAGACGGACTGGACTGTGTATGTGCTTGTGGCATTGGGAAGAAGTATGAGCTGAATGAAAGGTTAGATACTGTCGATATCCCCCGGGAAGGTGGTCTGCTTGGGGCTGTCAAAAGGGATGGGGGTGGTGAGGCTATGTGGTGTCCAGAACCCACCACAGGACAGTGACAGGCCTCTGTGACTATACCCACAGGTAACCGTGGAAAGGAGAGCCGCCACACCTAGGCAGAGTGCCCAATAGAAGTCCAGGAAAAGAAACAAAGGAACCACACCGTGAGCTTCTACAGAAGGACATGCATCCGTGAACAGAAGCAATGAGAGCAAAACTCAGGGCGGGCGGAGGGAGGCAGAACTCAGGAAGCTAGAGGATGAAATAGAAAAGAGAAAGAGTTCTCTGTGAAGGGGCCTGGGCGAAATGAAAAGAGATGGCATGAAACCATTTAAATAGGTAACTACACATTAGAAAAGCATTGGGCCACATTGGCGGAGTGGGAAATATATTACATGGTGGATTGATTTAAGTGGCTTCTAGCAATGCAGCAGGAAAGACAGGCAAAGCCCCAAACAATGAATTACTGAAAGTGTACTTTTAGAGGTCCAACTAGATCAAGAACACAAGAACAAACATTTGTGAAGTGGCCCATTGGAGTCAAAGGAAAGTTTGCAGTATTACCTTGAAAGAAAGAGGCTAGACAACTTAACAATTCTTTTAAATTATGAAATATGTTGTAATTTATATAAACATAAAATTTGAAATTTTTCACATTAGTTTAAAATGAAATCAAACTCCTAATTGTAAGTTACAGATATAGTAACATGATGAGAGTAGAAAATATTTGTGACTACAGGAAAATCCACCGCTTGAAATGATCTTATTGCAAATGATGCAGAGCACTACATAAATTAACCATCAACTAGACACTCAAACATCAGTGGGAATTGCTGTGGACAATTTCTGAGACAATAAAAGGATTGAAGGGTAAATTTAAAAATTAGGAAAAAGAAAATGGTCTTCCAAATTACAAATCAAGTCTTGTACAAAATCAGGATTATGATTGAACAATCTCTTATTTACAGTGTTTAAATAAAATGAATTCTGAGAAATTCTTTCTGAGAAAATATCAAACAGACTATTACATATATTTGGACAAAAGAAACTAAAAAAAAGGAAGAAGAATAGGAGATAGAAGTTGGGGGGAATCTGCACAGGAAAAGGCCTTTGAGGTGAGGCCATTTTGAAGGGAAGCATTTGATGAGGGGATGATGTGTCAAGATGATGTCATTGTGAGGACAGCAGATCCCGGAGCCGCTGCCCTTCAAAGGTTCTTCAGAAAGCTTCTTACAGGGAGACTGTCCTGGGAGCTCCCAGAGGGTCACACATAAAGAGGATGTGAAGCAGGAGGAGACTAACTGGACAGGGTAATTATGAAGTAGTCATGGGGAGAGGGCAGCAAGGAGTGAAAACACACAGAGCTATTGTATTTGTCAATGAAAGTATCAAAGAATAAACAGATAAATAAACAAACTACTTTCTGTCAAACTTCAGGGTTCTGTTTCTACTAACCCCTAAATTTTCCATTAACTCATATTCGAAGTCCAAAATCATGTTCTCCCAGAAAACCAATGAAGAAGAGGCATCCTCAGGACATACAAAACCTGAGAAGCCAGAGCTTTCCTGGCAGGGGAAGCTGCCCTCCCTCAATGACTACACACTCAGGCACAGGACACGCAGGAGATGGTATCTGGCAGAGAGTGTGGAAATCCTGTGCTGTCACAGATATAAGCTGAACTGGACAAGCCTTAGATACCCCCCAAAAGAAGACTAATCATCTTAAAGAAAATAACCATGCATATGTTTTTTAAAAAAACTTTTTGTTGCTGTTTCTTCTTGAAATGTCAAGAACACAGATTAGGGATATGGGTCAAGTGTAAAAAGAACTTCAAGAAAAATATCATCACCAAGCTGCTAAGACAAACAGACAAATGAAAAATTAAATCTCAGCCACATAGATCCTTTTGACCTTCTTCTACATGTTTGACCTTTCCTCAAATATTGTGTATGTGTGTGTACACATATGTAATATAAGGTGTGTACAGTCATTAAGATGATGTTGTGGGTAACGGCATCTCTGGGCAAATTCAACTGAGTTGATCACCAGAGACTATATGGTGGAAGGAGAGAACCAACTTCTGAAAATTGTCCTCTGTCCTACATATACACATCTCCTCTCTCTCTCTCTCTCTCTCTCTCTCTCTCTCTCTCTCTCTTTCTCTCTTTCTCTCTTTCTCTCTTTCTCTTTCTCTGTCTCTCCCCTTCTCTCTTTATTGAAAAATATGGCACAGTAAATACATAACTCACTTATAGTTATTAGATAACCTAATTACAATTGACTATCATCTCCATCAGGTATTAAGACCTCATGGCTTCCATTGGTATCCTTTATATAACCATCACTACAACTTTTAGATCCTTCATACAACCATCTCTACAACTTTTAGACTGTGTGTGCTAACTTTGTCTAAAGCAGCCTCATGACATAAGTGATGACTCTCCTTATGATAATGACACAGCTGTGATGTCACGAGGTGAAAGACAATTTTCTTATCTACGAAATCTCACAGGAACATGTCATGCTACATCCATCTGCCAACTTGATACCCGGGGCTTTTAGAATTGAGCCAAGTGGCCGACTGAAGAGGTAAACCCACTGCAAGCCCAAGCTTATCGAAGGGTTTTACTCAACTGAAAGAGTTTCTAGAATATAAATGTCAGAGGAGGCAAAGGAGGAAAACTGGAGTGTGACAGAGTAGGCTAAGCCGGGACCCAGGAATGCATCAGCTGCAGTTAGGTGCAAACTGAATAATGCGCTCAGGAGTGAAATAAGTGCAGATGTGGAAGCCTTTCTCAGTGTGTACACCCTTCAGAGCCTAATGCACAGCCCCATCAGGCCAGCAGGAACTCAGTGGACTGAAATCAGTGACCAGGACAGATGCCTCCATCCAGTTCCGTCCCTGAGCGCTTTCATGTGCCCATAATACACAACTTGTGAAGCTTGCCGATGTCTAAGGACAGCTCATTCTTCTAGGGAAAATTTTCAAGAGTCAAAAATACCTTCCTACTTTGTTATTTGCAGCTGTTACAATTGAACCATTGCTAAAGACCAGATTCACATCAAAAGCAAAGTCAGATTCTACCACCAAAACTCACACAGGGAATGAATCCATGATTCTCCTTTCCTTTTAGGCATATGAACTCTGCCTCTGAACACGCTTCTCTGTGTGACGACTCAGGATCAGACACTCTTGCATGGAGTGTCTGCTGCTGAGTACTGCTTTAAGTCACAGGCAGGATTCAGGTCTTTGTTTTTCCTGAGTCTGTATTCGCTTCATCTCTGTATGCTGATTCTTAACTATCCATTCTCTACAAAGACATCATTAGCAAGTGACACAGAGCCTCTTGGAATCTTAACTCAATTTTCTCCTCTATCAACAGAGTTTGCAGAGTCCCCGACCAGCCCAAGGAGCTGTGGCATCTCTGTATTCCTGAACAGCTATGCGGCTGTACTTTCAGATTCTTCAGAGAAAGGTAAGACCCCAGTACTCAAGTGACCACGTTCAGGGTCTTTATCACCTTCAAGAAACTCTGGGTTTTAACCAAATCTCAGTTCTTTACCAAAGGTCCTGATCACAATGAGATCTTTACTCATCTTCTTCCCACCATCTTCTCATTGAGATTCCAAGAGAGCCAATTTAAAGAATGACCCCTGTACGGGCTGCTCTTCTCTGCTGCTGGGAGACGCCACTCAAAGTCAAGCAACTTAAGGGAGAAAAGGAGATTTATTCAGCTTACAGTTGCAGAGGGGAGATACAGTCTTTTCATGGTGGAAAAGGCATGGCTGGCTGACGGATGCTGGAGAGGGCTTAAGTCTCTGCAGACATCATGGAGGCTTCCAGAAGACTTGCAAGCTCAAGAACAGACTCACTCACTCAAGCAGGGTGGAGTTAAGCAACCTCGAGACAGGCTCCTATTTCTGACTTCTTCTACTTCCTAAAGGTGCATGACCTTCCCAAATGCTGGCAGGAGCTAAGGATTTGAACAATGAGCCTGTGGTGGGTGTCATGGTTTGAAATGTGTCCCCCACAGTCACATGTGTTTGGCAAGGTCATGGCACTTTTGAGAGGTGGAGTCTTGCTGGAGGAAGGCAGTCACAGGGGGTGGGCTCGATGTGGATTAGCCCACCCTGCTTCCTGGAGGAGTCTGCTTTGCGTCAGGAGTCTTGCAGCTCTCAGCCTCACAGATGGATGTGGCCTGGGCCTCCTCCAGCTTCTGCCTCCAGCCATGCTGCATCCGCCATGAAAGACAGTCTTTCCCCTCTGGAACCATAAGCTGAGTGAATCTCCCTTTCTTCCTTAAATTGCTGGTTTGTGGTGTTCTCTCACAGCGACACACAAGAGTAACCGATGCAGGGGACGACTCACATTGCAAAGCACCACAAACCCACTGCAATATCCAGCTTGTGCTTCTTGGCACCAGAATGGAATCATTCATCAGATTCACAATTTTGAAGGAATGAAGTTTCCAGTGTAGAAACTGTATATCTTTTCTATTTCCATGATAGATCCAGTTTAACAACTAATAGGAAGTGTGATCTAGGTAATGGAGACTTTTGCTACAAACCATGGGGTTTGTGGGGTCCTACACATGGGGTCGTACACGTGGGGTCCTACACGTGGGGTCCTACACGTGGGGTCCTAGAGATGCCCTTCTGCTTCCTTGTCCTTGTCTCCAACTTGTGCACTTAGTCAGGGAACTGTAGCAATATAGCTGAGAGGGTTGTTGCCAGAGATTCGCATCTATAGCTTCTATATCCATATGTAGAGATATCTATCTATCTATCTATCTATCTATCTATCTATCTATCTATCTACAGTTACTCATGTATCTTTGCTAAAGCCGATATTGCATAGTACCAGGAACCATATGACTTAAGGAATAGACACGCATTGCCTTGCAGTGTGTCAGCATGGTTGATACCTCTCTCCCTGGCTGCTAGATGACATCTCCCTGTGTCTCCTTGCCCTGCGTGTCCTTGTCCTGACCTCTTCCTGTGTGGACACAATCATAGTGGATGGAAATCCACCCTAACTACATCTAAATATCACCATGGCTTGAGTGTCTGGAGATCAAAACATCAACCCATCAATTTGAGGAGTGGTGGGACTGCATTCAGCTCAGAGCACACAGGAAGTTCCAGCATCGTGATGCTTGTCACAGAGATGATGGACTTTTGATGCTTCGGACAGTGCACATTGCAGCTGCATCCTCTTGAAAACTGGATAAAGAAAATGAGTACACACATGTAATATTTTCCTTTTGTTTTAAATTTGTGTGTGTGTGTGTGTGTGTGTGTGTGTGTGTGTGTGTGTGTGTAGCAGGAGGCACTTGAGTGTGTGTGCCTAAGGAGGCCCAAAGGTGACTTTGGGAATCATCCTGGTTGTTCTTCCTCCTTATTGCTTTGCTCTGCCTTCCAGGGCTGGGATTGCAAGCCACTGCCATATTTACCCCAAATTTTTATATAGGATCTGGGAATCTGAACTCAGACATTTTTGTTTATGAGGCAAGCTCCTGAGTCATCTCTCCAGCCCTTAAACTCTTTTAATATATATTAATTTAATATATTATTTATTTGGGGCTGGAGAGGTGGCTCAGGGGTTAGCCTCTGCCTTGCAGGTGGAAGGTCCTGAGTTCGCATCCTAGACCCCACGTATAGACGATGGGTGGAAGCGGTGGCGGCCTGCATTTCTGGTCCTGGTAGGGCGGAGCCTGTGAATCCCGGGGCAGAGTAAACAAGGAGGAGGTGGAGGCGTCCATGGTGGTTCCCGAATTCATCCGTGGTTCTACACACACACACACACACACACACACACACACACACACACACACAATTGAATAAAAATAATTTAAAAAATTAAAAAGTATATTATTTATTTGAAGGATAGAGGGATAGGGAAGAAGAAAGGGAAGAAGGGAGGAAGTGAGGGAAGGAGAGGGAGAAGAATGAGAAAGAGAGAGAGAGAGAGAGAGAGAGAGAGAGAGAGAAGACACACATGCTTGCCGTGCTGTGTGGGTGGAGATCAAATGACAACTTCCTTTCCTTCCACCATGTGGGCTTCTGAGGATTGAATCTAGGTCGCTAGATTTGAAGGTCTTCAGGTTCATGAGCAGGCACCTCACGAGCTGTGCCCTCTCATCAATCCTATTTAATGTTTTATTCAGCCATGAAAAAACAAAAATTATAACATTTGTGGAAAATGGATGAAACTTTGTGCTCTCAATATTAAGAAAACTAAGTCAAAAAGACAAATATTGTATGTGTTCTCTCATACATGGAACCTAGGTTATACACATAGGAGACAGACAGACAGTCAGACAGACAGACAGACAGACAGATAGATAGATTGATGGATAGACAGACAGACAGATAACATGAAAGTGAAGCAAGGTTATTTGGGATGAGGAAGAGTATGAGCAAGAGAGGAAAGGGACAGGAAAGGCTGATGAGAAATGACAAGCTTGAATCAAAACATCATTGTGAAACCCTTCACTTTGTATGATGAGCTTGTACTAAGAAACATTTTTCAAGTACAGAGCTGACAAGATGAACAGTGAGTTACGGCACATGTTTATAGAACTGGTGACCTGTGCTTGCTTTGGCAGCACATAGACTAACATTGCAATGATACAGAGAAGATTGGCATGGCCCCTGTGCAAGGACGACATGTAAATTCGTGAAGTCTTCCATATTTAAAAAACAAACAAACTTGTAACCTGAGTTCCATTCCAGGGCCTGCATGGTGGAAGAAACGACATAGCTTCCAAAATATTTTTGAAAACTTTCAACTACAAACAAGAAAAGCAAGTTACAATGTCTTCTGCATGCAGAAGTGGTCCTGCTAAAAGATGTTGTGAGTTCTTTGCAGCCAGGCCGACAGGCACACAGGGATTCTGTAAGACATTCGTTTATTTCTCCCTAAACTCCTCCTGCATTGCAACATGGACGTATACTTTAGTCCTCAGGCAGGACTAAAGTCACTCTGGGTTTCTACTGCCTAGAGCACGATGTGTTTCTGACAAGGAGAATGAAATGTAAAGGGGACACTGAGTGCCTCAGAGTTCTCTTCTCTGTCTCGTTGACACTACACCTGGTGTGCAACCTGGGCAGTGGCGAAAGGGGAGGTGCCCTTTTCTCTGGGAATTAAGGCACTGTAATAGACTGGAGTGAATGCAGCAGAGAGCTAAAAGCTGGAGATTAATCTCAACAGGGGGCCATAGAGACGGCTCAGTGAGTACAGGGGTCTGTCATGCTTTAAGGTGGAAGAAAAGAATCGGCTCCACGAAGTTGTCCTCTAACTGCTACGTACATGCTATGGTATGGAGAGAGAGAGAGAGAGAGAGAGAGAGAGTGAGAGAGAGAGAGAGAGAGAATTAACTAAATTTTAAACCATTTAAGTCATTGTCATTTTGACAAATATTAATTTTAAAGATCATTCATTCAAAATTCTTCATTCCATGTGTACAGGAACACGTTTTCCAATTCTTAATAGTTTTTCACATGTTTCTATATATCTTAAAATATTTCTAAACTTTCCTTCATTCAGATTTACACATCATAGTCATAGTCTTCTTCCTTATGATCAGAGTGTTGTCATAATTCATGACTTCAGACATTCAACAAAATAAGGAGAATCCCTGCTTAAAACTATATACTTATTTAAATATACTTTATCAGACGGAGAAGAATCTGAATCATGGGGTAAAAGTGGCTAAAGATTCAACTTACATGGAAAGCAAAATGAAATTTAGATTTGTGTCTTAATAAAGTTCAGAAGGGTATTAACAGTGAACCCAACATTCCAGAGATGGTTATTTCAGATCCTACATTTTCCCAGGTCAGCAAACTGCATGAGAATCTTTCCTCTCTTTTTATCTTTGAGATCCTCTTCCCGGGAGGGGTCTACCAAATGAAACACGTCCAATAACTGTCAAATACTTCTAGAAGTCTTTGCATATGCAGAGATCAACCTACACTCCTTTATTATTGGTGCATTTCTAAGTCATCCCTCTCTCAGACACTGTGTTCCCCTCACTGCTTTTAAGGCGGGGGCATCGTCCTCACACCCACCACAATTTATTCCTCAAACTGAGGAGGTTTTGCAAGTGGCAGTAGAGACCCAGTATGCTGCTCAGCATCTTATAACATACAGGACAGCTGTTCCAACTCAGAATGACCTGCTCTGCATTGCGAATAGAGTCAAAGCTTGAATGTCCATCACAGACTCTCACGAACAGAAATAAACTCATGAAATACACTCAGAAGTGAGGAAAAACCCACTCAGATAAGCCCAGTCTACGTGGTCAACTTGGGAGACATTTTTATGACTCGACTTGGAATTGATTTCTTACGATAGCTACACGATACATATTGGTATGTGTTAGTAAGCACGCAAGATGGGCCCTCATAATGAGAAGAGATGGGGCAGAAGGTGGAGCGCTGAACAGACAGGCCTTAGACAGAGAGCAGACATGCAGAGTGAGAGAGGAACCAGACAAAGAGAGAGAAACTGCAAGAAGAAATCCCAAAGGACCAGGACAGCAGGACCGGGCATAAGAAAGGAGGGAGAAACCACCAGATGACAGGAAGAAGGGAGAAAAGAAAGGTGGGGGAGGCAAGAGCCCTTCAATACAACCTCTGTGGAGAGAAAACAGAGCTGATCGCAGGAGTTTATCTCCAGACACACGTGCCAAATTTAGGCTGATGGGTCACTGACATGTGGGAAAATAAGCCAACTGGTATTTCAGATTCGAACCAGTGGCTGTGTCTCTGGAAATAAGGGCGATCTTCTCTACCCGTAGCCAGAGGACTGGGCTTATCGTATGGGGAAGACGCCCCTCATTCAGTCACTACAGCTTCATCTGGGTCGTGGTCGGCGCAGCAAGAACGTGTTGACGTGCGATGCTATGAGGTAGGAGCACGAGCTTTAGAACTTGCGATGTCAGCATCCCTGAAAGAGAGAGACACGAAGTCAACAAGTCCATGATACTGATCTGTTTTTGATGTTATAACAAAGAACCTGTGAGCGGACACTTGATTAAGGAAAGAGGATTGTTTGGCCTCGTGATTTCATAGGCCAAGCCGTCCAAGCTCAGGCAACCATAGCTGGTGATGACGTCACAGCACATCATCACATGATCCATCGCCTGACAGTCGTGCACATGAAGCCGAGAAGAGATGAAGTGGAAGAGGTCAGATGTGGGGTGGTCTCACTTTACAGCAGTGTCCTGGGAGACCTAATCCGATTCCAAGAGAGAGTCGTTAACCCTGTCTGAGGATGGCATCCTCAGAGACCTCCCACTAGGCTCAGCCTTGCCAGACTCCACTCCTCCCAGTTACAGGGTAAGCTCCTCCTTCCCATTGCGATCAAGCATCTGGGCTTGCCTAACCTTTTAGGAAACAGACCCTGTCCAAACCACGGCTCAGAGAAAGGCAGTCTGTGCTGTGAGGAGCAACACAAGGGCCAGCTGGAAACCTGAGATGGGCACAGAGGTGGACTCGAGAGCTGTGTTCATGAGAGATTACCGGGCAGCAGGTGTGTCTGCACAGAATGGGGCAGACCAGTCCTCCGCGGCTATGAGCTGTTTAGCAGAGCCTAAAACAGTCATCAAGAAACTCCACAGTTGCTCTGCAGCATGGAGATCTGGCCTTTCCTGTCGCCCTCCAGGTGACGACTCAAGCCTGCAGGTGTTGTGTCTGGGTTTCCAGCGGCCCTGGGTGGATCTGAGTGGATGAGGACGCGGGACTGATGGGTTGAAGGGATTTTTCCTGAATCTATTTGCTACTTTAGCCATGAGACTGAATTCACATCCTGAGAACAACGCTTATCCCAGATGACCAAGATTTTATACAGAACCGAGAGATTCCATTTCATATTAATGGGAGCTGATTCTGACATGGTCAAACTATAAATCTCAGCTGAAGCACATTCACAAAAATATTCAATTATCCTGAATCCCCCGTCTAGAATATTTTCACGCTCTGGGGTTTTATGTAGATTCAGCTCCAAATAGTAATTGACAATTTGATGGACAGGTGAGGAAATGAAGGGACAAAAACCAAGCCAAGCCTTAGTGATCCTTCATCGTTAAGGAGAACGCAGATGAAGTGCTAGTCCCAACTGTGAGTCTTGTGCCCGAGAGCCTAATTCTTGCTTTATTCAATGTTCATCTCAAATTTCTGCATTCAAATTTCTTCCCTTAAAAACTTACCTGTCCCCAGAGCGTGCTCCTTTTTTATTGACTCGTGTTCTTTATCTACTTCCCATAGAGACACCTCCACTGAGGAAGAAGACCAGATATTACAAGTCTAATTCAGCAACGCAAACTAGTTCCCAGCGCTGCAGGCTGGCTTTGGACGAGCACATGGAGAGTTAAGTATTTAAATGCAGAGTGTTAATAATCTTCAAGGTGCAGTAAAAAGGCTTGTGATGAAGAAAACAGCATTACCCTGTGACTCTCGCTATTTTAAAGTAGAAACATGCACATTTTGGAGGGACAAAGAAAAATGGACAGAGAACATGAAAGATTCATTCACACATACACAAAAACTGGGCAAGTAGCCAATTAATGCAACCAAAATTCACCGTGATGCATACTAAAATAAGGCAAATAAAATTCAAGCTTCCTACCCTTTCTATTGGATAATACTCAGGAACAAGAGGTGTGGGAAACAGACATTCCCCTGTGTTGTTTTAGGAATGTAAATTGCTATAAAGGCCTTCTGGGACTATTTGGAAGTAACTATCAGAATATAAAATAAGCATACCTGTGAAATTGCTTCTCGCGATCTATCTGCTGGGTATCTGTGCATACACGAGCCCGTGACTTTAATCATTGCAGGACTACATGTGCTAGCATGAAGTTGAGCACAAGATAAATCTCTCCTCATGGCCAGTTGGACACTGCTCTGAGGAAGAAGGAAAACTACACAGAACTATGTGCTTGTGGCGTTAGACCTTCTCTACAAAGAGGCTAGAAAACGTTGGGAAATTGTTTGTTGCATGTGTCTAAAGAGATGCATGTGCACAGAACATTTCACATGGACCAACCATGATGCTATTAAAAGTAGAGCTCCCTGACTCGACGCTCACCTGGGAAAGCAGAACCGCGCCCACGGCACTACAGCGTGGGGACAGGAGCCGGTGAAATTTTCAACCCAGAGAAGCAGGACTGGGGAAAGCAAGGCCTGACAATAAGGAGGGATTTGATAGATTAACCTGTGTAGATAGCTCTCTGGAGTGTGTGTGTGTGTGTGTGGTGTGTGTGTGTGTGTGTGTGTGTGTAGGCTGATGGACAAACCTGAGTGTCATTACCCAGATGTAATCTACTCTTCCCTCCCTCCCTCCCTCCTTCCTTCTTTCCTTCCTCCCTTCTTTCCTTCCTTCCCTCTCTCTCCCTTTCTCTCTTTCCTTCCCTCCCTCTCTCCCTTTCTCTTTCTTTCCCTCCCTCCCTCCTTCTCTCCTGCCTTCCTCCCTCCCCCTCTCTCTCTCCCTTTCTCTCTCTCTTTCGTTCCCTCCCTCCTCCCTCCCCCTCCCTCCCTTCTTTCCTACTTCCCCTACCTCCCTTCCTCCCTTCCTCCCTCCCTTCCTCCCTCCCTTCCTCCCTCCCTTCCTGGCTCCTTCCTCCCCCTTCCCTTCTTCTTCCCCCCTCCCCTTCCCCTCCCCCCTCCCTTCCTCCCTCCCTCCCTCCCTCCCTCCCTCCCTCCTTCCTCCCCGTTCCCTTCTTCTTCCCCCTCCCCCTCCCCCCCCCCCCCCCCCCTCCTCAGGGTCCTCGAAGTCTTTCAGTGACTTGCAGCTCCTCTAACAGGCCAGTGTAGCTGGCAGGTGAGCATCCGCAATCCCCTGTCTCTGTGGCATCCTTATTTCTCACAGCAGATGTGTGCTTGGGGCCAGGAGGGCTCTAGGCAGAGGCAGGAGGGGGCTTTCCAGGGGAGGCAGGACAGGGATGAGAGGGCAGTCAAGGGAGGGGAATGCAGACCAGTCCTGAAGCCCCCGATCCTCTCGGTCACCCTGCACGGGAGACCTGGCGCCCCCTCTTTGTGTGTGACGACTGGCCAGAAGTCTGTCCTAAGCTTTGAGAAGAATCAGTCTCATGAGCGTTTCCCTAGCCAAGGACTCATGAAGGACTAACGAAGCATTTGACCTGTGACTCTCAGCCCAAGCCCTTCTAGAGCTTTCTTACTATGTAGCACACCGGAACCACTTAAATATTTGAGTGCAATTCAGGAAAGAGTGTGGGGGAATGAAACAACTCAAGTTAACAACTGTCCAGGGCTGTGATGACCCCAGAGGACATGTGTCATGTGACCCTGGCTTGCAAAGCCTCTGTCTTGGGAGTGGTTCTGACCCACGGCCGCGCTCGCTCCCAGGGCTATGTGCAGCCTGCCTTCAAGTTCCTAATGAAAGAGAGAGAACAGAGAGGCCCTCACCATAAATTCAGCCTGCCTGCAACTGTGCGCGCTCCTACCCGGGGTGGAGCATCATTTGCAGGGAGCCTAGGCACTGAAATAAACTTCAAAGTCTGAAGGGGAATCAAAGAAGTGCCGTGGAATAGTCTTCAAATGAAATTAACTGACCGGCAGCTCGACCGGCAGGTGCCTCTGCAGAAACGGGACGAGCAAGTCACGCTGGCGGCCAGAGCCAGCAGGCTAACACTGTCACCTTCTCTCAGCTCTCACACGGAAATCTGTGAGAGGCTTTGGCACGTGGCAGATGCAATTTCTTTCCTTAGTTTTCATCTCTCCTATGTGGGTTTCTTGCGTGAAGGTGGAGAGACCATTTTCTTCAAGGGAAACTTGCCATATAAAGAAAAGTACAGACGCTGGATGAATATGCTCACAGAAACAGTGCATTTCCCAAGACAAATACCCGGAGAAAGGGAGACCATAGACTCTGGGTGGGAACAAACTTCTTGATGTTCACTATAAATAACCGACAGTAAGCGACCATCTAAAGAGTTCTTATTATACCCATAGATAACAGAAGTACTCAGCACTCGGTCAAGAAGCACCTATCTGGGCTGAAGAGATGGCTCAGGGGTTAAGACTCTGCTTCACAAGTAGAAGATCTTGAGTTCGAATCCCAGGCCCCACATAAAAAACACCAGGCAGAAACAGCGGTATCTGAACTTCCAGCCCTGGTGGGCAAAGCCTGGGGAAATCCCAGAATGAAGCAAAGAGAAGGTAGAAGCAACCCACGATGATTCCCAAAGTCACCGTGGTCCTCCACAGGGGCACATAGTGCACACACACACACACACACACACACACACACACACACACACACACGAAACACTTCTGCAATGTCAAGAATCGCAACTGGGAAAAGTGCAAAATATAAGTGACTGTGGACAGCTCGGTCCTCCATAGGACATCTAATTCATCCCTTTCTACGGCTTGGGGAACCAGGCAGAAGAAGAGGGGTGTAGTAAGAACTGAGAGGCCCAGATGGTAGCCTCCCACCCCATCAAGGCTGATGTACCCAAGGGTACAGTACGGGGTTGTGCTCCAACAGAGGCTCACAGTGGCTGACCTTGTCGCGTTTCATCCTGGGAGGTGAGGGAGGATCCTAAGAGATGCGGAACCACCTGAGGGACGATTTGGGACAGGAGAGAAGGCATCCTTTTGACTCGATGCTTAGCCCACCGGGGGGCCATTCGGGCCTGGGTGGGTACCAGGCATTTGCCAATGCGGGAGTTCTGGATGGAGCCCAGTGGGTCACACGAGCAGAGGGAGCAAGGGGGAGACTGGCTAAAAAGAACAAGTGAGATGGGATGGGAGGGGCTAGGGAGGTGGTCGGGGCCGGAAGCAAAGCAATCCATCATATTTATATAAAAGCAGATGCTTTTTTATTGAGTCCTTCACATGCCTTGAGGGAAGCCTCACGGAGTCTGTCATATCCCATGCTTGTGGAGGTCTCACAATGGACAAATGATGCTTCCCCACAATCCCTGTGACTTCGACCTCGGTGAGAGACCTCACCTTGCTTTCCCTGCACTCATTAACGTCCACTTCTAGGACTCATTGCGCCAAGCCAATGTGTTTCAATACCATGCTACACACTGGGAACAAAAACACACGCCGAGCTTGGTCCCCTTGTTAGCTGTGGTCTGTCTTACGTAGAGGGTCTCACAAATATGCCTAATGACCAGGATCATGGCCAAACCTAGATTTTTCTTTCCCAGTTGTAATTTTAAATTTGTTCAGCATAGAAGCATTCGATCTGGAACTCAAGTCTCTCCGAACATCCTCCTGCATTACATCAAGCATAATGATGCATCCCCTCCTTATCACAAAATAGCTGCCATAGTCCCGGGCATTGTGTCCTCGACACAGTTATATTCAAAAGCAGGAAACCCCGAGGAGACACCAGAGAAGTGAGAGTGCCTTCATCCGCAGCTCTTACTTTCGTCAATACAGAAAATTATTTTTTATGGGAATAAGGAGATTTATTCTGGCTTATGGTTGTTTGGCTACATTTCTTAGTCCGGCTTAGCAGGAGAGCTACACCAGGGAGCTCAAGGGAACTGGACACAGCATATCCACAGAATGTTGAGAGGGGTAAACCTCACTTACCACACAGAATGTCTGTCCAGCTGTGCCAAAGAAAAGCCAACGTACTAAGCTGGCTAATAAATCTGTAACAAACGCATTTGCTGTTGGCAATGGTCCTCAATGAGAAGATCTCCCACATTTTATTTTCTTTAAATAATTACCACGTCTATGTCCTGTTCTGCTTCTAACTGTTATAGTTCTCCACGTCGTCACTCTACTGAAATAATGTCTATCTAAAATGTCTCTGCTTTGAATCTCCTCTTCCCACATATTTGACTTTAATACTCAGTAAGGAAAACAGTCTTCAGTAGGACTCTCAATGCTTTCTGCATTCTAATGTGTGTGCATGTATGTGTGTGTGCGTGCATGTGTGTGCGTGTGTGTGTGTGTGTGTGTGTGTGTCACAAGCACTGTGTGTCCCTATGGAGGCCCAAGGGTAACTTTGGGGATCACCCGAGTGGCTCTATTTCCCTTACGTTCGGGCATCTCCCTGGCTTTGCCATCCAGAGGGAGAAGTACAGGGCCCTGCCATTCCCCCTGGGACCTGAACTCAGGTCCTTCTGCTTGTGAGGCATAGACTTAACCCGTGAGCCATCTCTCCTGCCCTGTTCCTGTCACAGCCACAGCCCACAGAATCCCCTTCCACGCTGCGCGACTGCTGACTGTAGCCAGCAGAACACAGTGAACACGACAAGCTCATGCGTCCCAGTTAGATTATAGAAGACACTGGGGTCCTCTTGGACCTCTGAACCTTGCTCCGGGAAAAGCAGCTGTAGTTAAGCAGCCACTCCACCTAGAGTTCACAGAGCAAGGGACTGAGGCCGCCTGCCAGCAACCATACAGGAGCTGGGTGTTCATGTGAACCTTTCCATGAAAAAGGCTGTTCACTCTTTTAGACTGTGAGCAAGGTATCAGTAAGTAAGTCACTGTTCGTTCCTCCTGCCTGCCCAATGGCTTTAGACATCTGGTTATGATCACTGATCACGGATCTATAGGGTCATGTGGCTCATGGACACAGCCCAGGTCTTCTGTGACACAGACCCAAGCACCAGGTCACCTGGTCCAGCACTGTGACTCAGCCCTACGCCTTGGACCATTTTCTGGTGAGACGGCTGTGACGTGCAGCTGTCCAGTCAGCTGCGATGACATCTTTTTCTTTGAAATCAGTTTTGGAGTAGAACACCAACAGGTCTTACCCAACCAGTCAGTGGCCTTGCGAGCACATATTGTCGCTTAGGAAACCCTGGAATGAGTCTCGCCACGGCAAAGCAGAAGCCCCGCTCGAGTTCCCAGCCTGCAAGTGGACGGCAGACCCAAGAAGGCTGCACCAGCTCTTCCCTGAATTCCCAGTCTGTTCAGGGGATTTAGGATCACAGGAAAGAACTCCTTAAAATAAATTCCCAACACCCTCTCCTTCTCTCCTTTTTCCTCCTCCTCCTCTCTCTCTGTCTCTCTCCTGACTCTATCGCTCCAGATAGCACTGATTGAAGTCCACCTTCTTCACTTCCTTCTGCTGCCTGTTTGTCTTCCACGCTCTTGCTCATTACTCGTGTGTGTGTGTGTGTGTGTGTGTGTGTGTGTGTGTGTAGGTCAGAGGACAACCTTTCCACTTTGTTTGAGCCCATCTCTCTTCCCCGCTATGGCATAAGCCCATCTGATTGGCTGTAGAGTGTCTGAAGAGTCTCAAGTCTCTCCCTCCCATTCCCCATGGTGCAAGGATTAGAGAGTTGGTCCACAGCATCCAGCGTTTACGTGGCTTCTGGGATTGCATGACCAGCACTTCATCTGCTGACATCTCCCCAGCCCTTCACATCTATCTAGCCTTAGCTCCGCCCAGCAACGTCAGTTCTTCCATCAGATTCAGCCTACCCTCCACCTTACCCACCAATCTCCAAGTCTCCAAAGCCTGGGAATATGCATTCACGCAGCCGTGCTCCCTCTGACCCGCCCCTAGAACATAGCGCCATAGTGACCTCGTCTAGTGGCCCAGGAGAGCTGGAATCACATCTTCTGCAGTCACACTAACGAATCAATAGGTCAGTCTGGAGGGGGACAAAGAGAGACTAATCTCAAGCACAAGCAGTTTTATAGACTTGTCGTGTGAATCACTCTAGGCCAGAACAAATGTTTGGTATTTCAGGGGGACACAGAAAGATTTTCTGCACTTCTGGCAAAACACTTTCCCAACTAAATCATTTCATGTGCAGCTTTTGCAAGTGCGTCTTCTGCCGGTCATAATTATGTGCCTCCCGCCCCCTCTACTGTTTTGAATTACTTTGTGCTAACACCAAAATTGTTCCACAGAGAGTGGGATTTATTTGCCGAAATGTGACGAGGAGAGCGGAATAAGAGGCATACTTCACACGCCGTGCAGCACGAGCACAGCTGCAAATTCAGAGAAATATATTTCGGTTCTTTTGCCCATTTCTTTGGTCATTGAATAACTGAAGCACTGAGCTCATGAAAGTCAGGAATGTACTAGAAGGTCGTGGGAGGGAAAATACAGTTAAGAGGAACTGGGGAGTTGGAATAACAGGAGAGGCCGATCGTTTATGATCCTTCTGCCCGCGGTTTATGGCTAAAGGTCTGTTTCGGCTGGACACTGAATAGGGCTTGTTGCCGCCAACAGAGGAAACAATTAGAGGACTCACTGAACAAAGTACCTCCACTGTAAATGTAATTATCTGTTGAGCTCTCATCTCGGTTAAGGGCGATAGAGCAAAGTTTTGACGCGGAGGTGTGGAAACAGCCGTGGCCTCTGTGTTCCGAGTAACAGCGTGGCACAGGGAACTTTTCCCGTTTTCCACGGTATCTTCTCACGGGCAGATGCGGATCCGCAGCAAAATCACCATCCGGAGAGACAGCACAGATCCCGACGGATCCCCACGGGCTGACTGGTTCCCTCTCTGGACCAGCAGTTTGCAGCCTTGACTTGGTACTGGATTTGTAACTGGAGGCAGGTAACATCGCAATGGTTTCCTGGGGAAACAGTGATCCTCGCATCCGCGTGCATGAGAACAGACGCTGCGTCCCAACTGAACTTTAAATCGGCACTTCAGGAGCCTGGAGCCCGTTTGCGTTTTACAGATGTGCCTGGCGCTGCGGAGCCTCCGAGACCGTGATGAAGGCCAGATGCCAGAGCCGCATCCACATCCAGAGCCCGCGAGTCTCACTTGCTCTGTGATCTTGGACGGCAAGCTGCGCCTCCCTGGCCCCCCAACACTGCACTCTGCGACGTGAAGGACGAAAAATCTCTTTGGGAAGATCAGTGTGGGAATTAGTCGGGGTTCATCTGAACACTTGGAATAGACACTTGAGATGACCAAGAATGGCCAAGTGCTTACAAAGGAATGAGGGTCACCTCTCATCTGTTATTCAGAGTCCAGGGTTCAGACTAAACCTTCGAACTGAGAATAGAGAAAAATCTTCTCTTTACTCAAAACACAGCACACAACACCTTCTTCCTAACCTACTTAGAGGTCGTAGAGTTGTATGTGCGTCTATTGTGAAACGTGATCTGTGTGCAATGTACAACTTGCAGCTTTATGTCTATAGATAAGATGTAGATACAGATATCTGTATATGCAACCATGTGTGAGAATTAGGAACTCATTAAAAGAGAAGAAGAAAGACAATATTCACTAGCCAGTGTGTCCTTGCTGTGAGTTCTTCTAACACAAGGGAGTAGATCAGGATGCTTGTTCTCTCTCTCTCTCTCTCTCTCTGTCTCTCTCTCTCAGGAAGGGGAAGCCAAGAGGTGATACTGACGAAACTTTATGTATTTTTAAAAAGAGCCGATTGGCAAGTCTATGTACTGTACACTGAACAAAGGAGGAAGAGCTGCTGGGCACTCCAAAAGCATCTCCTCTGAAAGTCGGGGTACCTGCTTCTCTCCTGGAGAAATCTGAAGACAAGACACCAGCTGGACCAGTGGAGCACAAGTGAGAGGGAACCAGCCAGAGAAGATGAGGGGGGCAGACCGGAAACGTGCATTTCAAAGAGCAGATGACTGCAGTGATGCCTCCTCGTGGGGCAATGCTGCGACGGGGAAAACCCAGTACTGTCTCGCTTTGGCAAAACCACTGGGCAACCCTGAAGCTGGCCTGAAGGAAGCCACCTCTGGGGCCAGTCACCCACAGAGGGGACTGGTGGGGACTGGTGGGCTGCAAGGACTCCCTGAGAAAGAGACTTCTCTCTCTAATTCGTGCTTCCCTCCTCTGCTCTAGATCGATTAGGAAATGGAATGAGACCCTCAGAGGCCAGTCAGCTGCTTTGAACTATATGTAGGAGCAGAGGGTCCCCTCTGACCAGTCTCTCAGCTCTTGACCTGGGTAGTGGATCTCACAGGTCAAACTATGATCATTTAAAAGTCTTTTAATGAAAAAAAAAAAGACTTACTTTGGAATTTTGCTTTAGAATTGCCTAGAAATTAAGCTTGATAGAATCTGTTGCTCTGAGTTCAGGAAAGAAGCAAAGCTGAGTTTGTGACTCAGCCCCATCGCCATCTGTCTGCTGCTAAGTATTGTAAGTAGTTGAAAGATGGCGTGGAGCATTGTGGAGGAAGTACCTTGCCCCTTTAAATCAGGGACTTGAGCACCCACGGATGGGAACACCTCAGGCCCCCCCAGAACCAGTCTTCCAGGGGTGTCAGGGACGACATTCTCCCCACAAAAGTTCCTTCTGCTCCCTCCTGATTTCCGGTGCCCTCCCCAGTCTCCAGCTCCTCAGCGGGGTTGTGCCTCTGGCCGTGGGTGGTTTTATCTGAAGTCCTCCCCACCCCTTACCCCTCTGCTCTCTTCACAGTGTCTCCTTGGCCAGTCCCTCTATCCTCTGCAACAAAGCTCGGCTGGGTGGTTGTTCTCGTCTTGTGCGCTCAGGAACCACGAGGGTCTAGGCGTCCTCCTTCCTCATCAGTTCCTGTTGAGACCCCAAGTTCCCGGTGGCTTTGTCCATACTCCTCGGACGCTGCGCCACACTATTTAAAGAATGAAAAAGGGAAGTAAAACAATCTGAACTTGTGTGCTACATATGCAGTATTTCTGTCTGTATACCTCTAATCCAGGTTTAGTCGTAGCCACAGCTGCAGAACCCACAGATGTAGAGATTAACTGTGAAAAGAAAAGATATAGTAGAGCTGAAGAGATGGCTCAGGGGTTAAGACTCTGATTCTGCAAGCAGAAGGTCCTGAGTTTGAATCCCAGGTCTCACCTAAAAAAGCCAGGCAGAAACAGCGGTGACTTGCACTTCCAGCCCCAGTAGGCAGATCCTGGAAAATCCTAGAGCAAAGCGAAAAGTAGGCAGAAACAATCCAGGATGATTCCTGAAGTCACCCTGAGGCTTCACAGGGACTTACAGTGCCCTCTGACACACACACACACACACACACACACAATGAGTGAGTGAATAAATAAATACAAAAAGAAAGAAAGGATACGGTGCCCTATAGAGTAGCACTCAGGAAAGAGGGACAGAAGAGGAAAACGAGGCTCCCACAGACACACGAGAACAAGACAAACTGATGTTCCTGATTAGGATGTCTCCATGCTGCCAAGCGCAGTTCACCCGAGTTAATTTGTAAATGTAACTCGATCCCCATAGAAATTCTGAGAAGCTTTTTTATGGAGATAGACAAATTAGAAAACATCGCATCAGAATGTCTAGGGAAACATTAATGAGAGCTGTGGGAAGGGGAGGCCAGCCCGCCATGTATTAAAACACGATATTAATCCTTCACCGTTGGGCCAGAGCAGAGTTGGCACATGAATAAATTGATATCAAAAGAACAGAACAAAATGTCAAGGAGAAAATTGTTACACAGGAAGCTTCAGTCTGGAAGACATAAAAGTAGATCTACTCCTCTGATAAAAGTGGATCTATTGTTCTGTGTCCAAAAGGTACCTACTAGGCTCCAAGAGAATACCCCAACCCCAGAATCACACAGGGGGTCCTGGTTGAAACCAGGGTACACAAAACAAAACAAAAGACATGAAGATGAAAGACTTGAAAGGAGATGGACGGGACACAGGGAGATAAGTGAAAAGGTTTGCATGCATGCGAAATTGTCAAAGAGCAAAATGCACCAATGAAGAAATGTAGGGAATGCCCTTTAAACCCCCTAGTGTTATACACATAGACTGGACGACCATTCAGACTCAACCTTGAAGTCTCCTGCAACAGAAGGTGTTTACTACAGAAAAACACAGCAGGCCAAATTGCAGGAAATAAGTAACTGAGGACTGTCTGGCCCTCAACAGGACCAAAGCCACATCCCCATCCCAAGATTCAGGGACATCTAGGAAGAGAGGGTGGTAAGACTGTAAGAGCCTGAAGTGGGACAGGTATGGGTCAGACCTTGCCTCCCAGCATGACGAGACTAAGGTTCCGTGATTTCATGATAGCTATGGATACTCTAACAAGACTTGCACCGGAACCGTCCTATCAACATCTCCCCAGGAAAGGGGAAAGATCTCAAGAAGCCTCACGCCTCCCTGAGAGACCGATGCGGATTGATGCTGATGGGCAAGAAAAGGAGGATGCGTTGCTCATGGTGAGCCCACTGATCTGTGATATTTTCTTGATCATGAATCATTACAGCGATATATTATCAAAGACAAACTAGATGAAACACAGTGGGCACACAAGTGAAAAGACTTGAAAATAAGAGGGAGTGTGACAGGGGAGATGAAGGGCTGTCAGGGGGAAAATCAGGGATAAGGATGGGGATTAAGAGGAGAGAAAAAAGAAAGAATAAATAAAATACCTAAAAAGAAAATAAATAGCCTATATGCATAAAAATTATGTTAAAACTTTAAAGTCACTCCCTTTTCACTTTGATGAATACTTTAAGTTATTCTTTTTTCATCTAAGTTTTATTTTCAACACTGTATACTCTAATCCTCCCACTATGCAACGTTCTAAAAAGCAGAGAAAGTATATTTTAATATTTGATAAATAAGCAAAGTAGGGGAAAAAGCAAGCTCCAAATAAATCAGCAATGTAGATGCAAAAATAATGCAAATAACAACAAATGAAATGTACTATAAGAAACATGGGAGAATTTCCCAGTACTCTAAGTATACAATACAATGCTAACTGTGGCTTAAAATTCAATGTCATAGTTAAGCACAGGTGTCAATTTGGAAGTTAAAGGTTTGAGCTCAGGGCACATTTGTAGAGAATTAATGGTTAAGCCCAGAGCAAACCTACAGGAGACTGTCTAGCGGATGGGGAAGGCCCAGCCCATGGTGGGTGGGACTAGGCCCTGGAATAAAATACAAAGAGCTGATTGAGAAAGTTGGCATCCCTGTGCACACTTGGCCAGACATGCTGGTCCGGCAATGTCCCTCTCTCAGCAGTTGTGTAGAGATGGTGTGGCCAGTTCCCTCAGCCCTTGTGCTGGTGCGTGCTCTCCTGCTAAGATGGACAAACAACTATAACCAGGATTCATAAGAGAAAATAAACCCTTTGTTCCCTTAAGCCATTCGATGATGATTTATCAGCAACCATGCAGGCAAACTGCTACATTCAACACATTAAAAGACTAACACATTTAAGATATAAAATAATTTTCAAGTTGGCATAATGGAACCATACCGGTTTTAGGGCTTTACGGATGTGTTTGTATCATTTTCTTACCTTCTCAGACAATCCCAAATCCCATTTTTCCAACTGCAAGCTTCCTTCTCCCCACTTCTCTCTTCTTCTCTCATGTTCTGTCTGTCTCTCTTTTGTTCTCGTGTCCTGTTCGAGAAAGGCTGTTGCAGTTTCTCTTCTTTGCCACTCCAGTGAGATGGTGCTCAGATGCAACTCGAGGGAGAAAGAGTCATTTGGCTTGTGGCTCCAGAGGGGATTGCAGTCCATTTCTTCAGGATCACCTACAGAAGGCTGCGGGAGCGGTAGGAAGCTGGTACAGGCCATAGCTCGGAAGGAGGAAGACAAGCCAGTGTAATCTCAGAGAAGCAGCAGGCTGGGTTGCCACACTTGAGGGCTTGCCTCCTGCGACACGCCTCCCTCCATCACAGTTCTGCCGCCTACAGGCGCAAGAACCTTCCCAAACATCCGCACCCACTGCAGATTTACACACCTTGCCTGTAGTGGACAACTTACATTCGAGTCATGACAAGTTTCACTAAATCATCTGGGTTACTACCCACGATAGCCGTCAGGGCACCTGCTGGAGCAAGGACGATATACCATGTGATGTGCCACTTGGCAGAGTGGTTCCCCTTTTCTCCCAGCCAGCCATACCCCTTCCCCCACTAGTCTCTGAAATAGAGAGGTACCTCATGAGGCCCTTCCCCATTCATGATGTAAAGCAGAGAGGCCAAATCTTATGGTTTCAGGGAAGCAGACCCGGCTATAGTGAGTTCATGTGGGCAGAGGCCAGTCATGTTTGTGACATACCATCTGGCCATACCCCTTTCCACGTGCAGGCTCTTACATTCTTGCCACCGCTTCTTCCACGATGCTCCCTGAACCTTACAGTGAGGATAGTTTAGATATTCTAAGGAGCACACTAGTCAGTTCTTCCCTGCAGTTTGGCCGGATGTGATCTATCCATAATAAACATTGCTTTGCATTGCAAAACTTCTAGTCAAGTGCTGAGAGCTCCTCTAATCTGCAGGTGTAATGACAAATGTTTACCAGGCAGCTTCATGTAACATACTTACAGCTAAACGTTCATGGTCTGTTCCTAGGGCCCATCTCTGAGTACTGGTTTTTTCTTCTTTCTTTCTTTCTTTCTTTCTTTCTTTCTTTCTTTCTTTCTTTCTTTCTTTCTTTCTTTCTTTCTTTCTTTATTTCTTTCATTCCTTCCTTTCCATTCTTTCTTTCTTTCTTTCTCTCTTTCTTTCTTATCTCTCTTTCTTTCTTTCTCTTTTTTCTCTCTCTCTTTCTTCCTTTCTTCCTTTCTTATCTCTTCTTTCTTTCTTTCTTTTTCTTTTTTTCTTTCTGATGGCAAAATAGAAGAAAGTATTCCCAGTGTATATTACAAATGAAAACTTAACATGTCTGATATATGATATATAAGGAGCTTTGTAAAACCAAAGATCAAAATATCACATGTCCTGCAAACAAATAGGCAAGAAATACAAAGGAAAGGTAACCATATGACAGGATGTTTAATTTGCTCCTGATAAGAGAAGTGCAAATTAATTCCATCCTGAGGCATCTGTCACTTGGCCTCAGGATGTCAGGAACATGGAAGCTGGGTGTCACGACTGTAAGCGCATGGGTTCCCTACTGGTGGGTGGAGAGATGAGAGCGGGCACAAAGCAGACCAGCAGACAGCCGCACAACAGCACAGGAGCACACACGCGCCCAGCGACCAGCCCCGCCAGTGACAGCACGCATGCGCACACACACACACAGACAGACACACCTGCACACACAAAGAATTACACACATATAGGTATACACATGTGTAAAGGTTGCTCTTCACTATTGCTATGAGAGAACACCCAAAGTCAAGCAACTTCAAGGAGAGCAGAAGGTTTATTCAGCTTATGGTTCAGAGGGAAGGGACAGTCTCTCAAAGCAGAGGCGGCATGGCTGGCTGGCCAAAGCTGGAGGAGGCTAAGTCACCGCAGACATCTTGGAAGCTGAGAGCTGCAGACTGCTTGCTGCAAAGGCAGACTTCTCCTGGAGGTAGGTGGGACTCATCCACCTCAAGGCCCACCCCTCGTGACTGCCTTGCTCCAGTGAGGCTCCACCTCTCAAGGTGCCATGACCTTGCCAAACACATGAGACTGTTGGGGACACATTTCAAACCACGACACACAAACAGACATACAAACAGATACCCACATACACATATACACAGATACACACAGATGTACACACAAAGATACACATAAACACAACACACATGTATGCAGACACATGTAGACACTCAGACACATACACAAAGATACACAGATACACACAGACAGATATACATACACACATACACACACACACAGAGACACATACACACAGATACCCACAGACACACACAGACAGATACAGATGCAGACAAACATACACACATATAAACATATACACATAAACACAATACACATGCACACAGACACACACACAAAGACACATACATACACACATAAACAGATACATACACATACACAGACACAGATGCACACATAAATATACACACACAGATGCACATAAATACAACACACATCCACACAGAAGCATCCACACAGGCATGTGTGTGTACACACATGCGCGCACACACACACACACACATCATTGCATCATCATTTACAATTGGGCATGATAGATAGAAAATGACTGAATGATCCAAACACAAGAGATTAACCGTGTGCATTTCATCACCCTCACACAATGGAGTACTCCACAGCTTAAACATGACCAGGGTCTCAATGAACACATAAGCAGAGGCTTTGGGGATATGTCTGGAAAAAGTCCAGGGGTAAAGGAATAAAATCACATCTATATTCTTTTGCACAATAAAGAAGGAATATAAAAGCATTAATTTTATTATTATAATGATTTATAGGGAAGAAATGATATTGATTTCCTGCAAAGAAATTTTAGAGAGATAATGGAAGAGTTATGGCAAAAGAATGCTTCTCTGAATACAGTTGTTGTATGGTTTTTAATTTAAGTGTGATTATATAAGCAAAGCAGAAAGACCAACACAGCTAGACTAGAAGGCAGAACAGTGACAAACCTTCTAAAGAAATAACCCTGAGTGCATTTCATATGAACTCCTCGTCCTCAGCAGGAGCAGGACAGGGAAGGAATCAGATAACACGTGGACACAGCACTCAGCCTCACATGCTCTTGGGCTTGGGACAGGAGCGGCACACACGGAGAAATGAAAATAATTCTGACCTCTCTTAGTCAGTGCATTGATTGTAGCAATACGGGCAAACAACTCTGGCACTGTTTTAAATGAATTGCAAAATTAAGAAATAAGTAAATGTGTTGATTTTTGGGAGACAGTGGTCATGTTACACAAGAAGAAGCATGTGTGTATGGGGGGGGTCCAGAAAAACCTTGTGGTAATGAGTTGTATTTACAGGTATCAATGTGAACTCATGTTGTCAAGCTTATAGTAGTCAAATACATGCATTTATGGACGCATGTGTGAATATGAATGCATATTGCATGCATGCGTTTCTGGGTTCTGATCACCAAAGGGGCCAAGGCCAGCTCCATACTAAGGAGAGTAACTCATGTCTAGATTTTGCTCCCCAGAACCATTCCCCACTGAAAGCAACCAGGTCACGTCACAGGCATGACCGGTTTCAGGCCAGAGGCTCAGCAAAGGCGAGGTGAGCCAGAAATTTCACCATGATCAGCCCAGCTGACTTCGCCGGGCCAACACGGACCATCTGAACACACGATTAAGCTCAGTCATGCATAGTGTTCCACTGAAACAGTCTCAAGTCCAGAATCGCAGTGAACAAGGAGAGACAGTGCTATCGCCATCCCAGGGAGCCGAGCGCTGAGCAGCAAAGACAGCAGTGGGTGAGGGTCCTTGCTTCACAGTCACAGAGACAGAGCCGGGAACAGGCAAAAGCTTCTACACTGCTCCATCCTCACGGAGCTGACGCTAGAAGGAAAATTAATGAAGAGCAGGCTATTGGTGCAACTGAAGGCCTCCCAGGAGCTCCAGTAGTGAGGAAGGACAGTAGTTGTTGGGCAGTGGGAAGATGGCACAATACTCTCAGTAAATAACCAGCTCCTACAGGAAACTGTGTGTGTGCGTGTGTGTGTGCGTGTGTGTGTGTGTGTGTGTGTGTGTGTATGTGTGTGTGTTGGGGGTGGGGGAAGAGTTGCAACGTCAAAGCTTGTAGCATCTTTTCAGATGGGATGTCCAGAAATATACATCACCTAGTGTGTATGTGTTTGTGTATGTGTGGTGTGTGCGTGTGTGTATGTGTGTGTGCGTGGAGAGTTGCAACATCAAAGCTTGTAGCATCTTTTCAGATGAGATGTCCAGAAATACACATCACCTAGGCCAAAAAAGAAAGAGCACTTTGGCAGGAAATGCTAGGTAAGCAGTAAACAAGGACTGTGTTACTTAAAAAATGAAAAGGGAATATATTCTTCAAAGAGTGAAATGTCACAACGACAAGACTCCGCAAGATCCTTTCAGGGCAATGCAAATAACAGAGACTGACAACTACATGCAGAATCATCTTGAGCTGGACCCTGTGAAGAGGAGGAGATCATTTCCAAGCCAACTCATGGAACTGGAATTTAGATAAGAAATTAAGTGCATTGTAACAACGTAAGCTCCATAAATATAAAATCTATCAATGAGGTACGGTGGCTATGAAGATGTTTCTTTATTAGAATCAAAAAAATTCTGAAGTGTTCAATGGAAATGATTGAGAGGAAAATACGTATCGATGCACAGAGCACCAGTAATAGAGCAAACGGATAAAAACAAGCAACTCTGGACAAAGTGCAAGGATGCTGAGCAAAGTTTTGTTTTACTAAACTTTAGTAAATTTGAATTATTTGAACAAGAACTAGAGGCAATTACAACTTTTGGCCTTCTAATGTGCACACATTTCCTTCTTAGTGACCCCACAGTTCAGTTACCAACCTTGGATTTCCATCTCCCACTGAAAGCTTTTCTGGCAAACGGGCTCCATGCTTCTCTGAATGGTACTCTCAACTGGACTGTTTTAAATCTTGAGTGTACAGGCTGAACTCCTTGGGGGCCTTAATTCTTTTTTATAGAAACAAGGGGATTTTGTTCATGCTCATGACTCTAGGATACAGTTGATCACCACGGGATAGTTGTACAAACATCAGAAGCTGAGATAACTAGTCATATCATACTTAGAGCAAGAAAAAGAACCGTGCATATCAGTTAGCACCTAGATTTGCCAAAACACTGACCTAGATTTGTCTCCATCTTTCCCACCTGTCCAAGGAATAATCCCACCCACAATTGGGCGGGGTCTTCCTATCTCAGTCTTGTAATTAGAACAATTTTCTAGAGGCTTGCTCTGAGATTTCCCTAATTAGATAATTCTCCATAGGTGTGGAGCCTTACTTCTTAAAACAGTGTTTGCTGCCTCAGGAAACGCTCAGTACTTACCTTCATGAACACTCCCCATTTGCCCTTTCTCCTCTTCCTCCCTCCTGTCCCTTGAGAGACCATCCAAACTTCTTTATTTGGATCCATCGTTTAATATTTATGTGCTTACTCTGTGTGTGCACATGCATGTGTGTATGTGTGTGTGTGTGTCACAGTATGTGTGTAAAAGTCAGAAAACTTGCAGGAGTTGTTTCTCTCCTTCTATCATGGACATTTCCAGGATGAAAATCAGATCATTGGATTTGGCAATCGCCTTTACCCTGCGAGACATCTCATCACCTATATTCTTATTCAACATTACTTCATGTAACATTATTTTTTAATAGGAATGTTTAGAAGTACCAGAAACTGGAGAGTTAAATCATTAAAATGTGATGAATATATGCTGGAGTATAGCTCTGTGGCAGAGCACTTCCTCGCCATGCACGACACCTCGGGTATTTAATCCTCAGCATCACAAATAAATAAAACTGACTGATTCAGTCAGCATTTAAGCCCTTGTGGTGTAAAGAGCCTCTGTGATCCTGCAGTGCTCAGCAAGGTATTTATTCTCACACATCTCTCCAGACCTGCGCTGCTCTGGGTTGGGCGGTGTTGGCTCGGCTCTAAGTTCTACCACAGGCTGAGGTCTTCCTGGCTCACACCCTGAATGGAGCAGTGGGCAGTGGGCTGGCCGGGTGTTTCCATAGTGACGGCTGAGGAAACAGCAATGGAAATACATATGGGCTGTGAGAACCTTTGCTTAGAACAGGCTCAGCATCCTTCCTCCTCACTTTGGCCAAAGAAAACCTAGTCAGGCCCAGAGTCAAGGAGCAGAGAAGGACACTCCAACTGGAGCTGGAAGTTTCCAGATGGTTTATGAGGAAAAGAGGGAAGAGAAACATGAATTCACTTGGAGATGGCCTCTGTGATAGTTAATCCTGGTGTCAACTGGACCACTCCTGGCATTAACCATGATCAGCTGTCAGACCACCTGAAGAGATGATCCAGATCAATAAATTTACAATACAAAGACCAGCCCTAGGAGCCCACTGGAACCTCCCAGTAGCAGAACAGATAAAAGGAACCACAGGACAAAAGAGTTTGAAGAGAGACTCTCGGAAGCTGTGCTAGAAAACTCCCTTCCCTCCTGCTGCCCGGCTTCTTCCACCCTCCAGCCCTCCAACCCTCTGAGCCTTCAAAGACTCTCCAGGAATCCTCCACCTTCAGCTACCACCCACTGGACTACTGGACCGAGCAGCTCCTGACAGCCATTGCTGGACTACCTCGGCCATATCTCGTAAGCCAACTCAACAAATTCCCTTTTCATATATTCATTCTGTAGGTTCTGACTCACACGGTCTCCATCTTCCCATGGAGAGAGGCCATCACAGCTGGTGCAGCTGTGCTGAAGCGACCTCTGGAGAGCAGGGGCTGTGGCCACCAGAGTTCCTTGTGGTGGGGTAGGTGTTGGGAAGGAGTGCAGAGAAATGCTCTACCTTGGAGATCCATTTGGTGGGAGATTTCAAAAGGATGAGGATCCACTTCATCATAAAGGTTTCTGCCCAGCTCTGTAGCTTTTGGGAATTCCCAGCAGTGCCACACTGCCCGGAGGAGCCCGCGCTCATTCACTGGACATTGTCTTTCCATTGGGAAGGGCACATGCTGCTGTGTACCCCCAAACCCATTCACGGAGTGAGTCCAACCTTTCTGCATGAAATGTCTTGCACTCTAGCAATGAAAAATCTACTTAACAACAAAGTTTTCTAAAAGTTTTTCCAAAGACTTTTGTAACACATATTTGACACTAAGGTATTTACATTTTTACTTGAGTTTTTATTTCTAAATGGCCCAGAAGAAAATGGGCATATGAAAGTGTGTCCTGAAGCAGAATCAAGGCTGTGCGTGGTGAAACAAACATGTAATCCCAGGAAGTGGAAGCAGAATGCATAATTAAGTTTGAAGCCTATCAAGGCTACATGTGACCCAATCTCAACATTCACACACACACACACAATCAATCAATCAATCAATCAATCAATCAATGCAGAAATGCAGAGATATGGAGAAGCTGCAGAGCACAGTGGTTAAAGTCTGCAATCTGGACTTAAGCCAGCTCACAGTCCTGGGGTTCCCACCAATTCTGTCATCCTAACTCTTCTGTAGTTGGACCCTTTTGTCTATGAAACATGGCCAACTCTAAGCTCATGGAGTTAGGTAAGGGGGAACAAATAGGCTATGATTAGATTTCCAGTATCCAGACTACCTTACTATAGGCTCTGAACGCAGAGACTTTGAAGAATATCAAATAAAAGATGCTATCTTGAGTGTTGTGGATGTTTATTCTAGTTCTTGCTTATCTCCTACAGATATGTTGCCACATGCTGACAAATCATTCTTATAAGTTTATAGCACACAGCTACCAATGAATGGGCCAAACTAGTGGATAACTTAAGCCAACCAGCTAAAATACTTTGGTCCTGAGTCACTGGGTGACAGGAAAGTAGAAGACGAGCACATGACAGCATTCGAACTTATCAAACAGGCGCATTAGCATCGCATTCAAAAAAGCTTCACATCTTTTTTTCCAAGAAAATCTGCTTCAATTTTTCTGCCATGCTGCCTTCAACCAAGCCAAAACAATATGCAGTGAGAAATGGTCATGGTGGCAGCCAAATGTCAAGTAGCTTCTATGCTGGGCAGGTTCTATAATGGCTAGCAAAAGATCTTTGCCTCTCTGTATCAGTCCTGACTCCCGTGGACAGCTAGACTAGTTAACTTCGACTTCCTTACTGAATCTCTCTCTCTCTCTCTCTCTCTCTCTCTCTCTCTCTCTCTCTCTCTCTCTCTCTCTCTGTCTCAGAAGCAGTTACCATTTTGTGAAGCCAGGAATAGAGGAATTCACAAGGAGATGGCATCTTCCCAACAGCTGAAGAACTAAGTATTGTTAAGAAAACATCTTCCAGGCTGAGATGTGACCTCCAAGGCCAAGGTCACTGTCTCTTTGCCTGAGACCTGACTTCCCACTTGAGGTCACCTCTCCCCAATTAAAGCATGAACCTCAATCCTGTGAAAATCTGGGAACTGCTGGGAGAGTCAACAATCAGACTCCTGAGTAGCAGAAATGGGGAGAGAACAAGTGGTGTTCTAAGCTTTAGTTAATCACAGGGTGCAAAGCATTAAAGAGGTGTCTGGATTTTATTTCCAAAGATGGAGTTTGCTGACTTCTCCAAAAGCCCAGGGGGTTTCTTCCTTGCTGTCTGGGAACCCTGCCTGCAAGAAGGTTGTCATCGGGCAGTTCCCTTGACCTTGGACCTATGGAACTGAGTCAGAAGAAATCTCTTCTTTATAAAGTAAAGCAGACAGACCCCAGTAGGCATCAGCATCACATGGTGGTAAAGCAAATGTTCCACCTCCCTGTCCCCCCTTAACAACTGCCCTGCTTTTTGTAAGCACTTATGTTTCTGACTTCTTCCTTTCTACTGCCCAAGCCATTTCTATGCCACTAATGTTTTGTACAACCACCTTGGCATAGAGCAGGAAAAAAAACCCTCTTAGTGTTTAGAATCTCGAAAGCACTTGACTGAGCTATTCACAGTCTATGTGGAAGCCAAGGCTGTGTGATTGGTGCTTGGAACGTGCTCAACAAGATCACTCCACAGGAAGCCCGGAGAGCTGCCAGCCAGTCACGGACATGGTCATTCAGGTGGCGAAATGGCCAGACATAGCAGCCCAACCCAGGAAACGTCTACTGCTTGACCAAAACCCCCCGACTTGATGACGGCCTGATTCCTAAGTGGGCAGCCTGCCACTGAGCAGACGGACAGAGGAAACGGGGTGGAGGTTGGAAGGGACACAGGACCACTTCTGCTTCGGGTCCCTTCAGCCTTGCGAACAGCCACCATCTGCCCTTCCACGGTTCCAAGCTTGCTGATCCCGCCTGCGGATGGAACGACAGTTTTCAATTTCTTAGATTTGAGGGCATGTTCTGCGCAGTCTGGGCATGTTCTCTGTCAAAGCCACCTGCGACCTGCAGCTCACAGGCTCCAAGATTCTGCCATCAAATTATTACGGGCTTGTTGCCTTTTCCTACGGCAAGAGTGCACTGGTTAACTGCAGGCTCCGAAGGGAAAAATGTTATTGCATCATGTCATCTAGTCCCAACAGCACAATTTCATGAGCAGACGATAACATGGAAGAGATGAGGTATCATCAATTCCTGCCAGCCCTGCTCCCTAGAGGCCAGCCATGGACAGAGACACCTTCTTATTTCCAAGACTCTTTTCTCAGGACCCCTCCCACATGCCCAGTGCCAGGATGAAGAGAGGCATGCTCCTCACTGCCAAGGAAAGACAGGAGCATGCTAGATGAGCCCAGGGCTGGACTGCTGTCTGAAGCCTGCTCAACTCTAACAGCTGTGGGGTTGAGCCCCCAGCTGCTCCCCTAAGTGCTGGCCTGGCCAGGGGTGAACTCACCAGTGGACACGAGGCCAGCTGTGCTAGGCTCCCAGCTGTCTCTGCGCTTCTCTGTCTTAGATGGACTTTCACATTGGATGTACGACTAGAGGAGAAAAGGATGAAGACCCTGACCCCGGGGAGGGCCCCACGGGAGCAAAGCAGAGGGGTTTGCGGCTGGATGACACATGTCCCTTTCTGGAAGGTTCCTGAAGAAGAATGCAAGGACAAGTAGGTTCTCTCAGTATCATGAGGAGCAGATATTGTCCTGAAAATGAGATCAGCATAAATACTACCAATCCTGATTCCTCACATCGGAGCCACACTACGCATGAGGTCCGACCTCCCTCCACACAAAAGACTCCGTGGCTCAGCGGGTGGTCTTTCTTCTGGCTCTGTTTTAATTTTAGATGATGTATCTATCCTTGCTTGAACTTTCTTTAAAAAGTGCAACTAGGGGGCTAGGGTTAAATCTTTTGCTTTGCATGGAAAAAGTCACTGAGTTTGGATGCTGAGCGCTCACATAAAAATGTAGGGTGGATATGGTGGAGGCCTGGAATTCCAGCCCCTGGAGAGAGGAGCCTGGGAAACTCCAGAGAAAATCATTAAGGGGGTCGAGCAATACAGGATGATTCCCAGTGCCAGCCTTGAGCCTCCACAGAGGCCCAAGTACTTGATACATTGATCACACACACACACACACACACACACACACACACACATGCACATGCACACGCACACATACACAAAATCTCACAGATATTTCAATTTTTATTATGACAAAATGTAACGTTTAAGTTTTTCTGCCACCTTCTAAAATAAAATAGATTATTCATTGGCTACTATACTACACAAAACCTTTCTATCTGATTACATCTAAGA
Organism: Typhlomys cinereus; assembly: GCA_023101885.1. Taxonomy (NCBI): domain Eukaryota; kingdom Metazoa; phylum Chordata; class Mammalia; order Rodentia; family Platacanthomyidae; genus Typhlomys; species Typhlomys cinereus. The sequence goes on from JALPQD010000258.1 coordinate 81,190, forward strand.
GTTGTGTGGGGAGAGACTCTGTCCAGAACTTTACTCTTTACCTGTGAAAAGACTACCAGCGCAGACTTTGTATTATCCTTAGACAAATTCATCAATAAGGCATCTTCTGTTGAGCGGCTAAAAGCACAGCATCTTCCTGAGATCCCAGCATCCTCCTGAAACATAGCATCCTTCTGAGAACACAGCATCCTCCTGAGAATATAGCATCCTCCTGAGAACAGAGCATCCTCGTGAGAATACAGCATCCTCGTGAGAACACACCATCCTTCTGAGAACACAGCATCCTCCTGAGAACACAGCAACCTCGTGAGAACACAGCATCCTCGTGACAACACAGAATCCTCGTGAGAACACACTATCCTCGTGACAACACAGCATCCTCCTGAGGACACAGCATCCTCCTGAGAACACAGCATCCTCGTGAGGACACAGCATCCTCCGGAGATCCCAGAATCCTCCTGAGAAAACGGCATCCTCCTGAGAACACAACATCCTGGTGAGGACACAGCATCCTCCTGAGAACACAGCAACCTCGGGAGAACAGAGCATCCTTGTGAGAATACAGCATCCTCTTGCGAATACAGCATCCTCCTGAGGACAAAGCATCCTCCTGAGAACACAGCATCCTTGTGAGAACACACCATCCTCCTGAGAAAACAGCATCCTCCTGAGGACACAGCATCCTCCTGACAACACAGCATCCTCATAACAACACAGCATCCTCGTGAGGACACAGCATCCTTCTGACAACACACCATCCTCGTGACAACACAGCATCCTCATAACAACACAGCATTCTCGTGAGGATACACCATCCTCCTGATGACACACCATCCTCCTGAGAAAACAGCATCCTCGTGAGGACACAGCATCCTCCTGACAACCCAGCATCCTCCTGGCAACCCAGCATCCTCCTGACAACACAGCATCCCCGTGAGAACACAGCATCCCCGTGAGAACACACCATCCTCGTGAGAACACAGCATCCTCTGGAGAACACAGCATCCTCGTGAGAACACAGCATCCTCCTGATGACACAGCATCCTCCTGAGGACACAGCATCCTCATGAGAACACAGCATCCTCATGGGAACACAACATCCTCGTGAGGACACAGCATCCTTGTGACAACACACCATCCTCCTGACAACACAGCATCCTCATAATAACACAGCATCCTCGTGAGGACACAGCATCCTTGTGAGAACACACCATCCTCGTGACAACACAGCATCCTCCGGAGAACACAGCATCCTCATGAGAACACAACATCCTCGTGAGGACAAAGCATCCTCATGACAACACAGCATCCTTATGAGAATACAGCATCCTCGTGAAGACACAGCATCCTGTGACAACACAGCATCCTCATAACAACACAGCATCCTCGTGAGGACACAGCATCCTTGTGACAACACACCATCCTCGTGACAACACAGCATCCTCATGACAACACAGCATCCTAGTGACAACACAGCATCCTCGTAACAACACAGCATCCTCGTGAGGACACACCATCCTCGTGAGAACACAGCATCCTCGTGAGAACACACCATCCTTGTGAGAACACAGCATCCTCGTGAGAACACACCATCCTTGTGAGAACACAGCATCCTCCTGAGAACACAGCATCCTCGTGAGGACACAGCATCCTCGTGAGGACACAGCATCCTCGTGAGGACACAGCATCCTCGTGAGGACACAGCATCCTCGTGAGGACAAAGCATCCTCGTGAGAACAAAGCATCCTTGTGATGACACAGTATCTTCCTGAGAACACACCATCCTCGTGACAACACAGCATCCTCGTGACAACACAGCATCCTCGTGACAACACAGCATCCTCGTGACAACACAGCATCCTCATGACAACACAGCATCCTCGTGACAACACAGCATCCTCGTAAGGACACAGTAACTGAGGAGTCTGTGGCATCACACAGCATGGAATCCCGAGGAAGCTAAGTTTACTCAGCACTATTTTGTCCACAGTTATGGAGGTTTCCTTAATCGAGTGGCCTGTTCTTTGTGTGTGCAAATAATTAAAGAGCAGCAGGTGCTTTTGGGTATCAGAAAAACAGAAGTTCACCCTCAGATAAGCCCCATACAAGGAACCAATCATGGGTGGGCATGTGACATGAGCTCTGGCCTCGTCTCAGCCCCAGTTGCAGCCCCGGTGACAATGGGTTTCCCACGGCCCATCCTCAGAGGAAGCACATGGTTCCCTGGCCCTCGGGGACTTGTTCCAGCACAGGACGTGACCAATGGGGAGTCAGGCGCTGTTCTCTCATCTTAAACACAGGGAGGATCTCTGATGCAGGCAAAAGCAGCTCAGTGTCTGCTCACAAGGGCAGCCCACGGCTCCCTCTGCCTTTGAGAGGGAGAAAACCAGAATCCAGGGAACAGAGATGCCTCTGGGCCATCGCCCCCTCTCCCCCTGACCCTCATTATTTAAACCCTTCTTTAAAAGACACACTTGCAGGAAAAGTTGGGCTAGACACAGGTCTTACTCATCCAGGCAGCCAGGCACATGTCGTGTGCACGATGATTGTCAGGATGGGCTGATGACAAACAGGAAATGAAGGGCTACGGAGATGGTACCTCTGCACCCCAACAGGAAGGGGACCCCACAGGGTCTGACCTCATAGGCTGTGATGCTCTCACACAGAGGTGGGGCTGGCAGGTCAATCTTTCTGACCGCGCCACGATGCCAGCTTTCTGCCATCCGAAGGCCACTGGATACTTGCTTGCCCCCCTCCCAAGGCCTCTGCTCTCCTCTCCCCCCCAATCTGTCCCCTCCTCCCATCAGCAGAAACAGCTGAGGGCCAGCCGTCATTTCTGACCATCTTCCAAGCCCTCTGTCCTTATGTAGATCCCTTTGATCTGGGGCGATTGCTCAGTGGTTACAGTTTCGAGCAAAAGGATCTGAATTTGGATCTCCAGATCCCACCTAAAAATACCAGGCAGAAAGTGAGGTGGCCTACAATTCTAGCCCTGGAAGGCAATGCTTGGGAAACCCAGAGCAAAGCAACTATAAGGTAGATCAATCCGACATGATTCCCAATGTCACCCTTAGGTCTCCACAAGCACACACACTCAAGTGCCCTCTTGTACAGAAACTGCACACACATGCACGCCTGCCCACATGAAAACACACACAAACATGCCAACACAGGCCCTCCCCAAAAGGCACTCATGAAATCAGACACAGCGCTTAGCAACCAACCACATGCATTTTTTCAATGTTGTTTTAAGGCTTACCTTTGCCTCAAGATTCTTTTAAAAGATTAGCAATTAATGATCATCTGCCTTTGATTTCAGAGCAAGACTCTTTCATTCTAATAGATGGAAAGAACAAGCCGACTTTCCCACAATAAGTCAATGCCATGCCTGGCTGTTCTAAGTTCAACTGATTGAGCGTCAAGCTTTCTCTCCTCTTTTCATGGTGAGACCCACAGAGATTTTTTTTTAATTTGTGTCATGTAGCTGTGTCAAATGTTGGAGTGGTAGGTAGGTAGGTAAGAGAGGCAAGAATTCAGAAATAGGAAGGAAGAAATAGGGAGTTTGTAAACGGATAAAGACCAGTTCCTTATTATTTATGTTTTAAAAGTACTCTGTAATCTGCCAGTAAAAAATCGGAGGATACGAGCAGGTCTGACTGTGCCCTACACACAGTGTGTGTGATCCATGCTCTATGGCCAAAGGCCTGAAGATGGTTTGATGGTTGTGGATTCCACGTGTCACTATGAAAACGGAGAGGATGCTCAGAGGAAAATCACGCCTCGGGCTGCTCCTCGCTGCAGGTCCCGTGCCCAGCACGCTTACCTCGCAGTCCTGATAGGTACCAGAGTGGGATCAGCAAGACTTAAGTCAGGCTGGGTCAAGAGAAGATCATGGAAAAGACGAAAAACCAAGTCAAGTTTATTATGGAACCTAATCCATCATATACCATGAAACAAGGGGTGAAGTCTGTGCACTGCGCAGTGGTGACATCAGTAGTGACAGACTGCAGGTGCAAAGACACAACAGGTGGGACATGTATAGGCCCTAATGGCTGCATACAGGGCGGAGAAAGAACAGGCTGCTGATTGGTCAGGAAAGCTCTGTGCCCATCCTTTAGGTATGCTAATCAATGTCTAGATGGCTTCCAAAGAACAGGAAGGAATATGTAAAAAACAGGATCCATCCCTGACCCTTGCGGGAAGGTCAACAGGAGTCAGCCTACGACAATGCCGCATAGGCTGGCATCTGTGCTGGCATGGGCACAGAGCTATGCTGAAATAGGAGGCGCACTGCAACTGAGACTGCGAGGGATGCCCTCGGCATCCGCCTTCAAGAGATGGAGCTCTCGGACTTGAGCGTTCCCTGCACTCACTGGCTCATTTTCTCCACTGCAGACGCCCTATGAACTTCCACTGAGGGCTGGAGAGATGGCTCAGGGGTTAAGACTCTGTCTCGCAAAGAGAAGGTCCTGAGTTCAGATTCCAGGTCCCATATAAAAAAAAAAGTCAGGTGGAAACAGATTCAGCCTGCATTTCTGCCCCTCGTGGGCGAAGCAAGAAGGTGGTAGAAGCAATCCAAGATGATTCCCGAAGTCACCTTTGAGCTTTCACAGGAACATATGTTATCTCTGATACCCACATGCATGCACATACATCCACACACACATAAAATAAATAAATATCTTTTAAAAAACAGTTTGTTTTTGTGTGGGACCTAGGATCTGAACTCAGGTTGCTCTGCTGGCGAGACAGAGGCTTAACCCCTGAGCCATCTCTCCAGCCTCCGGCTCTTTTATATTTTGAGTTCCAGACACTAGATTCCAGATGTGAAGAGGTAGCTGGCGAGTGATACATGGACTGGCTGCTCCCAGCATGCCGGTCTCAGGCTGACCCGCCTGCCAGTCAAGCAAACCTCCCCCTCCTCTCTCCTGCTGTTCCTGAGCCAAGCCACTCCCAAGTCTTTCTGCTTCAGGTCTCAGGATGGCAATTCTACTCCTTCGCAGGGACCACGCCCCTCAGGACCTGCTCCCTCATCCCAGCAAACCCCGTTTTCATCCATCCCACACGGCTCCTGGACTCAACGAAAGCAATGAACACTGGATTACGGCGCTTCCCCTCAGTGTCTGGCCTCATCATTGCTTTGTTGATCAGAAGTGACATCATACTGTGACCCACAATATCCCAAACCCCAGGCCCTGCCCACCGTCCCCCCCCAGCCTCACCCTCATCCGGCCCCACCTGTTGCTGCAACAGCTGGCCTGTGGTGCCTTGGGCGTGACACACACTCTACAGCCAGCACTGCATACCTACAGCTCCCTCGATCCAGAACATGTCTTCTTTCCGTTCTCTTTCCTTAACATATTGCTATCATCTCTCAAATCCAATCAACTTACATTTCCTCAAGAAAGTGATCCCTGAGTCCTAAAAAGCTGGTTCTTCCTTTGTAAATTTCATATTTGTTTCTTCGTAGAAGCAATAGGGCCTGCTGGGTTACAAGCCTAGTAACTGTGTTTAATCCAGTTTCTCATGTCCAGAACGCACACCTGCAATTGTCAAGTTGACACTTGTAGCTAAATACCAGAGAATGATAGACTGACAAATGACAGACACATAGACAGGTGGACAGAGGAACTAAAAATATCTGTAATTGTAAATAACACAGGAAGAAGGGTGAGTTTTCAGAATGAGAACTGTGGATTCGCCACGTGGACTCCTTTACCAGTCAGCAATTCTCCAGAGAGACAGCGCTAGCATCACATGCGCACAAAGAGATCTATTTTAAGGAAGCGGCTCACTTTCTTGGGGGCCAAGGTGGAGACACAGAAGTGGTGCTGTGGGTGTTAACTGATTGCCAAATACTTTCACTGCCAATGTGTGATTACAGGCCTGCACTTCAACCAGGTGACACATCTAAATAACATCAGGACTCCAAACGATGGATCCATGGTAACCTTTAGACTTTATTGTGACTCAGGTATTGGCAAACCACATTCCACGAGCCACATCCTTCCCACTGTGTGCTTCTAACGATACAACTTCTTGGGAACCAATCATGCCTGCTCCTCCGTGCTCCATGACTGCTTTTGTGTAACATCCACAGGGCTGAGTCGTCATGACGGAAACTAAATTGTCTCCGAGGAGTAAAATGTTTGCCATCTGGTTCATTGTTGGAAAAGTTTGCCAAGTCCTGGTCCTTTTGTCAAGTTGCTGGAGCCCAGCGGATGCTGATCAAAAGGAAGGGCTAAGGATCCAAGACTGTAAACAGGTTTGCGCCCCCGTGAAGAGCTGGAGAAATATGCAAAGAACAGCGGAACAGGCCAAGCAGTCTCGCTGGGAGCAGACCCCTGAGACGGATGTCTGCCTTGGACTTCAAAGCAGCTCACATTCCCACTCTATACAGCTGTTACCTCATCGCTCAAAAATGGAAGCTTGAGAGGGGAGGATGGCTCAGCAGTGAAAGCACTTGCCGTGCAAGTACAGAGACATAGTCGGGATGTCCAGAAACCATGGAAATGCCCACACCTGTGATTTCAGCACTCGGAAGGCAGAGACGAAGGATTCCTGGAGCAAGCTGGCTAATGAGAACAGCCGTATGCATGACCTCTGGGCTCAGCAAGAGACTTTGCCTCAATGAAACATGAAGCGTGATTGAGGCAGACTCCCAGCATCAACCATGGGCTCATACACACACACACATGCACACACACACACATGCACACACACACACATGCACACACACACATGCACACACACACACATGCAAACACACACACATGCGCGCACACACACACGTGTATACTCACACACAGGCAAGCAACATACACATGTAAGTATACAACATACACACATACACACCCACTCACACATGAAAAAATGGAAAATATAGAAGCTCAGAGTTTTCCGAATATAAACAAACCCCCTAATAAATCTTAGCAGAGGATGCAAAAATTTGTACTTGTGGGGAAATAACACCAGAGAATCAAAACATCTAATTCACTTAATTTTGCAAGTAGCACCTAGATTTGGGGGTTTACCTAATCTTTAAGCACTTTATCATCAATTCCATAAAAAGAGGAAAACAACCTTTCAAGAACAGCACTACTTTTTTTCTGGCAAGAGCATATTATAAAGTTTTAAATGTTAATGAAGTAGTTTCCCTGTTTAATTACTTCTCAGCTTTGTCTAGGGCTTGGAATCTTGGAATGTTTTGCATCATCTGTAGAAATCTGCAGCCACCTTTCTTTTCTGGAATAAACATTAACCCATATCAGAATCAAATAACATTTGAGAATCTACACAGAGCACTGGTTGAAAGGCAAATTTATACTATTCTAATTATCTTTGGTGAGATACATCTTTACCTTTTCACATGTAAGAAAACAATCATATATAGGAGACAAACAATATGTTTTGACAAAAAGCAAAACAGCAGTTCTCTTTCTCTGGAAGCCTATACCTACTTTTTCTGGGTGTGTAAAACTGCTCTTTTCTTAAATCAGTCAGTCAGTTGGTCTGTCTGTCTGTCTCTGTCTCTCTCATTTCTTCTCTTCTTCTCTCTTCCTCTCTCCATCTTCCTCTTCTCTCTCTCACTCCCTTTCCCTCTCTCATTTTCTCCATCTCTCTCTTCCCCTCTCTCTCTCTCTCACACACACACACACTCAAATCTATACTAAAACCTTTTGCCAATAAATTCCAACTTTGCTCCATAAAAGGACAAATAACCCCACTGCACATTGATAAAATTAGCTCGGGTTTGTTATCTGGCATGTAGTTTAGCCATATTGCTCCCTGTGCCATGGGAAGGGTCTCATACCTAAACTCCTGGTAACCTCTCCAGGAATCCTACATGGGGCACACATTTCAATCATCAACTTCCAGATAAGAAATCAGGGCAACCTGGTGACCAAGCAATACAGCCCCTACCCACAACCACTATAGGAAGCTAAACTACTAAACCTAAGACACAAGAGTTGACCTGCAACATAATCAGCCATATTATAGCGCTCCTCTTGATTCATCTGAACAGTGATCTTTTTCTGAATGTATGAGTGTAACTTTTTAAGGAATGGAATGCAGCTAGAAAACCTACAAAGATTCCACAAAATCACCCCACTTACTTTATGTCCCTGTCTGTGTGGAGACCCAGTGACAGTCACCTTCCCTTTCACTTCTCTTCCTTCAGTGAGTGACGGAGAAGAAAGACAAGCCAATCGGGACCCTGCGCTCACCATCCATTGCAGCCAAGACAAAACTCATCCATCCCAATTAGCCGACCGGCGGCGCATGACTCATGCGCTTCCGTGCTGGCGTTTGCAGTTTGGGCAGAAGTGTTTCCAGCCTGTTCCAGGATTTCAGTTACTGCAAACGCTGGATGACGCAGCAGCCACACGGGCCACAACATGTACAGAAGCTGCTGGAACCTGGGCCCTTGTGGGGTACCTCTCCCCACCCCCCATCAACAAAGCTGGACCTCAAAAAAACCTTGCCCATTAGCCGCTGTGGCCGTGGGACAGAGAGTGGGCGTTGCGCCTGCTCTTGGTCCTCGCCGGACCACGTGCCCTCGGAGGCAGGTGCCTCTCTGCACAGCGGCTCAGCATTCAGCCGCGGCACGTTTGCTCTTGTGCAGAGCGGCGGGAAGTGCCCGGGCCCTGAGCTCTGCGTTGAGAGCAGACGGACAGAGCAGCCTTCCTGTCCGCGGTGGACGACCTCTCAGGGTCCGTTCTGCACAACGTCCAGAGTTTCCAGCGGGCCACAGAGGTGACATGCTTAGAAGCTCATGCTTTTTCTTCCAGCAGTGCTTAGAAAAACCTACGTCCAGACTGGAGAGAGGGCGCAGTGGTTAAAGTCTTTACCTCACAAGCAGAAGGACCTAAGTTTGCATTCCCAGATCCCACCTCAAAATACTGGCAGAAACTGCCAGGGACACAATGAGTCCCGAGGTCACCCTTAGGCCTCCAGAAGCACACACTGAAGTGTACACACACACACACACACAATTAAAAAGTTCCAAGATGATCCTTCTCAGAAGAGAGTCTCAAAGGTAGTATTTTATTCAAAAGATTGTCTTGTTCTGCAAGGTCAGTGTGCTGTGGTGAATGTGTGTGTGTGTGTGTGTGTGTGTGGTGTGTGTGTGTGTGATGTTAACTCTTATTTCAGGCCTGTTTCTACCCTATCAAATCTGGTGGACAGTGTGAGGCCCAGTACGACCTATGTCTCCCCATGGGTGGGAAGTAGTTTCTTGGGAAAACTTTCTTTTTTTTTTTATTTATTCAACTGTGTGCATGTGCGTGTGTATGTGCGCGTGCGCGTGTGTGTCTGTGTGTCTGTGTATGTGTAGAACCACGGACGAATTCGCGAACCACCATGGACGCCTCCACCTCCTTCTGCCCAGGGATTCACAGGCTCCGCCCTACCAGGACTGGAAACGCAGGCCGCCCCCGCTTCCGCCTGGCGTCTATACGTGGGATCTGGGATCCGAACTCAGGACCTTCCGCCTGCAAGGCGGAGGCTTAACCCCTGAGCCACCTCTCCAGCCCTTGGGAAAGCTTTCTGAGAACAACATGCAAACTATAGACAGGAGCTGGCAGGCCCTGCTCTCCTCACTCCTGACTTCTCCCTTTCTCTCTGTGTATGTGTGTGTATAAGAAGGTACTTTAGTATGTGTACCAGTGCTGACTCAAGGCTAACATCAGGAATCATCCTATATTGCTCTACCTCCTTACTTTTTTGCTCCTGGGTTTCCCAGGCTCCGCCTTCTAGGGCTTGAACTGCAAGCTTCTACATATCAACCAAGCATTTTTCACACGGGAGCCAGGGATTCAAACTCAGGGCCTCTTGCTTGAGAGGCAACGACTTTACCCACCGAGCCACCTCTAGGCATCCAGACCTTCCTTTACCTTCAAGTTTCCCCTACACTGCCCACCCCTTGCAATCAACTCTTTCCAGTCCATGAGCTTTAACACTCAGCTTGATATCAGCAACTCTGCATGTTCCCCCATCTTTTTCTTCTCCTGAGTCTCCCCTGAGTGGCACAGGTGGACATGTAAAGGTTGAACAGCTGATGGTATTCCATAACCGTGAGCGTGGGCATCCTGCGGGCGCTGAGCTGCCCGGTCTTCATACGGCTCAATGCACACTGTAATGTACGGTCTCTAGCAATGCGTGATCAGGCTCCTGCCAAGACCCAGACTCCTGCTTCCCCAGCGACAACAGAGCTGTTGCCTTAAAGCTGCACTGAGAGTCCAACTCATCCCAGTCAGAATGGTCACTTTCAAGAGAACAAATGACACCCAATTCTGGCAGGGATGGAGAGAAAGGGTAGCTTTGCACAGTCCTGGGAGGCACAGACAACTGTGCGGCCCCTCTCAGAATCAACAGAGTTCTCAGACACTCAGAATAGAAGGAGATGCAGCTCTGACTCTTCAGGCTACGCCTGGAGGACGCTAGGTCAGCACCTCACAGAGATTACTATACATCCATGTTACTGCTGGTCTATTCATAACTGCTAATACGTGGAGCCTGCCTAGAGGCCCATCAGCCGATGAATAGACAAGAGAATGGAATACATATGCACAATGGGATTTTATTCATCTGTAATGAAAAATGAGATTATGACATTTGCAGGAAAATGGATGGAAATGGGGATCGTTATGTTGGGTGAAACATTCGGACTCAGAAAGACAAATACCACATGCTTTCTCTCATATACAGAAGGTGGATAAATGCATGTGTATGCGTAAGTAGAAAGGAAAGAGGACATCTGAAGAGAGCGAGGAGGGGAACAGGAAGTGCAACAGGATACAAGTGACATGAACGTGCAGAAAGGTTCTTTCAGGGGGAAAAGAAGGCGCTATTAAAGGAGGGGTTTCCAGGAAGGAGCAGTGGGGGGGTGAACAAGAACAGAGTATGACTACATGAATGGATTAAAATGCAATGATGAAATACATTGTGATGCATGCTAACTAAGATTTTCAGTTAAAAAAGATGAGACTGTTGCGTCACCCAGAAGTCAGTGTACTTTTAGAGGGTCTAGAGTCTGGCTCGCAAGCTCGCAGTCACAGCAACACCTGACATGTGAAAAGCGTGTGACCGACAGTCACAGCCTTGATCTTGTGCTTCTGCACTGAGGCCTGGCGTCCAGGAGTGGCCTCAAAGGCAGGGCAATGCTGGAAGTACCAGCCTCTCAGGATGGCACAGAAGAAGTGTGTCAGCGCTCACTGGGCGGCTCACTGGGCGGCTCACTGGGCAGCTGCTGCCAGATGGCGGTGGGATAGGCGCATCAGGTGCGTCGTGGCTGAAAGATGAATATTTTCTATAACCAGCTGAGTTTTACAGAACAAGCCAGGTTAGTTCCAATGGCAGTATTTGAAACAAATATGTTTTTATAAACAATGGTGTTTTCACTTTCTAAGGTAGCTATTAAGTTTATTTTTCACTTTCTTTATTACTACACCATATATGTGTGTATATATGTATGTATTTATACATATGTGTATGTATATGTGTATATGTGTGTATATATGTATGTGTGTGTATGTATGTAGCAGTTATCCTGCAAAGTTACTGTAAATCACCATCAAAGGGCTTAAGGGAACAAGGGGTTTATTTTCTTACAATAGTCTGGTTATAGTTCGTAGTCAGCTTGAGAGGAGAGCTCATATCAACGCCAGGGCCTGGGGAACTAGCCACACCATATCTACATAACAGGTGAGAGAGGGACAATCCTTCCTTGACAGATCAACATGTGTACACAAGTGTACACAAGGATGCCAACTTTCTCAATGAGCTTTCTGTAGTTTACTCCAGGGCCTAGTCCCACCCCCCATGGGCTGGGTCTTCTCCATCAGTCATACAATCTCCTGCAAGTTTGCTCTGGGCTTAATTCAACAACTAATTCTCTACAAATGTGCCCAGAGTTCAAACCCTTAACTGTCAAGTTAATATCTGTGCCCAACCATGACACTCCACCCCTTGTCAAGTTGACACAAAAAATAGCACTTTTAAACTGTAACATTCAATCCTTGTCCCCATAGGTGTTAAAAGTTATCTTATTTATAATATAAATACATTTAATTTTATTTTAATTCTAAAAGTACAAAATTAAAAGTTTCTACAATCATTAAAAGTTTAGTTATTAAAATGTTGGAACTGAAAGTCTTTCTTTAAATAAATTTCCCAAATCTTTTAACTGTAGGAATACTCCAACACAAATAAAACATCAAAATAGAATCACTGACACAATAAGAAAATATCAAATTATCATCAAATCCAGCAAATCAAATGTTGCATCCTGTACTTCACTGTCCATCTTCTATTGCTCAGCACGTAGTCATGGTGGCTCTAAGATTCTAGGCATTCCCAGTTCTTGTTTGCAGCTCAAAGTTGTAAAAGCAGAGTTCCTCTGAACCAGGCTGAATCTCTACTCACAGCTGTCCTCAGCACACATCCCATGGTTCTGGCATCTCCAACAGTGCTCTGGGTTCACCTCTGCAGCTATAAGCTTCACCTTTCTTTCCTTGCAGGAACTCTACGCCTGCCACTTGGTGCCAAGGTTCTGCTGCTCTCCATGGACCCTGTAATCACACACCAAAACCAGTGCCACCTGCGGGACGCTGGCAAAGTCCGCAGTGAGGCTGAAACATAGCTTGGTCCACTTGAACCACAACTGTACCAACTTTTGTGTGCTCACTCTGGAAAGCCTCTTTCTAGAAAGAGTTTCACCATCCACATAATACCAACAATCTTCCCCCACTGCCCTTTCTTGTCCCTCCTATTGATCCTCTCTGACTAGTTCCTCTTTTACTTTCATGACTTTTAGAAAAATCTATATTCTACATATGAATGAAAAATGCACATTTGTCTTCATGAGTCTTCATGATTTATTTTGCTTAGTATGATAATCTCCAGTTCTGTCAATTTTCTTGTAAATGATATAATTTCATTCTTCTAAATGACTGAATAAAACTCCATTGCATACACACACACACACACACACACACACACACACACACACACACACATCACATCACATTTTCTTTTGAGGGATAAAAAAATAGGAACCAAATTAATTCTTAGAGAAACCAAAACCTTCTAGAAGCAGGCTGCACTTTGATACTGCACTTAATTCATGTCTTAGTAGCTTCCCCCAAAGTTGGCAGAAGTCACATTCTGCCAAGTTTTCATAGCAGTGACGAGTCACAGAGGTCAAGGAGCCTTATATTCCCCAAGGATATTCTTTGGGGATAGAATTTCATCAAAAGATCTCTGGCCTCTAAGAAGTCTGGAAGTATCTTGTCACAGGTTTCCCAGCACCTTTCACACTCTAATGGAAAAGACAGGTTTGCCAGCAGGACACTCTGATCATTGATATTTCCTTCGTTTGGGCTGGGGAGATGGCTAGGGCCTTCGCCTGAAAAGCACAGAGACCTACCCAAGTTCCCGTCACCAGACTGCATGTGCAAATGTCAGACACATATGTTGGCAACTGGAGCAGAGCAATCCAGCAAGATTGCTGGTGTCACCCTTGGGCCAGCAGGGACACATGCAGTGACCTCCTGAACATATTTCCATACATATGCAATACGCATGTAAGTACACACACACACACACACACACACACCACACACACACACACACACACACACACACACACACACTAGATTAAAAGCAAAACAAACAAAAGATTTACCCCCTTTATTAAGCCTTTTGCTCTGAAACTGTTATGGTTGGACAGAAATGCTGCCAGAGAGAGGTCCCCACAAGATTGCCCTGCTCACTCCAAAGACCCATCTAGACATCTAGCATACAGTTTAGATCGTTTGATCCAACATCCAGACCTTCCAATGCACAGTGTACCTCACAAATCAACTTTCAATGGAGATAATATGGTGCTGTGCATGGCTTTCTTGGGCCTAATTACTTCCTTAACAACATCAAAACTAGCAAGTCAGTGGACACCAGAGACAAATTTACACCAGGAGTCAACAATGACTATGGTGTGAAATTCTTTTCTTGCAATAGCATGTTCAGAAGAACCTATTACTCTATTACTTTCCAATATATTACCCTACTGCTCTTGGAGTACCCAAGTATTTGGGGCTAGTAGGAGTTAGAAGTCAAAAGCAAGAGACGATGGGGGACCTTCAGCACGGTGACTCCCTCTAGACTGTAGGCAGGTAACACCAGGAACTGCTGGCTTTGCAGCTCCTTCATTTGTGATTATGAAAATACCCTATTACCCTGCAACACGGCATAATCATTTGCATTTTTATTGTTTTCACTCAAAAGCTCCCAAGTTATTTAGATAAGCACCATTAAGCAAAAATCTGTGTAATTAGTTCTTTTGATGCATCCTGGTAGCAGTAGAGGAGTGGAGAGACATTTATTAACAATACCATTAGTCCCAGGTGGGACTTAATATACACAGAGTTTAGTCCCCATGCAACCTCTCATTAAAGCTGGAGCAGGAATTAGCTCTCTCTCTCTCTCCCCACGCCATTCTTCATCAGCCAGCCCTGTCACTTGGGTGAGATCATTATATCATTTATTCCACTAACACGCACAAATCAGTGCTAACGTGGAACACCAGACGGTAGTCACAACTATCACACCAATCATCAGAGGACTGAGATTCAAGTCCTCATTCAAGTGCAGTTACAAGCAGCTACAAAGGGGATCGAAACAGGGACCAAGATTGTCCTCTTCCAACACGGCTGTTGTTTAGAGACATCGCCAAGTAAACCCAGAGATTTCCCTCAGGCCCACAGCTAGGTGAAGGGATCTACAAATCTTGCTTTAAGACACCCTCAAAAACCTACTGAAACCAGTGCCTTACCCATGGGTTTGGGATGTTTAAGGTCACTGGAAATCTTAGCAAAACCTCCTCTCTTTCAACAGGATGGCACATGTTTCTGGTATCCAAAATGGACATGAAATACATTAAAATGAGGAAAATTTGTTAGAAATAATCAAGCATTCAGCTCTCAACATAAATGCAAATATGCAAAACTGAAGTTAGGATTCTCACATTTGTGCCTGGGTTACTCATGAAATACAATTATTTTCCAAGAGCCATGAAAAAGAAAAAAAGCAGTATTTGAGGGACAGGGGAAAGGAAAGAAAGAGAGCACATGTGAATTGAAAGAAGGGGGTGGAAGCGTTTTCATGGGGATGGGGAGCAGAGAGATGGGTTGTAGGGTCAGGTCAGCAAAAACTATGTGTGTATGAAACATCATAGGAAAACCCACAATTTTGCAATCTAAACTAAACAAAAAGAACTAAAACTAAGATTTAATTTATATAAAAATTGCCTTATCCTCTGCATTTTAAAAACCGATCTGTGACTGGATAAACCCCCAAACCGACCTGAACTTGGTTCTCAGCTGCTCCATCTGGCTTCCCAGTTTGAGGTTACCTGTTGTTTCAATGACTCTTCTTCATGTTGCTGCAAGACAACACTGGTGCACAGCTTATGGGGAGCACGGGAGATTTACTTATCTTATAACTGCAGAGGACACACAGCCCCTTGCTGGAAATCACAGCAGAAGACGTGGCTGGAGCAGAAGCAGGAGGCTGGTTCAGGTCACTATCCACCTCCAGAAACAGAGAGAGGAGCCAATTGCAAACAGGACCTGGCCACCAACCCTCAAGGTCCGCCCTCTGTGACATGTCTCTGATATGACCGTATCCCTCAAAGGTGCCACAACCTTCCCAGACATGACAATAGCTAGAAGGCTGTGGGGGCAAACCATGACGCCAGGTGAGTCTCATAGTCCTGAAGTCTAATCAGCAGGCTGAGCATCTGCTCCCCCAGAATGCACTGCGGCACTAACGACACCTGAGAGCATCCAGCTCAGAAATCGGCTTCTGCTCCCAAGTCCTCTGTCTAGGCAGGAGCTTCCTACGGCACAGATGTCATCCTGCCTGAAGCAGCCCAGAGATTTTATCCAGAGCTCCAAGACTCTCCCAGTGGTTTCTTAACAGATGATTGCAGAGAACAGAGACGGAGCGCGCTTGTGCGCCTCCCTCGCCTGCTGAGAATCAGCAACCGTCTGCACATTTTCGGAGGTAGAAGTAAATTTGTACCTGGATGCCAACATCTGAAGCATCCTGCAGAACACATGCCGTGAGACTTTCACGAAGCAGCTGCTGCTTGCCAACACTTCCACATGGCGAGCTCCGTCTCTTCACACCACATTGCTGGCTTCCCCAGCTATGTGGAAAAAAGCCAGAAAGCGCTGAGCTTTGGGGACCAGCATTCCAGAAGAATAAAATGTCTTCTGAATTCGTCCCTGACTTCCCACTTTATCTCATTTCTAATTCTCAGTAAAGAGCCACGAAAAACAGCTCAAGATTTGGTGTAGATTGTCTCAATAAATGAAGATATGCGGGGTTTCTTCCCCCCATGGGTGGACTACACTTTTAATGCAAAGTCTCCCCACTGTTACCATGGTAACCTGAATACCAGCAGGTGCAGTAAAGAGTTGGATGGGGAGGCCGGGTCAGGAAGGAACAGTGCAGGTGGATCTGAGTTAGCGTGGTTCACAAGCTGGGTGCCAACCTTTACCTGCCCGAAGCCCAGGATGGCAGAGGAGAGAGAGACACAGAAGACTCATGCAGAGTGAGTCGAGATCAGCCACGAAGGAAATCACACTGCAGAAAGAGAGTTAGAGAGACAGAAGAGAGTGCAAATCTTTAAGCTACAACCTTAGCACAATGGGGGCACTGCCAGGCGACAACTGGAAGCTACAAGTGGAAACCAGTAAGGTGAGAGGAAGTGTCCAAACTGACATTCCATTTCTATTTCTCCAGGCCAAACCCCCATGGAGCACAATGCCTGTGCCCCCGGCCAGGCTGACCATGCCCACCCTCTCTGCTGCTTAGTGCCAGAGAGAACTTCTGCTCCCTCCCAGAGGTGCCAATAAAAGAAAGATGTCTCAGTGGCACAGTCTCCACTGAGCAGTGTTTTTCTTTTCTATTGGCAATTAGGAAGAAAAGCAGAATAACTCAGAGGATTTCTCAAAGAAACAGTTTACAATCAAATGCCCCCCTGCTGTTGACAAAACTATCGTAACTGTTACTAGGAGCCTCTCTGCCAACTGCGTAATTGGCATCATTTCCAGCAAGCCATGGAGATACAAATGAATCTGGATTATCTGCAGCAGAAAGTCACATAAATAGGAATATTCTTCCGACAGGTCCACTGTGTCAGAAGTCACAGGAACGTACACTTGGTACTAGCTCTCACCCAAGCTAAGTTCCCTGTCTTCTGGTATGGCTTTAGAAAGATGTTTTGAGGCGGATGTTTCTGAAGACATACAAATGGAGAAAGAGAAAAATCTTCTGCGTGGAAGTCTTTTTAACACATTTTATGTTTAATATATGCAATTTCATTTTGCATTTTCTGGAATGTAATTTCAGAATAATTTTTTTTTAGAGTAACACAACATACACCCAAGCACGTCTAAGACTGAATGGCCAATTGAAGTCTGAGTTTGAATGCATTGCAAAGAATATCAGACTAGTGTCCTCTTCATCCAGCCGGCCTGCCATCTCCAGCCTGGTCGACCTCCTCCTTTATTCCTATGCACATCAGACCAAAAACACACCGTCCCCTTCTCTGAATTCCCAAAGCCTACCCCTGGGAGGCCTCCAATTTGTCCCTTCTCAGAACCCTCCTCCTGCAAGTTTCCTCTGAGTCTAATCCTGGGCCACAGATCCTCATTAAATCTGAGAGACAAATTACTCAAGCAAACAGGAAGATCTGTTAGTTCTATACAAAGCAAGATGGAAATAGAAAGATATTGGGTAAAGCACTCCCCTTTTCTTCAGCAGTTTAAGAATACACTCTAAATCAGGAACATCTATGCCCTAAGCCAGCCCCTGTGTTGTAATCATTTGGCCAGGGGGGGCAGGAATTACCTTCTTCACCAAGGAGTTGATGCTCCGCAAGCTTGGGTGTCCAGTGGGAGCTGTTGAGTCTCAAATGGTGTCTCAGCTTAGCAGAGAGTTGTCTGGTTCCTTCCTGGCAGTGATAAGCAGGATAGTGACCAAGAACTCCATGTCCTCATCTCTGAAAATGAAATCAAGGCGTGTTATATACCAAGCAAAATAGAGCAAAAAGAGAAGTCCCAGTCTCAAGATACACAAAGCATTTATTATACTTAAATTCTCAGTACATTTTGATTCAGCCACTTGGCCTTTTGAGTAACTATTTAACATCATAGTGAGCTTTCAAAAACAATATCAAGGGGCTGGAGAGATAGCTCAGGGGTTAAGCCTCTGCCTTTCAGGCGGAAGGTCCTGAGTTCGGATGCTAGACCCCACATAGATGCCGGGCGGAAGCAGAGGTAGCCTGCATTTTTGGCCCTGGTAGGGCGGAGCCTGTGAATCCCGGGGACAGAGTAAACAAGGAGGAGGTGGAGGCAGCCCATAGTGGTTCCTGAATTCGCCCGTGGTTGTATCTACACACATTCACACATATACACACACATGCACACGAACAAATGAATAAATAATAAATCTAAAAAAACATCAAAATCTTAGCACTCACTAAAGATAAATCCACTTGTTCCAAGTTTATAAAATACATTTCTATTAGAGAAGTGAGACTGGAGTGATAAAAGGGTTAGAATATCATTTGAAAGTGTAAAAGTGTCATAAAAAATTTTAATGATAACATTTATACATCTATACAAGGCATAGTATAGAGAACCAACTGGTCAAGAAGGCTTTGGCAAACAAGTAGGAAGACATTATTGACCTAGCAAGAAATACAATGGCCTGTGAACTTTTAGATAGTTGTAAGTGGGGATGGAAGTAAACAGATGAAGTCTGGGGCAGTCGAAGTTGAAGTTGCAAGTCTGGATAACAGAATGGAAGGCAATCATTCATGGAGCATGGAATGTACGGCTGACTGTGGCTGAGTATAATATCATGAATTCTGTCTGGACATGCATTTGTAATGGGGAAAGAGATAAGGAATTATGAGACAAGATAATGTATGGATACATCAATCTGAGGATCAAGGGAGAATTTTTCTTTTAGAAATAGAAATCTGGGCTTTACTAAGACATAACTGCAGGTATATCATTGAATATGTCAACATACAAGGTAAGAATGCACAATTAGAATGGGAATTAAAACTTCAGAGGAACAAGAAGCAACGAATGGGATGGAAAAGAATTGTATTTTTAGGAGAACACTTCTAATTTGGTCTTTCCAGTAGAGTAG
Source organism: Typhlomys cinereus (assembly GCA_023101885.1). NCBI lineage: Eukaryota > Metazoa > Chordata > Mammalia > Rodentia > Platacanthomyidae > Typhlomys > Typhlomys cinereus. The sequence continues at coordinate 100,420 of JALPQD010000258.1, forward strand.
TTTGAAGATTCAGATTAGCAAAGCATCACCTACTGTCATGAGGTCCAGAGGAACTGGGCTGGACTCAGCACCGAGGGCACTGAGGTGGGAAAAGAGGCATCTTCCCTGTCACAAGGATCCAGCAAGGACATGCCGGTCACAAGTAAATTTTTAATCTTGGTGGAGAGCAATGGAAAGATTTACCAGCTTCTGACTTTTCATCTTTCTGGTATGTACATGAAATTATATGAATACTTATTTTTGAAAAGGAGAGGCATTTTAGCATTTAAACCAAATAAACCCAAGAGGATCAAATATTGCCAGCAAAGCATAGATTTGGATTTGCAAAAGTATCATCCAGTAGTTTGAAGTAATTCAAAAAGCAATTGCAATCAGCATCATGGCTGATCGCATTTGTAATACACAGAAAAAGTTCTCAATTCCCTTTCAGTTCTTCTATGAACATCTCACTCCCACAGCTTTTCCACAGTCTCTCAGATACAGAAAATTCCCCAATTCGCCTCCCACCTTCTCCTTCCATTCCCTGTCTCCATTATGAAATAACATCCCAACTTTAATAAGCTAAATGCACTTCTTTCCTCTTCCTCCTCAGGTTTTTTTCCCTGTATAACCATTTTCTACAGGCAAAAGTTTCTGTTCTACACGATCTAAGACAAAGTCTGAAAAATGTAGAATCTGAACAAAGACTAAGTTCAAAGAGTCAGAGAATAAACAGGCTGGAAGAACTCACACATTATCGAGGCGCGGCTCAGCCCTGTCATCAATAAGACCAGACCTGTTTTTGGAGAATGTGACGTCAGTGTTGGACAGTGGCCCAGAGTGGCCATCGCCATGGAGTTGAGGATGTTAAATGCCCAGGGCTGCCTCAGGAGAAGCACAGGTTAAGTGGATAAAAGGGTGATCAATAACTCTGAAAAACTAGTCGTGGCACAGAGCTGTGGCTGATAGTAGACAGAATTTGAATTATTGATTAGGTATGTCATACACACATTGCAGGCATTAAAGCCCCCAGATTCTGAAAGATTCCAAAAGGAATAAACAGGGACAACCAGCAGTGGCTCGCTGGAGGAAAGAGGTCAGGTTCATCCTCCCTGTGGGCCGCCAAAGCTTAACAAATCGCGAGGATCTGGATAGATGCATTCCTCCGCATCTGCTTCCGCATCTATTTCCAAAGGGATTATTTTGTCTGAGCACAAACAAGAGGAATCTCAAAACTATGTTCCCAGCTGTCACAGCTCAGAGAAGCTGTTTTGTCAACCAAGCACGAATGCAAAGATCTCACATCTTGACTTGCTCCTGAGATTATTTTTGGACCTACAGACCCTTTGAAGACGCTGCTCAGCCTTGCAGGCTGTGTCGAATCTGTGTCTCCTCTACCTCAACACACCGGAGCCACAAAGGGAAGCCATGAAGGGAAGAGTGTGCTCACAGGCTTCTGTGCTGAGCACGCCTCGAGTCCCACTACAGCAACTCGCTCCGACCTCACCTCCCAGCCTGTTCTGGACACGAGGTGATCTAGGTAGAACACACAAATGTGCCCCACTCTGCTCTGGGCTCCCCCTGGGCTTGACCGATGGAGTATGACAGCCTGAGAACCAAGTCCATTCAGGGTGTGTCACTCCTACTTACTCAACATAGGATCCCGGTGGCCTGGGTGTATCCTTCACTCTAGGCCTCGGAGGGAGCCTGGGTAATGGGGGTGATGGGGGTATAGGGCAGCTCTTCTGCAGCTGGATAGCACCCCCTCCCTTCTTCTCTCCTTCCCTCTATTTCTCTTCCCTTCCCTCCTTCTCCCCTCATCATCTCTCTTCTTCCTTTCCTTTCTCCTCTCTACTTCTTTTCTCCCTCTCCTCCTTTCTTCTCTCCTCTTTTCCCCTTTCCTCTGCCTTCTCCTCTTCTTCTCCCCTTTCCCTGTCTCTGTCTCTCTTTATGTCCTTTGAATGTCCCCTACTGCATTAACCAATAGTGTATATGCCACTGGTTCACTTGCTCAAAACCCAGCTCCTGAACATCGCCTTTGAGGGCTTAAATCTCACCCTGCCTTTGCTCTTTCCCATCATGGGATTTCAAAACCCTTACCCTGAAAGATGCTCATATCACTTCCTTTCACCCTATGTCATTGGCCAGAATTAACCAGGTCCTGGCTGAACGTGATGGGACTGAGACGTCCAGTCCTCCCACTGGCCCTGGGGAAAGGAGAAAGCAGCAGGGGTGAAGCTCGGAAGTCTATCACAAGGGCCGGTGACAGGTGTGACACAATTTACTTACTCACCTCACTTTCAAGCCAGAAACATTGCTTAACTCATCCTGACCCTTTTTGTTCTGCTTACAGATCACTGGAGCGCTTCCAAAAGCAGTGATCAAACACAAAATTACCAAATTAACCCCCAAATTGGCATCAGATTGAGATAGCTGTTTCCTCTTAGGTAAAGAAAATGAACCACTAGCTCTTTAGAAAAATAAGCAAGGGCAGCCCAACCCTCGAGCTGAACTGATTGGCTGTATCCACAGCAGACCAGCACGCGGGGCTAACTGTGGCAGATATTACATGGAAGGGGCAGAAATGAGTGTCATCTTTAACCACCTTGTCTGAGGATTGATTAAAACCACCAGACAGAAACAGGCACAATCCTTAGTCCTGACTAGTCCAGGAAGGTCCAGATGTACAGATGAGCTCAGAGCTGGAGTCACAGCTTCCAGTGCACCCTGATACGGCTTCCAGGGCACCCTAACACGGCTTCCGGTGCACGCTCACATGGCTTCTGATGCACTGGATCAAAAGGGTTTTTTATCTGTGACATGTGGATGTAACTTAGAAGATTTGCTAAAACTGTGTAGAGTTGGAGATATGTTTACATGTATTTTCATACTAAAAGTGATTCACAGGTCTTATAAGACACACACACACACACACACACACACACACACACACACACAATCCTGAAAAAAATACCCACAAGGTTGGAGGATGTCATTTGATTCCTCTAGAATTAACATTGATGTTCATATCATTTCTAGAAGACGTATTGCCCTCAGAAAATGTAGCATATATCCCCCGTCACTCCCATGAGAAGAGACTGTCTTACACACACATACACACACACACTCACACACATGCACACACCAGAGAGCCAGATAGAGACATAAATACACCTGGTACCCAACAGAGATCTGCAAATATGTCTTCAATGTTCAGCATAATTTCTGAATGTCCCTGTAGAAGGTTGTAGAAATATCTATCATAAATAATCTTTTCTTTTTCTTCTTCTTCTGCTGATTCTCTCATTTGTTTCACCTTTGCACCACCCTTTGACCCTAAGTGACTTTATACAAAAAAGAAGTTAGATCATAAGAATAATTTATTCCAAATAAAGTTAGAAGATACATTTTAGTTGAACCACTGAATTTTGAACCAAGATCATAAGCACTTACTGAAATCAATGGCAACCGTTCGCACAAACTCTTGTCCAAAGAATAAAGTTTTAAATGGTTATGAGAATCTCTTAATGGGCCAAACTCTCTGACTTCAGTGTCCTAAGAAACCTGAACCATCAGCTCTTAGTGCCGCTGTCCAGTTGCTTTAATTAACCACGGGTCCTGCTTTGCTGGCATTTTAATCGAGTCCTGGACTAATTGTGCATTAAATACCTGGAAGGACACTGCAGACCATCTTTCCAAGTCTTCATTTCTGCCACTTCAATTTTCATGTAGAAAGTAATCTGAGAAGACTTGGGATGCCAGAATGCTATGGACGGTAGCTTCCCATGGAAACAAAGGAAGGAGAAAGTTTAAATGTATGGTTCCCAAGGGCATACCTCAGAGGGTAGAAATCCCTGGAGATTGGTGTTCATTTGGAAACTTGTTTGATCCCAGGCATGTTCAGTGCGCAAGGGGTAAGGCAGGATCTGTCTTTAGACTGGGCAGAATGACTTCTCGTGCACATTCTCACCAAGTGGGTGAGTACATGACCCTCATGCTCAGCGTCCCAGCAGCCGATGCCAACCTTGCCAAGGACAGTGGTGGCATGACTGATGTGCCCTTGGAAGCACGTGGCCTACGTGACAACTTGCTTTTTTCTTTACATGCGCTCCCCTCCCCCAGCTTCCCTAACACCTATAAACCTGGGCTTCCCCCTTTCTTTCTCTCCCCTGTCATCAGCTGTCCGTGGGTGACCCTTGCCACAGACTGGTTGGGCAAATGACAGAACTCCCACCTGGGGATTCTCAGCTAAGGCATCATCGCTACACTTGCCTACCAGGACTGTGCAGCTAATTTCCTCTTTGATTGTTAAATAACACTCAAAACCAGACCGAGAGGGAGATTCATTCAGTTACGGCTCTAGAGGGGGTATCGTCCATTTTGGCGGGACTCACGTAGCAGAGGTGTGGCTAGGGGCAGCAGCAGAGGCCAGTTCTGACCATGGCAGGATAATGGATGCAGACCAGGAGCAGCCAGTAGAAGGGGGGCCAGGCTCCCAAACCTCAAGGCCTGCCCCCTGACATGCCTCCCTCCAGCAAGGCTCCACCTCCTACAGATGACAAAACATTAAGCCCAGCTAAGGATGTAAACGCCTATGTGTGTGTGGGTTTGGGGGGCAACTAACTCACATTCCAACGGTGACAGTGGTCTTCCTATAACTTCCACTTTGGGTTTGGACTTTTGGTTGGATGGGGCCACACCATGATTTTGTGCTCATCACTCCAGTTCTGTACGGAACAAAAGCAGAGCTGTGGAGAATTCTAAGCAAAGACTGGCCAACTGCTGCAACGGAAGACGGAAATTTCAATTCATTAATATTGGATGTGTGATGCAAACCAGAGGTGTTAGGATCGCGGACATCACGGTTTTCTATTGCTACTGGTCATTTTATTTGGTGCTGTTTATTCGGTTGGTGGTTTTGAGATGCTGCGGATTGATTCCAGGACACTGCTTATGCTGACATCGAGCTATATTGCCAGTCCAGCGTCAGAGCTTTCCAAACAAACCAGATTTCCTGGTAAAACCCAGCACTTACCTATGGACCTGGGTTTACTTGTATACTGTGAGCAAATGATTTTCAATGACCAGTTTCAAATTCTGTAAGTGGTAACGGTTGCACACATAAAAAAGCATATCCACTGATTCAGAGGGGAATGTGAAGGACAGACATACATAGACCCTCGGCAGTGGTGAGGCGAGTTTGCTGGCAGTACTGGGCCCCAAACATTGAGAGGCGCCTAGACTTCCTTTCTGTAGGAGAGAAATCAATTGCATGGTTACCAGACAAAACCTATTTGCATTTCTATAGACAAGAGCCATTTCTCTTTCTGTCTGTTTTCTAAAATATATGTAGTTATAGGATCTCTAGTCAAAAACAGAGGAGTAGAACAGACCCAGAATTCTATTAATAGGACATGATGCTATCATTTTTGGCCATTTCAACATTTTTCCCTAATAAGTTCACCTTGGAGAACATCAATACCAACTCTTAAAGTATGGTTGATCACAGAACTGTTGGTCTCCTTAGATTTGGCCTGCTTATTTCCAGGTGTGCTGTGTGAGTGTTAATTAAGCAGTTATTTGCTTTATAAACTGAGAACCACACAGTCCTGAGTTACTAATGAGGCCAGAGTGTTAACTTAAGTTTGGAAGTTTTCCTAAGGAAATAGAATTTTATTTTTAAAGTCTCTGTTATTTGCCTGTAACCCAAAGGTTAGAAAACTGAGCCCAAGCAACTTTCTGCATCCGAGTTGACTTGTAGTCCCAGGAAGTCGGGATGAATTAGTCTCTCCCCATGTGATTCAAACTTTCAAAGTGTCTTGTCCTGTCAGGAAATGGCTCGGCTGAGACTCTGAGTCTGGTTATCCTCAGCACAATTCCCTTTTTCTTTGAAACAGTTTCTCATGATCAGACAAAAATCCATATCAAATATGAACCCTTGTTTGGATTTGGTTAGACAATTAAAATGTACTGTGGTAAAAAACAAATGGACGTATTTGTATCAACCTGTGTGAATGATTATATGACCAGAAAAACACTAAGATATCACTGAAAAACTAAGATATCACTTAAAAGTTGTCATGAACCTTTTAAAAAGCAGAGTTTACTTACCTGAGTGTTAGAGATAATTCATAAGGAAAGGACAGGGCTAGAGAGGCTCAGGGGTCAAAACCTTGGCCTTCTACCTGAGTTCAGACGTCCGGATCTCCCTGGATGTGACTGTGGCCTGCACGTCTGGCCCTGGAAGGCAGCACCTGGGAACCCCCAGAGCAAAGCAATAAGGAGGTAGAGCAATCCAGGGTGATTCCTGAAGTCACCCTTGGGCCTCCACAGGACATATACTCAAGTGTCCACACACACACTGCCATAGTTAAGCACAGGTATCAACTTGACTATTGAGGGTTTGAGCTCTGGGCACAATTGTAGAGAGTTGATGGTTGAGTTAAGCCCAGAGCAAACTTGCAGGAGATTGTCTAGCTGATGGGGAAGGCTCAGCCCATGATGGGTGGGATCAGGCCCAGATAAATCACAGAGAGCTGGTTGAGAGAGTTGGCATCCTTCTGTTCACTTGGCTAGACATGCTGGTCTGGCAAGTAAGGATTGTCCCTCTCTCAGCCATTACGTGGTGATGGTGTGGCCAGTTCCCTCGGCCCTGGTGTTGGTGCGTGCTCTCCTGTCAAGCTGGACTGAGAACTGTAACCAGGAATCATAAGAGAGAATAAACCCCTGTTCCCTTAAGCCGTTTGATGGTGATTTATTAGCAACTATGCAGCTGACTACAACACACACACACACACACACACACACACACACACACACATGCATTAATACATATGCAAAAAAAAAAAGAAAGCAAAAAGAAATGACTTCAAAAGCAACAGGATATCAACAAACCATTGACAGAACACAGCCTCTAATCACAACATTCCCTTAGTCTCTTCAGCCTCTTCCTTGGCCTACTGGTCCCCAGTCCAGGGTCATGATGTCACCTGTCTCCAGACCGAGACAAATCCCAGGGACCACGGGTCCAAGCACCTTCCTTGGAAGCATCATTCGCTCCTGCTGTGCCTCCGCCAGAGACCCAACGCAGACGTACTGACCTGCACTGGATGGAAGGTCTCAGAGCAGCAGCTGAAAGAAGCAAAACATATCCATAGAAGACACAGACTTAGTGGCAGAGGTCAATTTATTACTGTCGTTAACAATATCAGACTGCAAGAGCATAAATCCCCCTTGGAATACGGTACATCACTCTTTCATAAGAGTTTAATCAATGCTTCTTGAGAAAGAAAGGTACATCTCAAGGTCTTCTCATGAGACACATTCTCTAAAATATTTACATTCATAGCTTATACCTACAAAACTCAGGAACAGGTGAGACATGTTTTCTAATTTGACAATCCTTCCCACACAGCGCTTGCACAACCATTGAGCTAGTTCAAGAAATATATGCCTCATTAAACAATTACTTAGAGTGTCTTTTTATACTGTAAAAAATAAGTCTTCTTGATTGCTCCAAGACCTTGGGGAAATCCGAGTGAAAACGCTAGCTAGGAAAAGCACCATGACATTTTGGATTTATTTTTTCTACCGATACCATCAAATTGCAACACCCGAATCAAAGGCGTTGTCGAAGGAGATTCTAGACAGTTGGTCTTGGCTAGATTGTGGGCGCTTGAGAAGAAGGGCGTGGTCATCTTAGTCAAGCAAGGTGGCAACAAAATAGAGTAAATAAGCAGAAAAGGCCACACGCTTCTGAGAACCATGGACTTCCGCAAGTAAAACAACTCTGTGCTTTGATTTTTTTTCTTCTAACACTCAAGGACATAACAGGATCAGCATAAAGCTCAAAAACCTGGTAGCAATGTCCTCTGGTACAGGGACAGATTTCGCAAAGGGTAAATAGCCATCCTTTGTCTTGTAAATGAAGACGACACTCAGAAAACCAAAGAGAAATCAAAATGAAGAAGCATCTAAATTTTTAAAAAATTTATGTTATTTAAAACTACCATAGATTTTTGTTTTTTTCCTCCTACCCTTTCTCATCTCCCCTCCTCTTAATGAGAGCTGTCTTATTCCAACAAGTTTCCCTCATCCCCAGTGTCTCTTCTTGTGTATAAGCCCATTAAGGGGTGTTTCCTCTCCCACCTGCCTGGGTACCTGCTGCACCTCAGATCATATTCAGTAGGTATTTCCCTGAGCATCTAAGCTTTGACTTGCTTTCATTTCAGATTTAACTGTCATAAACCCTGACTACAATATCTGTAAATTATTAGGAAATTGGGACTGAAATCCTCTTTTAGAACTTGATTATTTTGGGGATACTCTAAAGATACCAATTTATATGTGTTCATGTATCTCTGAAAACAGTCAGGACAGGGTGGGGGTGGGGAGTAATGGATCACGAGCAAAAGGATCTCAAGTTCAGATCTCCAGACCCCACATAAAAACCACCAGGGGGATATGGTAGTGGCCTCCAATCTGCCTCTGGAAGGTGGAGCCTGGGAAACCCCAGAGCAAAGCAAAAAGGAAGGTAGGAAGGTAGAGTAATCTAGGATAATTCCCAGTGTCACTCTTGGGCCTCCACAGACACGCACACTCTACGTACCCTTCTATACATGCACTCACACATCCATTCCAAGAAAAATTAAAAAAAATAAACAACCAGAACAGAGCGTCTTTAACTTGAGAGACATAGAAGTCTAACTTGTTGCTATTCTTTGGAGTTAGGGGGAAATCACCCACACATAGTGGGCTAGCACAGCATCCTTCAGTCACCTAAGCCTGCACATAGTGGGCTAGCACAGCATCCTTCAGTCACCTAAGCCTGCACATAGTGGGCTAGCACAGCATCCTTCAGTCACCTAAGCCTGCACATAGTAGGCTAGCACAGCATCCTTCAGTCACCTAAGCCAGGGATATGAAGTCACACGCACAACTACCAAGCTCCAGGAAGAAACAACACCCTGGATTCTGCTCCAACTCCCAAACAGCTCATCTCCTTTCCAGAAAGTTCTTACTGCCTGGAGCTCAGAACAGCCAAAGAAAGACTAAAGAAGTGACGGCACCCAATAGAGCCTCTGTCTCCACCTACAGATAGTAACCAACCACAGGTAAGAGAATCAAATTTCAGTATTGCCTCTAATGGAGCATAAAGTAGCATCCGCATGAACATGTTAAGAGAATTAAGCTAGTCTTGAAAAGATAAAAACATGTTTTTTCCTCATTGGTGGTTCTAGATTTTATTAAGCTTCATAAAGTCATGGAAGTGGAAGCGAAACTGTCTAGAATAAAGGGAACTATGGAGGGGAGGAAGCAGAGAGGAGGGGAATTTGGCAAGAGTGTGCTCAATGTGTAATATAATTGTATAAAAATGTATTCATGCAACACAGAACCAGGTACAACGAATACGCACAGTGAAAATTTTAGATAAAAAAAGATAAAATCTTCAAAAGGTAAATCCCAGTACCAAAAGAAACGAAACGGCAAAATTGAGCATCAGCAAGAAAAAGGCTTCATGGTCACTTGAGACTTAGGCTGGCAGACGAGAAAAGACCCACCCGGGCTCCGGCAGCTCACGGGGCACCTTTGCCTGGTGCTGAAGCCTGTCACTCAAATCCTCTATCTCCCCGGGATTTCCCAGCTGGAAACAAACAGTTTTCAAAAGGTAAAATCAGTGACTCTCATATGACATGAACAGCTGTGAAAGTTTTCATTTGCCTCCTTCACTCATGAGGGAAGGATATTTAGATGTTGATGTGGCTGGCAACACACGAGTGTCCACGCCGTGCTCATAGGTCAGCTCTCGCAGTGGGGGGGGCGTCACGGACACTGCGTGTGGCCACATTTTTTACCCCCGTGAGATGCCATGTCTCCCACATGCTCTCTGTATTATTGAAAACATTAAGAGTTTAAGTGGGAGTGCCGAGGACATGGCTGTGTGGATAAGGGGCACGTCCAGCAAGTGCAGAGACCTGAGTTCAGATCCCCAGACAAGCATGGCCGCCCCTGCAATCCCATCCCTCGAGAGGCAAGAACAGGATCGCCTGGGCAAGTTGGCAACTAGCCCAGCTGATTGGCAGCTCTGGGCTCCAATGAGAGACCCCACCTTAAAGTAAGAACAGACAGTGATGGAAGAAGACAGCTGACATCAACCTGGAGCCTCGACACTCACATACGCCTCGACACCTGCACACGCACTTGTACACGTGTGCTCACACACGAGAGAAATGAACACCCCTGCACACGTGCCCACCAATGTGCGTATGTTAAGTGTAAAATACATTGATCCTTGTAACCGTTAAAATTCATGTCCAAAGTTGCGTTAGCTAAACAAATGGGATAATTAAGCTGCACAGTACTGCAGTAGTGGAACGTGTTACAGGCTGTGGTTGTGGCTGTTTTTAACCCTGCCTGCATGCTATGCATGCTGCCTGTCTAGCCTGCAGTTCTTCAAATGCAGGAGTCAGGACGGAGAACTCCCTGAGGGCCTCCTTTAGCTCTGTGGTCAACAGCATCTGAAAAGCCAGCAGGCCTGTGCTTTGTACTTACTGGAGCATTCGTACAATTAATAAATGCCCGGCCTGCTGTCACGGATACGCCAACTGTGGGCAGGACCCAGAACTCTGCATTTAAAATAATCTCTTACATTATTCTTACACAAACTGAAATTTAGAAATCAATCCTATATTGATTTTATCCCCCTGGGTTGCAAACCAGTTATGACTTGTGTGAGCACTGTGGATTTTTGTTTTTCATTTTTTGTATTTTTTTCTGGCTAACAGTGTACTATTTATTACACTTAAAGAATAGAAAATGGGGCTGGAGAGATGGCTTAGGATTTAAGACTCTGTCTGGCAAGTGGAACAACTTGAGTTTGGATGTGGATACCGGATTCCACATTAAAAAAAAAAAAAAAAAGTAAAAGAGATGTAGAAGACAGAGCCTGGGAAATCCCAGAGCAAAACAAATAGAAGATGGAAGCAATCTAGGATGATTCCTGAAGTCACTCTTGGGTCTCCACAGGCACACACAGTGCCCTCTGATACACACACACACACACACACACACACACACACACAACACACTACACACACACACACACACACACACACACACACGTATAAGGACATAATGAAACTTGCAAGGGGAGGGATCGAGTTGTCAGTATTTTAAAAGCAGGGATTCTCTGTGGCACACGAATCATTGCTCTGTGTGCAGATTTAAAGTGTGTGTCAGTTTCACCAAAGAACAACTACAAAGCAACACGTAAGTTACTGAACTCTACACTCCTTCCCTCCCTCCCCCCCTCCTTCCCTCCCTCCTTCCTCCCTCCCTCCCTCCCTCCTCCCTCCCTCCCTCCTTCGGTTTCTCCCCATCCCTCCCTCCCTCCTCCTTCCCTCCCTCCTCTTCATGTCTCCTCCTTCCTCCCTCCTCCCCTCCCTCCCCCTCCTCCCTCCTTCCCTCCTTCCTCCTTCCTTCCTCCCTCCCTCCTTCCTCCTGCCTCCCCTCCCTCCTCCCTCCGTTTCTTTCTCTCTCCTCCTTCCTTCTTCTTCTCCTCTGTCTCTCTCTCTCTCTCTTTCTCTCTGTCTCTCTCTCCCCCCCTTCCTTCTTCCCCTTGTCCCATTCTGTACCCCAGGCTGGCTTCACACTCACAACCCGCTGCCCTCCTCCTTGACTTGTGCTGACCTGGGATTGCAGATGTGCACCATGAGTTTAACTCATTTTGAGAACAAAATGTGAAACTAAAATCTGGTTCTTGGGAAAAAAAATCAGTAATTTGGCAACTTCATCACCATACCCACAAATCTGAGAAACTGAAAAGGAGAAAAGACACAGATTATCAGCACAGAAATGAAAGTGGGGTCCCCATTTCTCAACTCACAGACATGAAAAATGAAAGAATATTGTGAACAATGATACGCCTGCAATTCGGTAACTTGAATTGTCAAAATTCACACAAGGGGATGCCATTTGCATTTTGGTATATTATTAAACAATTATGTAAATAATATTAATAATATTTCCCCCCAAAAAGGATACCTAGCTCAGATAAAGCCACTGGTGAATCTATGAAACACTTCAGGGTGAAATAACAGTAACTGTCTACAAGCCCTTCCAGAAAACAGAAGTGGCCTATTATAATAATAGCATTGTCCTGTTATCAAAAAACAGACAAAAAAACTTATTTAAAAGGAGAGGATGTCTATAGGCCCAGGAACCTCATGAGCACAGACTTGAAAGTCTCGGAGTGATTAGCCAAGAAACTTATTAAAGCTTAGAATCATACACTGTAACCAAATGGGAACCATTCCAGGTATCTAAGATGGTTTCAGAAGTCAGACTTTTATAATCTATCAAGTGGATAAGCTAAAGTGGAAACCCATACAATCCTACCCATGGACACAGAAAAGAATATTTTGCAAAATCTAATACTAATCACATTTTTAAAAAATACTCTCAGGAAAGTAGAAGCAGGGAGGAATTTTTTTTCTTTTTCTTAACTTCATTTAAAAACATCTCAAACAACATTGGTAGGTAACATCATACTTGATGGGAAAATGCATGTTTCCTTTAAGATGAGCGAAAAGATCAGATGTCAACTCTCAGCATTCCTACACAATATCACACCTCAAATCCTAACAATTTCAATAAGAGAAAAAAAGGTTTTTAGACTAGAAAGGAGGAAGTAAAACTTACCTTGATTCATAGGTGATATAATTGTCTTTGCAGAAAATTTTAAAGAACCTACAGGGTAACTAACTCCTAGTTGTAAGAAAAGACAAGAGCAAGTGCTGGGACACACAGTAGCTCAGCATAGGCACCTGCTTTCTTAAGAAGAGTGACTCTTTCGTGGTAGGAAAATGTTAGTGCAAATGAACAGACACGGCCATTTTAAGAAGGTCAAGACCAACCTGAGTAGACAGCACTTGTCCCCCTGAGAAATTAATAGAACCTCGCTGCATTCCTTATTACTTATTGCTTTGCATTTAGCAAGAGGAAGCCATTAACTGAGTCGCTATTACAGTCATTCTGCATTGTTGCCAATAAATCTATAGCCAAAGAGCCTAAAGAAAAAGGGGTTTTTATTCTGGCTTATGATTATCTGGTTACCGTTGCTTGTCCTGCTTGGCAGGGAAGCTCACACCAACACTAGGGGCTAAGGAACAAGATCACACCACATCCACAGGACTTCTGAGAGGGACAATCCTCACTCACCAGGCCAGTCTGTCCGGTCAAGTACACCAAAGCATGTCAACTTCCTTCACCAGCTCCCTCCCTCTCACCACCCACCATGGGCTGGACCTTCTCTATCAACCAGACCATCTCCTGCAGGCTTACTGTGCCCAGAGCTCAAGCCCTCCATTGTCAAGTTGACGAAGACACCTAACTATGACAATCAGGTATAAAAGGAAGACCTACCAGAGGAGACAATCAAACTGGTTACGGTTGAGTTTCACAAAGAAAACATTATATAGTTTAATGAAGGAAAATGTCTGTTTTGCTTAAGAAAAAGTCAAACTGAGGGATTTCAATCTTTATATCCTTTAAAAATTTTAAAAGGACAAAAAAATTGTATTTGATTGGTCAAAAATACCATTATGATTTTCTTTGGTGCTCGCGTTGAACAATAGCTGGCTGTTTTCTGCTAACTGCACCCACGCGAGTCTGGAATAGTCTGGCGCAGACGCGAATGTGTCCACGGACTCTGCAGGGGCTGCGATGTGGGCGTGTTCTCCGAGCACGCGTGCGGCCGCGGAAGGCGACGGTGCCACAGTATCCGCGCCCTGCTGCAGAGCAGACCGCAGTGCCTGCAGTCAGCCCCGCATAACCCGGTCTCAGCCTCCCTCCGGGTGTCCCTGGGAGCGAAACTCATGCTATTGTGCCTTGGGGAGGCGGAAGAGAATTCCACGAACAGATTCCCACAGCGCTGAAATCGGGCGTGGTCCCCCGCAGAGTTCCCAGGTTGAGCTGGTTGTGCCACCATCAGGCTGGCTTTCGAGGGTCCAGAAGCTGCCACCATCCACTTACTAGAAAATCCTGTCCCCCAACGCAGCAGAGCCGCTGACAGGCGGGAGAGCCCACCCGCTCTCCAGTCTCCTGGTCATCGCCAGATGTGCCAGCCGGTCTGGCACCATCAAGACATCGCATTCAGAGGGCCCTGGTGCGTTTGCCTGTCACCTCACTGCCCAAAGAACAGACGCGTCCTGACGTCAGAACCTCTTCAAAGGAATGTCTTTGCATAAAGGCACAAACAGGATATTGGACGTTTTACCTCTTTAGGAGACTCCTAAGATCTGTCTCGGGTTATTAAAATTACTAAAGCCTGGGTTCTGTTACCAGCTTTGCAGGGAAAAGAAGCAAAGCACCAAGTCCGACTGCATTCCAGACTATGTCCCCAGAAAGGCGTCTCTTGCCATCCATGACAGGAGGGGCCACGCGCGTTACTGGGCGGGTTACTAAGTGCGTCGTAGCATAGACCCGGGAACTTTCCTTTGTCCGCGGTGGGTTTTTGTGTGAAAATTTGCAAGAATCTGACTCTTTTCCCTTCATTATCCCTTTGTAAAAGGTAACACAAAAGCTGCTAGCAAATCTAGGCTTGACACTACTGTTTGAATCCCCAAAGGAGAGGGTGTCAGAGTTCACACAACTGGGAAGAGCCTGTTTCAAAAATAGCCTCCTCTGTGCACTGGAAGTGATTTGCAACTTGTTGGAATTCCCTGTGTCTAATCTTGCTCGGGAAATTATTCCCCAGGGATTCAGAAACTTTGCCTAAATTGGAAACAGAAAGACGTCTGTGGAGAATTACTATCAAAAAAAAAAGGAAAGAAGAAAGAAAGGAAGAAAGGGAGAAAGGGAGAAAGAGAGAAAGAGAGAGGGAGAGGGAGAGAGGGAGGGAGGGTGGGAGAGAAAGAGGGAAGGAGGGAGGGAGGAAGGAAGGAAAAACACTTCCCATAGCTCTTTAACAACAGAATTCTTCTCTACAAACAAACATCAAGATGACAAAAGATTGTACTCCAGACTCATTATACATGATCCACTCGGAGGGGAAATAAAATACGCATTTGCAAAAAAAAAAAAAAAAAAAAACAAGAAGAAAGAAAAGAAAAGCTAATCACTGAAACACAAACATAAATTGACTCATTGCTTTTCCTAACATGACATCTACATTGAGCCATGCTTAAACTTGACCTTTTGAGAATTAGTTTTGAAGAATTTAAAATTCAGCAGAAGCAGCAGAAACAGGAAAGCTTCAAAAACAAAATAGTGATAATAGGAATAGCATGTATGAGAGTAAACAGCTAGCTACACCAGCCTTCAACTCCGTGGTTCGATGAATTGGAACAAAAACCTAGAGAAAGAAATGAACAATAGGAAGCTATAGTGTACAAATGGACCAGATGTGCAGTAGCATCAGAAAATCTGCTGAACCAGAGGGCACAATGGAAAGAGAAGAAGAAAGGAAAACCCAGCAGAGCAAAGGCAAGCGAGGGAAGAATGAGGCTGATGAACTACCAAGCAACAAAGAGCCAAAGACATCAAAGCCCTCGTGATGGGCATTCTGCTGTAGGAACTGAGCACAACACAGACCATTTTCAGATGAATTGCTCTGTGTTCCTAACCAATCTACAGGAACGCTGTTTAGTTAGTAAAGCGATACAGAAGATAAAAGTTAATGTGTGTGGAAATTCAAAAAGGAAAATAACACAAGAATCTAATTGCTTGACAATGTAGGCAGGATAAGATGGGATACACGAAAGATTGAAGGGAAGCATTGAATGACCTCGTGAGAGTTTTCTCTTCCCTGGAGTTCCATAGGATTGCTTTTCACAAAGAAAGGGAAAGGAGCATTTTAGGATGACAACGGGTCTTGGCCACAGAGAGATGCTTCAAATCTGTAAGAGATAAATTCATGCTTAAGTAAAAATCAAAGGCAAAACTCATATTTTTCCTAATTGTAGAAAGGTTATAATGTTTCTGTGTCCGAAACTTTCATGTATTAAGATGCCTATAAAGATCACCAAGTAAAGACTGAAATCCACACTTCCTACAAGCTGAGACCCTTAGGTCAACTATATTCAAAACTTTAATGCAGGGGAAAGTTCTGTAAGAAATAGAAAAACTGAGAAGAATTAGAATATCTTGACTGACATGTCTGTAGCACAAACAGCCTCGGCTTCAAAAAATGGAGCAAGACACGGGGTCACTCAGCCTCTGTGGGCTTTGGAGACACATCTGTGTGGTCAAGAGTTCCTTCAATGCGGCCACTAGAAGCACAGGGCCCAGAACCCAGCAGTCGCAATGTGAACGGCTTTGCCTGAGGAAGAAGCTAAGAAATTCCAACCAAGATTGATGCGGCATTTATGTTGTTTAAGGTGCCTTTTAAAAATCAAATTAAGAAACTGGCATACACACGAACAGCCTTCTCAGGGAAAGAGTTAAATAAATCGTGACCTAGCCACAAAAAGTATGTTTGGGGACAATTTAACAATGTGGGAACATGCTGAAAATCCAATAACACTGCTAAAAGGTGCAACATAGCATTTGTTTATAGTACAAGTCGATTATGTTCAAAATATCATTCTTTCTCTCTATAGATATGTATTTCTGTCTCTTATATACACGCACAAACAAATCATTAGTGGTTCTCTAGGTGACAGAAACACAATTACATCATTAAAATTTCTTTCTAGGGCTGGAGAGATGGCTCAAGGGTTAAACCTCTGCCTTGCAAGCAGAAAGATGGGAGTTTGGATCCTAGATTCCACATTAAAAACACTGGGCAGAAATCACAGCAGCCTGCAATTCCAGTCCTGCAAGGCAGAGTGTGGAAACCCCAGAGCAAAACAATAGGGAGATAGAGCAATCTAGGGAAATTCCTGAGGTTACCCTTAGACATCCACAGGTACCCACACTCAAGTGTCCAAATGCCCTCTGATACACATACACAAACACATGTGCACAAAGTGAAATTAAAAAAAATTCTCTCTACAATGAACATTTGTGTCTTACAATAAAAAGTAGCTGTGGTATCCATCATTAGCTATGAGCAACATTAAAACTTGATTCTCATTTATTCACATTAACAAAAACTAGACCATCCTTTATGAATCTAAATATGTATCACTGGAATAAGAATCTCCTTAGCATCAAATACAAAAACTGAGTATGAATAAATACTAGCCAAATTAAAATACATGCAGTGAACATAACCAGCCATCTGACAAAAAAGTGTAAGTCAGTCTGAGATTCCATCTTCTGCTACTCAGAATGACCAAAATCAAGAAAACAAATGATAATGAATATCGGTGAGGATGTGAGAAATAGGAATCCTTATTCATAACTAGTTAAATGGTACAGTCACTATGGAAATAAGCATGGAGGGTCCTCGAAATGCTAAAAATAGAAGTGTTGTATGATCAGCTATCATTCCTGGGCATATTCCCAAAAGAGTCTGTATCTTACTACAAAGATACTTGTTCATTCATGTTGATTGTGCCTCAATTCACAATAACAAGAAAATAGAATCAGTCAATATAGCCATCAACTGATGAGTAGGTAATGAAAATGTGAGATTATATATATATATATATATATATATATATAGTAGCTATTATTCAATGATTAGGAGAGATGAAATTTGCTGATAAAAGTATGGAATGAGAAAAAGATATACTGATTGAAGTAACGAAGATACAGAAAGACAAAAATCACATGATCTCTCTAACTTGCTGATCCTAATTTTGAACCCTTAGATTTGTGCACTCAACTTGGAATATATGTTAAAGCAACGGAACTAGAAGAGAGGGCTCAAGGAAGGGGGAAAAAGGATCTTAACTGAGTGGAAGTGAAGGGATGAGGTGATATGAAGGTATAAAGGGGAATGATAGAAGGAAGGGCACAAGGGAAAGGGGCAGGATGACATAGGGAGACTAAGGATACGTGAGGGATCATTAACACCAAGAAGATATTATAGACACATAGAAACTTCCTACCTTATTGTCTTATTAAGCATTCAATTAAAAAATCAGAATAACGTCAATGAAGGTGGCCTACACAGGGGAAGAATAAGGGAAGCAGAGACTGCCTTGAGATGCTCTGTCCAGAAACCACAGGTGATCAAACAAGTCTCGATGTTGCTTGTTCCCATTGCTCTTGGTTGCCCACCAGAATCTGATCAAAAGTTGCCACTTAATTCAGTCACAGGACATGAAGAAATCAACCTTATAAAGGATCTGTAATCTTCCTCCCTTCTGACTATCTTTCATAATTCCAGAATGTACTGTGCAAGCTGACGGGAGAGTAAAGTCATTAACAGTCTTACAGAGCTATAAATCCTGGGAACTCTATTCTGAGTACAAGTCTAGAAAAATGTGTTATGGGTGAAGTTGTGGCATGAATGTCACTGGGGCAACCAATTGCGTTCTGGTTTGAGTTCTGACTGGCTCAACAACAGAGAAGTCATGCCTGGCACTATAAACCTCAGAGCTGACAGATGGAGAGATCTTAGGTACTGGAAGAAAACACACAACTACTAGTTTGCTAGGTAAACATGGCAACAAACTGCCTTCTAAATATTTATCTCTAAATCCATAAATTTGTGCAGCTCTCAGTCTAAGAAATGTCTTTTGTCAATGGAAAACAATGAATACACAAAGTCACAACTGGTGCAGAGAGTAAGTGACTGTGAATTACTTGATCATAAACAGAGACATCTAAATCTTTCCCCCTACGGACTCAAGGAGTATCACCTAACAGGAGGTGAAAAGAATTTAAGAGCCAGAGAGTTGGGAAGGACACCATTAGACAGTGTCCTCTGGACATAAAGCCACTGTGTCCATGAACTCACTGTAGTTGTGTCTTCCTACAGAAGACTGAGTCTATCAACATTAAATCACAGATGGGAGAATAGCTCATGTGACCCTACCCTCTCTAAGTGAACATAGGTGGCTAATCCTAATTGGTGGAAGGAAACCCAATTGTTTCAGTACTATTGCCAATGATATATCACCTACATTGCTCAAAGTAACCAGCTAGGGATATGCTAATGCAAGTCCTTAAAAAGTTCAGTGGAACACACACACACTCATGCACATGTATACATACATACACGTACACACATGCACACACACATGACTTCAAAGTAGAAGAGAAACTTATTGGGAGAAGAAGATTCTCAGTGGGAGAAGGAGTCAGCGTAACATGGGGAAAATGACAAAAGTTTTCTGCAATCATATATGAGACTGTCAAGCTGGCATCACTTGTGGTTATAAGTGAGCCTGGCAAATATCATGTTAAATGAAAGAAACCAAGTACAGGAAGCAAAACACGGCAGTTTCTGACTCATAAGTGGAAACTCAACAAAGAAATGGAGACAGAACATTGTTTACTTACCAGGGCCTGAGAGGGGAGGAAAGAGATTAGAAAATGGGCTCTAAAATATACTAGAAAAGAAGAAGGAGCTCTAGTTTCTGTAACAGATGAGGGCAAAAATAGTTTAAAACAACTGAAACATTTAAAGTGACTTGAAGAAAGGCCTGTGGATGCCATAACATAAATAGATGAGTGTTTAAGGCCATGGGAATACTAGTCCTGATTCGACTATTGCACATGGCACACATATATTGAAATATGGTCTTATATTATTCAAACTTGCATCATTTTGCAACTGAAAGCAAAATTTTGAGAAGCTCATTCCAGGTCAACATTGCAGTGCCCCCCTTGTTCTTCATTACCTTCTGCCAAGTAGGGGATCTTTCTAGATGTTTGACATTTCCCTCCCTTTAGTGCATGCTAGATAGCACAGGAAGTTCTGGAGAGATTCTTCATCGTGGTGGCAGCAACATCAGCAGTGAGATGCATGGATATGAAAATAATGGAAGACCTAATACAAGAACAAACGACCCAGCACCTGATTCTATAGCAGATTCTCATCTCAGTGCTCCTGGAATAAATTTAGAGCGTAGTGAAAAGAATGTGTTTTCACATCCACCAAGGACATGGGCTAGATCACCCAAAGATAAAAGAATCCGTGTGCCAAATGCACACATAGGTGGCTTGCGACAATAGGATATGGCTTTTATTTTGCTCCATTAATATTTTATCTGAATTGCATTTCTCTTTGTCTGGGGTTCTGTGATCACCCCAGGCTGAGTTATTCATTGCTGGGGTCTTCAGATTTATTCATCATTATCTTCAAATAAAACAGTTAAATTTTAGGCAGCAATACAGCATAAAAGCCAAAGATCCAGTTGCATATTTTTAAAAGTAAATCACTGTTAGTCATCCAGAAAGGCAACATAATGGAATATTTAAATTTTGTCAGTGAAAACCTCTCACAAATATGGATAATTCTGAATGTGTAGGTATTTGATACAGAAAGATGCTCAATAAATATTTACAAGTGTTTACCTCAAATTCAAAGTCAGACTATGTGAGGCTCAAGTATATAGCAAAGTGGCATTTGAATATACGTTTTTAAATTTGAAGTTGGCTGAGGATCAAGACTGGAATGGATTCCAGGCTGTTGTCAGGGAAGGAACAAAAATGCTAGAAGGAAAACATCAAGAAGACCCAAAAGAGGCCTTCTTACCTAGAGGGTCCATGGGGGTCGTCACGAGCTACCTTGGCTGAGGGACCACCTAGCCTCTAGCAACTCTACGACCACACATGACTATCCATCCTCTGGTCGGTGGCATCCCCAGTACACAGCTGTCCACCGAAAATGGAGTTGGGATAACACTTTATGTGTGACTTACACCTTTCGCCACCGTGTCTGAAGCCTTCATCTAGGGACCCCTGGATTTCCGTGCTTCTCCCCTGGGCATCGATATGCACGAAGTGGAGTTGGACCGGTAGCCACCCTCGACTGTTTATGCATAAAGACAAGAGGCAGCGGAGTGATGCAGGGCTCTGACGGGCATGAGCTGATCAATGGGAGAGAGGAGGCGTGTACTTAATCAGCCAGAAGCTACGGGATCCCCTCACATCGTCCTCCCTTCTCAGTGCTTCTTGGACGCTTTACTAAAATCTCCCCTACTTGACTGAGGATGCGTTGTTTTGGGTTAGTCTCAAGCTCTCTTCTCTTCCTCCCCTCCCCTACTCTGTCTTCCCTTGGGACAAAGCATCACCCGCACCGTTAGTGCTCCGAGTCCTCTGTCCAGCCCCATCTTCTCCACATCCTCAGCCAGTAGATGCAGCCCAGTGGAGTCCTGGAGGATGTTTCTGATTTACATGGAAAACCTCCTATCAAGAAGCATCACCCACACCGTTAGTGCTCCAAGTCGTCTGTCCAGCCCCATCTTCTCCACATCCTCAGCCAGTAGATGCAGCCCAGTGGAGTCGCTCAAGTCCTGGAGGATGTTTCTGATTTACATGGAAAACCTCCTATCAAGAAGCTTCTTTCCTCAATCTTGCCATGAAGCAAAGGGCACTGTGACCCTTCGTGTCCCAAGCTCCAACCTAGATGCCATCCTTCGCCTGTCTCTACCTCCTGACTCCCAGGCAAGACACACTCTGCCTGGGGTCTTGAAAGTACAGCCTTTCTTGCTTCCGCCTTATCTGAGCTACCTTCATCCGGTCTGGCATGTGACATTACACCTGGATCAGAGCCTCAGTGAGCTAGGGCCTCCGTTCTGACTCTCTCTACCACCCAGGGCAAAGCTCATGCCCCAGGAAGCTCCCCTGAAGAGTGGCAGGAAAAAAAAACAAACATATTTACTCCTGTGGCAGCTACTCTTTCTACTGCCATGAGACAACACTCAAACACAACCAGCTTAAGGGAGAAAGAGGAGATTTACTTAGCTTAAGGTTCCAGAGGGGAGATACAGTCTGGTATGCTGGAAAAGACATGGACGGCTGCAGAAGCTCGAGGAGACAACATGGAGGCTGAGAGAGCAAGCTGAAGACTGCTAGTGGAAGCCGGAATAACCAGTCTCCAGGTCTACCCCTGGTGGCGTGCCTTCCTCCAGCAATGCTCTACCTCCTCAAGATGCGACAGCCTTCTCAACCATTGACACCAGCTAAGAGTGCAATGCGTGAACGTGTGGGAGACAACTCACCTTTAAACCATGACACTCCTTTGAAGGAGAAGGGAGACATTCAAAGTAGGGTGGGCTGACACAGAGCAAGCACTGGCTGCCTCTTGGCCGTGGTCTTAGTCCTTCTTCCACTTGGCAGCCAGATGATGAGCAACCAGAAACAAGCCAGCTCCGCATTCCGGGATCCAAATGGAGGCATCCAAGCAGAAAGCCTCTGATGAAACCACATTGCTGTCTGAGGGTATCAAGGAAGCAAGAGATGGTGTGGGATGCAGGGCAAGACACTGGCTCCAAAGACGCATCTCCCAGCAACTTGCCTTTTCCAGCAAAGCTCTACTTCCTGAGAACTTCCATCTCCCAATGGTGACGTCCAAGGTTAGGTCTTTGTTAGATCAGAACCTAATTAGGTTTGTCAAATGATTAGGTCCGAACCTTCACGATCCATGCACTCCCCACAAACCCATCAGCTGGCAAACAAGCCTTTGGTATAGGAGTCTGTTAGGGAAACCTTACATTCAGCCATAATACCTGGAAAACCCATTACCTATAAATTCTGCTCTCTAGTTACTACCTACGGTTATAAACAACATATTGACAGATTTTCTTAGTAAACAGCAGGCAACCAAACGGGCCGCTGGCAGTGGGAGGTTTGTTAGACCATCAAGTACTGGCTGCAGTCTACTGGTTCACTCTGTTCCCAATTTCTCCTTTATGACTATTTTACTAGCTTTCTTCTTCCTTACATTCCCTAAGCCTTCTTCCCCAGCTCCCCACACAGTGAAGGACTCACTTCACACACACATAGGCACATAGAAGCACTCAGAGGATAATTACCATAATTGTCCACACTTGCGTTGGCCAAGCATTGGTGGTCACATGTTCTGCCTTCTATCCACTCCCTCAAGGTGACTTCTGGGGTGCAGTCAAGTTTGGCAGCCCCTGCCAGAGATATGTCCTCATTTCTCTCCATCCCATCTTCTCAAGTCTACGTAACAACTTTGTCCAGGAAGGCTCACCCCTCACCTGCACCCTCAATTTGGGCATTTTTCAAAAAGTTTTTCCCCTCAGCACCAACGCCTACCTCTAACCACCTTGTCACACGGATAAAACAAAAAGATGGACCCTTTGTACCTAACAGTTACCTAGCACCTAAAAAGAAATCCTCCTGAAACAACTGCTTTGCTTCACCTTTTTAAACTTCCCTTCTTGAATTCTCTCCCAAGTTCACCTCCATCCTGATTCCATCTGTTGCTTCCTCCATTGGTCTCAAGGGACCTTGTCATGGTCCCTCAGTTCAGAGGTCAGTTCTGAAGTACAGGTTCCTTTGGATGCCAAGATGTTGGATGTAGCTGAGTACCTTCCTTGCTCTACAAGTGCCCCTGATGCATGGCTGGCATCTACTCTACCTCTGCATTCAGCAACAGTGGATGAGAGAAGAGATTCTTCCCTCTTCACTAACTTTACCCATTGCCTTCATGAATTTAAGCCCTTCTATCACTTTTATTTATTTTTATTTTTTTTTTTTGCTGTTTTCCTTCTTTTACTGTGTGCATTGTAGTTGTTCTATCATGCTTTTTTGTGCAATTTCATTACACATTTTATTTTTGTCGAATCATACAAACTTAATAGGTACCCACCTCCTCTCCTTCTTCCCTCCCTTCACTCATCATCCCTCATTGCACTCTCCCTTGTTTCCTCTGCCCTCTCAATCCTCTCCCTCTCCCTGCCCCTTTCCTGGTGACTACAGTTTCCTCCCTCCCATCCTCCAGAGCATCCACTTATGAGATGTTGAAACTCCCTATGAGTCCTTTACCCTAGGGAGAGTTCAGGACTCAGTGGTATAACTTGGGGCCCCTTCTTGGGCTGCCTGCTAGCATGGGAACTCTATTACGACTGTCTTACCCCTTGCTTCTAAGGATCCTGCTGCCTGAAGCCTTCTCCCCTGTGATCCGTGCTAGACTTTGGGGGGTCGTTGACATGTCAGCCATTGTGCAAGTCAAGCAAAGTCCAATCACATTGTGGCTATGTCCTGACTGCTGTAGCCCTAACTTGCATGGAGTATCTTGCAAAGAGCCCCCAAAGTTTATCACTTTGAAAACCTCTACATCAGCCAGAATTCTCCAAAGAAGTAAGGCCACTAGTACATATTGGGTCGTAGCAGTTATTTAATCAAACAAAACCCTGACTGGATGTGACGCTGCTTCCGACTCTGATCAGTAGCTACAATACACTAACGTTCAGAGGCTCCTTTAAGTGAGTATGTGAGCTTCACTGGATCAGTAGAAGGCCAAGGTGCAAAAGAGGAAATTATCTATCGGGTGTCTGAACAGCAGCAAACTCATGACATATGTCGGAAAATGTCATAACGAGACCTGCTATTCTGAATGTTCATTTACATGTAAATAAAACACATTTCCACAGCAAAACCTGAGATTGGCTACAGAACGAACTCTGCCTGAATGTGGAAACATAGATTCCTGGCTGACTGGATGCTTACGCGCTTGCCAGACCCACAAGGACACGAGCCAATCCTTCAAGTGAATCTTTCTATGCATACTGTATTTTACAGCATATGTGTTGTGGATATGCATTCCTATGTATGTCCTCGCCAAGTTGACAAGGAAACTAGCATTATGCCTTAATTTCTCACTATGTTTGATCTCCATCTTTTTGAACAACTTCCTCTTCCACTCCGTCTCTATTTGCATATCCAACACAACTTCAAAAGTTGAGCCGATGCGCAGATGTTTATTCCTCTTCAACTGGCCGCTGCATCTTTTCAGATCTCGGGTCTTCCAGCTTCTGAGTCACCCTTAGCTCCATGGAACCGGCACTGGACATTGTCACTGGGTTCCTCTGACCAGTAAAGTCCTCCAGAGAGAAACAGGAGGCCAGTTCCCACAAGTCAGAGGAACCGGCTGGACTACTTCTCCCAGAGTTCAGTGCACTGAACTGTGCGGGATTCTGGGAGATTGAGAATAGGCTCCTTATTTTTAACCCCATACTCTTCACACTTGTATTCCTTACCCTTTCCCTCGCCACCTCCACTGTTCCTCCCAAGTTCATGTCTAGGGACATGAGAAAGCGGGGAGACCCTTGATGAGACAGACCCAGACATTAGAGCCTCAGAGCATGTGTCACTAACCCCTTTGCACTAAGTACCCAGGTCTGATTCAGACCCCTCTGGAACTCAGCCTCCAACATCCAGGGACCTTGTTTGTTCAGCAGTGAACACTATCTTTTTATTATTATTATTATTTATTCAATTGTGCGTGTATGTGTGTGTGCGCGTGTGTGTATGTATGTGTGTGTGTGTGTGTGTGTGTGTGTGTGTGTAGAATCACAGACGAATTAGGGAACCACCATGGACCGCTTCCACCTTCTCTTTGTTTACTCTGCCTCGGGATTCACAGGCTCCGCCCTACCAGGACCAGAAACGCAGGCCGCCCCCGCTTCCGCCTGGCGTCCATATGTGGGGTCTAGGATGGGAACTCAGGACCTTCCGCCAGCTTAACCCCTAAACCACCTCTCCAGCCCCGTTGAACAGTATCTTGACTGGGGACTGAAAGTTGCACCAATGGGAATCCAAAGCTCCCTTGTGGGTGACTTGAATGTATTCTCAAGACAATCGGCTTTTCACTTTCTTGTCGATGCTGGAACCAAAGGTTGCATCACGGCGTGAAAAGATCTTTAACGACAACACCCTCTGGGGAAAGCTGGGGTGATTCTGATCTGAGATCTGGGGAAACCGGCTAACCTTTTGCACGCTGCAGCAAAGCCAAGGAAGCCCTATGAAAATGCGGACAAAGAGGGAGGACAGAAACTCCTAAGCAGGAGCCAGAGGGAAAGAGAGACCCGACTCGTGTGGGTGTCTGAGCAGATGTTTGCAGCTGTCTCTGGCCTCTGCTCCTCTGTGCTGCAGGGGGGGGGGCTGTTTACTGTCTTCAAACCTAGGCAGCCCCCCCACACTGTCTCTGTGCCTTACTCCATTGGCTTGTGAATACTCCATTAACTTTTAAATCTAGCCATTTCAATGCTTGCCTGGCCTAGTTCTCCTCTACCTAAAAGAATCATTACAGCCCATGTCTCTCTCCAACATTCAAGTCATCTCACTCAGACATCTGGGAAGATTATCTCAATGACTCGACTTTAACTCCTTGGCTATTAAGAACGGCAATAACATCACGACCAATAGAGCGGGCTGGGAAATGGGCACTTCATCTAAGAGCATCTGCTCCGTTTGGCTGATGCCGACACGCAGCTAGTCCAGGAGAGATGTGTGGCCAGAGCCCTTCCGAGGCTCCCATGGCCTCCGGAGCCCGCCTGCACCAGCCGGCCTGCACTTCCCGGCGGGACCAGGGCTCTGGTGTGCTGGGACCTGCCTAGTGGTCCTTGCTCAGGTCTAGCCTGCACTCTCGGCTTGTCGGCTCATGCTCTCTTCCTTTCAGGATGACACTGCAAACAAGTCACTCCGAGGACCCCCAGAAAGAAAGAATCATTGGCCTTGAGGATGGAATGAGATCATTTCCACTTTTCCTTTTCTCTCTCAGTTACTGCTAGTACTTTAAAAAATGTGAACAATGGGGCTGGAGAGATGGCTGGGGTTAAGACTCTGCCTGGTAAGCACAAGTTTCTGAGTTCAGGTACCAGATCCCACATACAAACACCAGGCAGAAGTGACTTCGGCCTGCATTTCTGGCCCTAGTGGGCGAAGCCTAGGAAATCCCAGAACTAAGCAAAAAGGTGATAGATGCAATCCAGGATGATTCGTAAAGTCACTCTTGGTTTTCCACAAGGGCACACAGTATCCTTTCACACACACACACACACACACACACACACACACACACACATTGAAATAAATAAAGTTTTTAAAATGTGAACAATGATTCTGTCTGGTATCATATGGCAAAGAAAAAAAAAAGACACAACCCCACAGCATGAAAAATCTATACATTGTGACAAAACTTAGCCCAGAAGCTTGTCACGCTCAGTAAGTTAACGACGCAGAAGCGTTTAGCACACTCAGGTGTGGAAGTCTACAGGATGGGGTGGACTTACTGGTGATGAGCCCCGTGCTACAAGGACTGGATTCCAATCCCAGCCATGTGGCTTCCGGGCTCTGTGATTATTATGTGGGCAGAGGACTGAGCTTCTCGCGTCTCAGTTTTTCATCAATAAAATAAAGGTGGTCACCGGATCCAGGCATTAGGATCGTGTGAGCTCACATAGACTAATGGGTGTGAACATGGGCTGCATCCTGGGAACATCAGCTCTGAACTTCCTGGGAATGTCTAGAACTTTTCTGCCGAGTGTCATGTGCACAGCAGATGGGAAGCTTTGGATCTTTGTGATTCCTCCAGGTAAGTAAATCCCATGGACCCCCAACTTCTAGGTGGGTACTGAGACTTCTTGGCTCATGCAGCTCCAGGAATTGCCACAGCTCCCGGGCTGAGATCCACGTGCTAGAAGTATGCACCCTGACATCGGCTATGTCCCCAGCACGGGCTGCTCTAGGGAGTACCCTCGAGGTATAAGCACTGAACACAGGGAAAGGAAGGAGATTTCGGCCCATGTGCAGGGATCAGCTTTCTGAAAGTTGCAAGAAGACTAAGGAGATGGCTCCATGGGAAAAGGTGTGGAGCACAGCAAAGTGGCTGGAGAGCCCCAGATTCCACATAAAAAATGTCAGGCAGGATTCGTGACCTGCCTGTAACTCCAGCCCTGGTGGGTACAACCCAGGGACTTAAAGGCTGGCTTGCCTGACGGTGCACTCTGGGATTAATTAGAGACCCAGGCTCAAACAATAAAGTGAAGAGCCATTGAGGTTAGTTCTTGACTTCACCCTTGGGTTTCCACATGCACGCATACTCCCACACATGTCCCTGTCCACATACAGACATGCCCACGCACATGCAAAACATTCATATACTCCATATACACACACAAAAGTCACATCCTCACAATCCCAGTCCGCCCAGAGAAGCGACACAGAGAAGCAATGTTCTGAGTTCACTTTATAAGGTCAACTTATACCACACACAATGCATTGGTACCTTCCAAGTAGAAATAAAAGTTAATCTTGGTTGTTGTAGCAGAAATTTTAATGACACGGAAAGAAGTTAACAATATTTTTTGTTGAACAAAGGACATCAGGACATAAAACAGAATCAAGAATTGTGTCCATATGCAAGGGGATTCTGCAGTAAAGACCCTTAAGGACATCCTTCATTGCTGAAGAGGAGGAAGCTGCCCAAATTGCCCTAGACGCAGGGGAGGTGGGTGGGTTTCCAGTGTTTCTCGGCTTAAAGGAGAAATGCTCCAAGCCTGACATCTGTCTTTGTGTGGCTTGCCCTGTGCGTTTGCCTTTACGATCTTGTTGACACTACAATGATCACCTGGAACCAGGCCTGCCAAATGCAGAAGAGGAGGTGGTAAGACTGTAAGAGCCTAAAGATGGAAAGCTCCGTTGTTGGACAGGTCACTCCACTCAAGACAGAGCAGCCATAGCCAGGACCTCACAGCAATGGGACGTGACCCGTCAGACCTGCACAGTAGTGGACATGCCAGCACTCCCCACGGGCTGGCGCAGAACTCTGGGGAATAGTTTTGGGCAGTGGGATCCTCAGAGGCGAGGGGGTAGACAGAGGGAGGGGAGTACCCATATCAGTGGGCCGCCCAAGGAAGGCCTCTTGGTCTGCCACAGAGACCAGAACCCCCATGAGAACAGAGGACACAGAGGGAACCCCAGGATCCATAGAACCAAAGGACAGGAGAACAGGAGGGAGTAAACTGGGCCCACATAAGATGGGAGGGAGGGTGGGATGGACTGAAAGTGAGAGGAAAGGGAGAGAGAGAAGAAGGGAGAGGAGAATGAGGGAGGCAAGGAACATGTATAAAAATGTTAATTTAATAAATTTATAAAACATACAATCATGTTCATATAATGACCTCAGTCACATTGAATTAGGGGACACCTTACTCCTCTCCTGTATCAACCAATTCCATCTGCAATGACCCCCATTTCTAAATAAGATTAAAGGATTTCAGTACATCTATTCTGTGAGACACAATATAATTCGTAACAGCATATCACATGAGACTAAAGAGAATATATCTGAATGTCTGTCTTCATGAAGGGAGACACCTCATGCTACTTGAGGGAGATCTACATGCCTCTCTCAACATAGCTACTACCTGCTCTCCAGCTTTGCACCGCACTCCGTGTAAAGGGAGCTAGGTTGCCAATTGACCCGTGCCTCCCTTCCAAGTGGCTGTGTGTTCCCACACACCTGTGCTGCCCGCTACGCATTGTGTAAAGACGCATCCTCCAGGAAAGCTTGGTTATTGTCTGACAAAGGCAGAATCAATCATTCTGAGTGCCTCTTCTAAATCTTGTTTTCTTCACACAATAACATCTGGCAGAAGTCCTGCTGAGCTAGCTTACGAGGATATAAAGCAGTATTTTTAGTGCTTGTTTTAAATATCCTGCAGTGTGGCTATTAACCAACAATCAACAGTTATGTCCTAGGAGGTGTGAGATAGGCTCTGCCTTATTTACATTTTTTCCAAAACAAGGATAGTACGGTGCCTACCACAGAGCAGAGATATAATAAATGCGTGTTTCTGAATGGAAACTGAAGGGAATTTCATAAATGTTGATCCAGCATTGGTGTGATGCTAATAACTTCTTCCTGCATGAGAACTGAGTGACAGCTCAGAACCATGGGGTCTATTTGAACAGTCCACATGAACCATTATACTTAGTTAGCTGGCCGGTCTAATGAAGTCCACATGTCCACCTACAGACAAGGCAGGAGGAGGCTGAGGATTTGGACACACAGCATAGTGTTTGGACCAATTCAGAGCCCATCCAGTGATCTCCTATGTCCATCATGCTGCCATATTAGATTTCCAAAGTTCAACACATTCTTTTTTTTTAAGTAGATTTGACATAGACAGTCTATATATGGTCATTTCCGAACCTGCTTTTCAAAGTTTCATAACTATGGTGGACAAATGAAGTAACAAAGCAAAGCCAAAGAACAGATAAGCATAAAGCTTTAACAATCCAGGACCCTGGTCACTCACAGACGGCTGGGCTGACTTTTCTTCATTAATCAGAAAGTCAGGGACTTGACCTAGAGTCAGGTGCAATGAATTATCTTTGCTTTAGCAACAGATCAGAGACGTAAACTCAAGTCTGCATGGAGAGTCAATCACTGGGAAGTGAAAAGAGTATAGCGGTTACACTATATGCTACTGGGAGACCCCACTGAGGTCCAAACAACTTAAGGGAAGAAAAGGGAGATTTATTCAGCTCATGGTTCCAGAGGGGAGATGCAGTCCATTATGGTGGGAAAGGCATAGCTGACTGGCAGAAGCTAGAGACAGCCTAAGTCATGTTCATGAAGGAGGCTGTGAGCTGCTGCTGCAAGCTCAAGAGCAGACTCACTCATTCAAGCAGGGAGGGGCTAAGGAACCTCAAGACCTACCCCTTGTGACTGCCTTCTTCCAGCAAGACTCCACCTCCTAAAGGTGCCATGACTTTCCCAAACACTGGCATCAGCTAAAATTCAAACTCATAAGTCTGTGGGGGACAAGTCACATTGCAAACCATGGCAGGGAATTTGGAGTTGGAAGGAAGGAGAGAAAAGGACCAAAGTGTCCCATGAAACTGTCCTACAGCATGTCCGCCAGACCCTAGGGAAGCCCCCACATCCTAGATTCTTGTTCCTTTGCTGTAAATACCTGCCCCCAAGAAATTTAGGAAAACAGGGGAATTTTATTCCAGCTTGTGACTCCAGGTTGTAGATCATCAGGGCAGAAACCTTACCTGCAGGAACAGAGAAATCTGGGCACCCAAGATTCACAGCCAGAGCAGAGCGGCTTGCTTCCAGCTTTAAAAAATTGTCAATCGCCCTTTCCACTTATCCACCTGCCTACTACGGCTGGGTCTTCCCACATCGATCTTGCAATGAAGCACTCTCTCCAGTCTCCTCCAGGCTTGCTGTGCCTTAACGAAATAATTCTTCATAGGTGAGTCCAACGGCCAACACCGAGTGTCAGCCAGACAGCTGGAATCACTCGCCCACTGTCAGCTGGCGCAGGAAGCAACCAAGGTTGGGGACCTTAATGATGAGTCGGCAGAGGGGATGGTTCTTGCTTAAGTCACACCGGCGGCTGCGTGGCCCACCTGCAGTGCGTGGTTTCCACGGGACTCATCCCTGCTACTGGTCTCAACAGATCAGCGTGCTCAGCCGAGGATGCTGCTTAGTGTTGAGGTTTCATGAAGTTCTCTGAGCAGACACAGTGCAAATGAAAAGGATTCTAACTGTTCGTATGCAGAGTCGTTATTGAAATAAAATAGTGCTAAGAAGGAAAGGTGGCCTCCTTCCCTCAGGCCCACGGCCTGCTAGGATCCACTGCTCTGTCCCTTCACATGCCCCACGTTAGCCATGCTATTTTTCTTATCCTTTCCTATTTTCTGTTTCCTATCCTTTCACAAGTATTGGTCATTTCCCAACTCTTTTCCTAGACAGCTCCAGTCTTGGATGAGTCAACCCAAGCGGTTCGTCTCCATGAGATTTACGTCATGATCTTGATTGGAGAGGCTCCCGGCATTGCATTTGATCATCTGTTTGGAAGGTGTTTCACTTGATCTTGGGGACCGTTAGAAAAATCAAGGTGCTACTAACGTGTTTGGCTGACATCACATAGTACGGTGCCTAGTGCAAGAGACAAAGCACAGCTGTGAGAGGAGGTCAGGAAGCAGAGACCAGGAAACCTGCCGGGTTACTCCACAATGGTGCGTTGGACAGTCCCGTCACGACAGGGAATGTACTCGAGAGGAAATGTGGTTTAGAGGTGATTGTAGCCGGTAATACAGAAGCAGCTGCCTCGCACATGGTCTTATAAATGCCTTTCCACATTTTTCCTTTGGTTTTATTTTTTTCTTTCATGCATGTGTGTATGCAATGAGTGCATGTATATGCACATCAGTGCACTAGTGTGTGTGTGCGTGTGTGTGTGTGTGCCTGTGGGCGTTCAAGGGTGATACCAGGAATCATCCTTGAGCACTCTTCCACCTTGTTGTTGTGAGCCTAGTTTTCTATTCAAACCCAGAGCGCACCATTAGGGCTGGTCTAGCTAATCTACTTGTTCTGGAGATTCCCAGACTCTGCCTTCCAGGGCTAGAATTACAGACTGACCATCACCCACCTGGCATTTTTAGGTGGGACCTAGGGATTTGAACTCCGATCCTCTTGCTTGTGAGGCAGTCTTTAACCGCTGAGCCATCTCTC
The DNA here is from genome assembly GCA_023101885.1 of Typhlomys cinereus. NCBI lineage: Eukaryota > Metazoa > Chordata > Mammalia > Rodentia > Platacanthomyidae > Typhlomys > Typhlomys cinereus. The sequence continues at coordinate 132,743 of JALPQD010000258.1, forward strand.
TGGGTACCTTTGGTCCTGATTTAAAAAAAAAAAGTTGAGTTTGTATAACTGGGTAAAACATAATAATAAAGAGTCTTTTTAAAAAAGTAATGCGAACAGATCTTAGTAACCACATTGTTCATTGTTTATTATCATTACTAATATGCCTATCATGAAAAAAGAAAATGCCTCATGTCAATCAATGGCCATCCAGAAGAAATCCCTTTCGGCTGGAAGATTAGAATGGCCTGTAACACATGGCCGCGAATGTTTGTTGACCTCAGTAATGAATCCCTTCTAAGCTCACAGTCAAACAATAGTGACATTTCAGAAAGATCAGAACCTGGTCATTTATTCCTTGTCTGTCTCTCTAGACAATCAGACCTAGCAACTCCCATGTACGCAGCAAGCCAGGGCTCCTTGCCAAGGGCTTTGCAAGAGGCACTGTCTGGACACCTTTGAGACAATCACATGGAGCTAGAAGCCCCCAGAGAGTCTGTGGCACCCGGGTGCCCAGCAGGGCCAGACTCCTGACAGGCACCGCTGCTTTGCAGAGTTGGAAGTCTTGTCCGGTTTGGCAGGCGCGTGGCTGGCGCTCTCAACTAGCCTTTGCAGAATGATAGCAAATTGACCAATAGTGTCTGAGTGGCAGATGTTTGATATATATTGTCAAGTTTGCCGTGACACCATCCGAGTGCTTTTACGATGCCAGGCACACAGCAAGCCAGCCAAAAGCTGCCGACAGCCGCTCACAGTGAAACTGTAACATAATCACTGGGTGGTCTCCATTCAACGAGAGCAAAAGATGGTGTGGTGCAGCCCTCCTGGTTGCAGAGGGGCCGAAAGAGCAGAGCGCTTAATGATTGCTTGCCCGAGGATCACACAGAGAAACACATGTGTGTCCAATCCTAATGTGCCAGCTGCAGTCGGAGATCTCCGTCTGCATAATCTAAATTGGTTATTTGCACTGTCCAAATGCACCAGGTGATTTTCTGAACTCTCTGCCCGACAGGCAGCTTAAGGTTGGCCGACTGTTATCAGTTGGAGCCTGGTGAGCTGGGGCTATTTGAATGACCTCGGTGGAAGTCTTCCACAGAGCAGCAGGGACACAGAGCAGCATGGATACGGCCCCTAGGCAACCCCTGCTGGGGGCCTACCCTTATTTGGTCGTCCCTCACCAAGTCTGGAGACCTTTATCCTAGAAATTCTTGAGAGCTCATTTATGGAATTGAAAGTTTCCAACGAGTAAGGGAGAAGAGATGGGCTTCTAAGAACCTGGTCTCTTAAAAAAAGTAGAAAATATGCCGCTAAAAGGAAATATAATTACAGTTCTCTTTTGCTTACCTTTCATCTCATTTCCAAGAGAAATTTGGAGCATATAGCATGTGGGTTGATCTCAGCTGAACAAGAGTAAACTCATTAGACTCTATTAGATGGGATGCATTAGAAAAAGCATGGAAGGGGGACGGTGAGAGAAAAGTGAAAATGTTTTTACTCTAAGACTGGGATAAATGTCCCATGCCAATTTTCTTCATTAATTAGGCACAATTAGGAGAAAAATAAAAGAGTGGGATCAGAGTAATTATTGCTTTTCCAACCCAGCAGATAAAGGGCTATGAATCAGAGGCTAGGTGTTTGTCACTCCAGTTTCCTTTTTTTTTTTTTTTAATCCTGCTTTCATAGGATAATACCTATCCCTTCTTAATAACTTTCACAGCAAATACAGTAAGGTGAGCAGGTAGGTAGCCCTCCCTTGATACACACACACACACACACACACACACACACACACACACGCACGCGTGCATGTGTGCACACCAGACCTCGAGCAACTTACCACTGGTTTAAAAGACTTGTCATTCAAAACCTGAAAAATAAGCATCCACTGGAGAAAGCGAGGCGCCGAATCAAAGAGCGGATCCTCCAGGCAGTGGACACAAAGTAGCCCATGAAAGCCAGTTCACAGGAAGCTTCAGCTCCGCCTCTCCACGGCAGCTGAACTTTTGCTTGAAAATGATACAATTCATTCCTTATTGGGGGGCGGATGTACAGAGTCTGCTAGTGAGCTGTCTAGTGGGAGGGAAACATGTGGAACCAGCTGGGAGGAATTATTTCGTTAAGGCAAGCCTAGTGGTAGCCTGCTAAGAGATTGCACTAATGACTTTAGTTGAGGTGGGAGACCTGCCCGGAGCGGGAGGGACCATTCCCTGGGCGCGACCACGGGGCAGAAGAGAGCTATTTGGCATTTGGTAGGGTGGCTAGAAAGGAAGTACGCAGCATTGGGTTTTCCCACTCCCGTCGGGAAGTTGACAGTGGTGTGGCCAACACATTTGGATCCCGCTGGTGAGCTTTCCCACCACATGGGCGGCGACCTGGCATTGTAAGCACGAGCACCAATCCCCTGCCCCCTCCATTGTGTGCACCGTGTGCTTCTTACAGCAGCGGACTCTGCAGTTGGGGTGAAGAGGGCTTCTCTTCGTGGGCTGCCTTGCAATGAGATGTCTTTTGATAGACTTCAGTGAAACCCCTTGAGATTCAGTGTATGAAACACAGTGGTGTTACCCCAAAACAAAGGTGTGACTTCACAGTGGATTCAGTTGCAGGCTTCATGGAGTTTAAGACAACCCTCTTTGTTAGAAGGAAGAAGAATGATGACTAAGCAGCCAGTGTCCCCCGAGACTACACTCACCCTCCTGAGAGTATTGTTCACAGCGATCCAATCACTTCCGGCTAAGACAAGCTTAAAGATTCCGTCCTGGGCAAGGAGGTGGCTCAGTGGTTAAAGCCGTTGCCTTGCAAGCAAAATGTTAGGCAGACACGGGCAATAAATAAATAAATAAGTAAATAAATAAATAAATAAATAAATAAATAAATAAACAAACAAACAAACAAACAAATAAACAAACAGACAGACAGACAGATAGATGATAGATAGATAGATAGATAGATAGATAGATAGATAGATAGATAGATAGATAAATAAGGCGGGAGGAAATCTACACATTGTAATAAGAGAAAGATGGGATTGGGGACTGAGGTATGAAAATATCCAGGTTCATGGGGTTCGTGTGTGAAACACGAAAGGAATAAAGAAACACATATAAAAATGTCAGGTGGGGGCTGGAGAGGTGGCTCAGGGATTCAGCGTCCGCCTTGTAGGCGGAAGGTCCTGAGTTTGGATCCCAGATCCCACGTATAGACGCCAGGCGGAAGCGGGGGCGGCCTGCGCTTCTGGTCCTGGTAGGGCAGAGCCTGTGAATCCCGGGGCAGAAGGAGGTGGAGGCGTCCATGGTGGTTCCCGATTCGTCCGTGGTTCTACACACACACGCGCACACATACACACGCACATGCGCACAGCTGAATAAATAATAATAAAAAAATTTTAAAAAACGTCAGGTGGGCGTGGCAGCTATCTGCAATTCTAATCCTGAAAGGCGGAGCTTGGGAATCCCCAGGGCAGGCTGGCTACCGAGTCTACCCCTCATGACATGCAGTATGTTTAAGGGCCCAACCTCACAACCAGAAGGCGGGAGAGAAATCAAGGATGATTCCTGATATTATCCTTGGGCCTCCAAAGGCACACATACTCAAATGCACTTCATGTATCTGCGCAAAACATGTAAAACACCCACCCCCCATACACACATACATGCATGTACCCCATACATACATACATGAACATAAATGAGAGAAAAAAATAAAGATTCTGCGGTCTTTCAGAAGGGTTATGCTCTGAGGACCAATCTTCCAGTACACAGGCCCATCCATCAGGGAGGTAAGAAGGAAGCCCATCACAGGGCTGTTCTGTTCAGCAAGGCAGGTGCGTCAACGTGCGACAGCCTAAAGATCTCCAGGCGCCTGCGTGCTCCAATCAGCCGGTGAGGAAGGGAGGCATCAGTTTCCCATTACTGTAGTGCACCAAGATAACCACCTTATGCAAAGGTTGTTTCGGCTCACGGTTTTGGAGGTCTCAGTCCGTGACCGGCTGACCTTGTTGACCATGTTCAGAGCCCAGGGCAGCACGTCACAGCAGAGAGAACGCGGAGGAAGGCTGTCCTCCTGGGCAGCACACAAAAGACAGGAGACCGGGAAGCAGCAGCTCTCTCCAAGGGAACATCTCCTGTGACCTGGAGTCTTCTGCTAGGCCCCACCCTTTAAAGTTTCTGTTACCTCCATGGACCCTGGGGAATGTTCTAGACCCAAACTATGGGAAGCACTGGTGCCTGGGTCCAGCCAGGGATGCTTCAGTTTGGACTTGTGGGGCTGTCAATGCCTCTGAAAGGGACTGTGTGGGTGAGATAGGGTTCTGCTGTAGAATCCATGCCAGCAAGGCTTCTGCAGACATCCCATCCCTGAAACGTCTAGAACTAGGAACAGACTAGCAAGGCCCTCCTGTGAGCTGGAAATCCTCTTCCTCACTCTTGGGCAGGGTTGCTATGGAAATACATACTCATTTAGGGGATAGGGAAGAGGAAGGGCCACACTCGCACTGCACAGAGCTGACAGGACTCAGGATTCAAGGGACAGAAGGCGGCTCATTCCATTTGATTGGCACCGATGTATACAGAGTTGTAGTCTAAAGGCCTATACCCAGGGGCTGGAGAGGTGGCTCAGGGGTTAAGCCTCTGCCTTGTAGGCAGAAGGTCCTGAGGTCGGATCCTAGACCCCATTTATAGACGCTGGGCAGAAACGGAGGCAGCCTGCGTTTCTGGTCCTGGTAGGGCGGAGCCTGTGAATCCCGGGGCAGAATAAAAAAGGAGAAGATGGAGGCGGTCCATGGTGGTTCCCAAATTGGTCCGTGGTTCTACACACACACACATACATACACACACATACATACACACATGTGCACACACGCATACACGCACAATTGAATAAATAATAAATAATAAAAAAAATTTAAAGATCTGTACCCAGACCCTATTTCTACCAGCGTAGCATTTACTCCACATCCCTGCCAATAAATCCATGACCAAGCAGCTTAGGGGAACAAGAGGTTTTACTTTCTCTTTCGAGTGTCCATTTTACAGTATTTGTTCAGCTTGGCAGTAGAAACCACATCAGTACCAGGGCTCTAAGGAACCAGCCACTTCATATTGACATAATGGATGATCGAGGGACATTCCTTACTCGCCAGACCAGCATGTGGCCAAGTATACAGAAGGACGCCAACTTTCTAAACAGTTCCCTCCATCTTATTCACCTACCTTGAGTTGGACCTCATCAGCTAGACAATCTCCTGCAGATTCACTCTGGACTTAGTTCAACTACTTGTTCTCTCGAAATGTACCCTGGGTTCAAACCCTCAACCATCAAGTTGACACCTGCATCTAACTGTGACGGTGAGGCATGTTATGCTTATACAGGGCTGGTTCATCTGTGGGTTCTGAGTCTGACTGCACTGCCCTGTTAAATGGATTCAAGGACAAAGTCTATCACCTGCCCTTTCCCACATGGTGTTTCCCAGGTTCTGAGGGCCACACGGTAGCTTCTGGAACAGAGCTCATCAAATGATAGATACGCAGATAGGCAATTTTGCTCATATTTTAATGACTGTATGTATCTCTGTGTATGTTCAGATGTGGGTGGGTGTATTCTTTATTTTGATGATAACACAGGGATCTTAGCAAACAATAAAGGTGCAATAAAACAACTAGTTATAAAACCGTGTGCAGACTTGTGGCCCAGAATTGCATCCAATGCAAGGAAGCATGGCATGATTGTCCAATGCATTTGTAAAACATCCATTAAAAAGCATTTGTCTCAAGTAGGAAAAAATACACTACCACCACTTATCAGAAATCTGGCATAGTATTTATCCATTAGAGTGTTTTTCTAGCTTTGATTTCACCTCTGAGTCTTTTGTTACATGTATATGCGTACAAGTGACAATGCATGTTTTTACATGTAATGCAAGTAGTATAATTTAAGAGCACCGCAAATATATATGCACACAAACACTTGTCTTATATATGTTTTAGTTACTTTGATCTTGATGTGATAAAATATCCTCAGGGCAACTGAAGGGGGAAAGGGTTTATTTCACAGTCCCAAAGCGGTAGAGTCCGTCATGGCAGGGAAGGCATGGTAGCAGGAGTGGAGGCCCCCTCTCACCCTGCATTAGCAGTTGGAAGCAGATGATGGATAAACACATGCTGGCACTTAGTCTAAAACCTCCACCCAGGGAGTGGCACCGCCCACAATGGGAGGGTCTTCCCACTGATAGTAGCTTGATCAATGTCACCTGGAGGCCAGGAGCTTTTCTCCCAGGTAATTTGAGCTGACAACTCACTCAGACTTACTATCACAATCGGTCCATCTACATATATGGGAGGACATTCCTATCACCTGGAGCAATCTGAAGACACAGAGAACTTGTGCCTTATTAAAAGGCTCTTCCATTGCCCAGGGTCACAGATGCAGAATGAACCCATCTGTTCTGTCTGCTAATCTCTAAATAAAAAGTGGATTTGCTGACATGATTACTAGAAGAAGCAGACTGGATGTGTTTTTACTCTGAAATGTCTCGCCCACCTTGAGACAGGCTACCAACACTGGCAATCATCAACCAGACATCCAAAGAGGAACGATTACTAACACAGCAGTAGCTGACGAAAAACTCTTCATTCCAAAAGGATGTAAAATTCAACATGTACGGGGGCGAGCCCGTACTTCTTTGCTCAGACGTCAATGCTTCATCTGAGGGAAGTTCCCCAATGAGTCCTCCGGCCCGACAGCACGCACACAAACATGGCAGGCATCATCAATCTCACAGGGAAAGTGGCACCTGGAATGGAAACAGATCTGTACAGGAATCTTGACATCCACGCCAGGAGATGAAAAATAGGACTCGCTAAGGGCAAGAAGATGGAGGTCCCCCGGGTGCTGTCCCTTCCTCCACTCAGGCTGGCTTCTTGTCTTCAAATGTGATATTCTGACCAAAGTTTTTGTTTCCTCTTAGAACCCACAATAAGTACAGAACCCAGACCTCATTACCATACTGGGCAGGGGAAGAGGAAACAATTCCATAGAATAAAAGATGCATAAAAAACATGAACACAGAAGGGAGACTGGTGAGGAAGAAGAGATTGTAATAGAAAGAGGAAGTGATAGGATTGGAGATTAAGGTGTGAAAAGATTATGAATTCTCTATATTTACGTATGAAACTTTAAAAAATAAAAACTTTAAAATGAAGAGTCATAAGCTGAGACCTGAGACCTCCGTGGCTGCTGGATAGTGGTCACTGAGTTGCACTCAAGTATAGGCAAAGGAACTCACGAGAATGACTGAAATCATCATTTATCGGCAAGGTGTAGCTTACAAATTCTGCTTCTGGAGATCATTCCTCTTTATTTTTAATTATAAGGTGGAAAATTCCAAACTCATTGAAAGCATGCTGATTCTGAGCAGAAATGTAACTTAGCACATTATGATATTTGATCTGATAAAGTCCAGAGAATGGGCAGGAATGAAACAGCAAAACTATGATGTGAAGAGAAAGATGTGCTCTCTGAGGCGTGAGCCTTCATGAAGCAGACTTCAGGGGCCTTCTGCAGACGTGGTCAAAGGCGACACGGACCCGGAAACACTGCTGCCAGCACCTCAGTATGCCACACACCCAGTATGCCCGCACACACAGTATGCCAGCACACCCAGCACACCCAGCACACCCACACCCAGCACACCAGCACACCCACACCCAGCACACCCAGCACACCAGGAGACGGGAAACTGGCAAGGTGGAGAAGGAAGACGAGCAGCCGAGAAGGAATAAGGTATTTACTCCTGCATGAGTGGGGCACAGCAGGTGGAAGAGGGAGGAAAATGGACCGAGGGGCCTTCCAGGACTTTCAGGAGTGGCATAAAATAAGGAAGATAAAAGGGAATTGCACACCCATGCTGGGGAATTTTTGTTCTCAAAGCTACTCAGTCCTACCCAGGGATGTAAGGCGGCTCTTTCAGCTCAACTAGCAAAAAGAAACTAAGCTTTGGTCACATCAAAGGGAGCCACATAGAGTAAATGGGAAGACTCTGAGCACCCGAAGGCCTGGGGGGCCAGGAAGGCTTTAGCTTGTAAGGGGGAACAACACATCAGCCCCGGGAAGACTCATGAGCACAGGCTTATGTGGGACCTGAACCAAGAAACGCCATTTTATAGGTTCCCATTTTGTACTTGTTCGCTTGCCACACCAAGAAGCACCACATAGACTATCTGACCCAACCATGTACGTGACTCTAGCCATAAACAGTCGGCTCCAAATTAGAGACTACTTTACACTCCGGAGCCCCCACTAGCTGGGAGGGCAGCCTTGTATGATAGTGTATAAAGATTATGAACCGAGCAGGTGGAGCTGTCCAATCAGAAGCCAGCCACTAGCTGCTCGGGAAATTCCAAAGATCATAAATAATGTAGGAGGTATTAGAAACTGCTGGCGGTAGGAGCTGACCAATCTACACTCACCAACACTATTTTTACCTTTATTTACCCAATCATGTATCTACTAGGTTAGAGACCCCCTCCTCCTATACACATAATTTATAAAAGAATGTGTAAAACAAAGATCGAGATCTGCTGTGTCAGGGATGGGAAGAGACCGAACTCGAGCTTGTATTTACATAATAAAGCCCTTCTTGTATTTACAGTGGTGTGGATTCCAGGGTGGTCTCTTGGCATCTAGGAATCTGGGCACAACACCTGTGGTATGGTTGAGGTGACTTTGGCCTTGGCTATGGGGTATGTCTGATAGGAGAGAAGTCTGAGGTACCTTGCAGGATCCTGTTAGGTCAAGACTGCAAGCTGTGAATTATTAGGTTGCTATTAGGAAAACCACCCATTCCATCGGTATCTCAGCCTGCATGTGAATGCCCATTACATGAGGATCTCAAACCATATTCCAGCCAAACCCAAACTATGGCTGCAAGTCTGAGCAACCTCCTCACCAGGAAGACCCAGAAAAATTACCAAGTCAGCAAAGGTGGCCTGACATGTAGTGTTAGCACTTCTAGATAAATTTAGGAGTGAACTGTACAAGTGTCTAAATAAGGAGCCTATCATTAGGCCCTCAAAACATGTGTGGGATTTCATGTTAGAGTATGCCACATACTGGTCTTGAGATTTGAGTTGAAATATTTAGTTGATTCTAGACTTGTGGTTTTAGTCGAAAAGCAATGAGAGAATTATGTCTGCAAAAGGAAGCATTTGAACTTTGAGAAAATTTAATTTCTATATTTATTATACTTATCAAACTGAGTGAGTACTTGGAAAAAATCAGTTTGCAGGGTTTGTAAATTTGTCCTGGAAGGGATATAAAATGTTTCAAATGGATTACATTTTGAAAATATTTGTAATCTGTCTTGTCTTTAAGAATTTAACTAATTAGCTAAGTTTAGTTGACTGTTCAAATAAATCTCATTGACTCAACTTCTGAGTTAATCTCACAATTACTAAGCAACAAATGCAGGTGGTCACTCTTTTTCATAGTAAAGTTGCAAAACTTATTCATTAACACAAACGTAAGTCTGAACAACTCAAGAGGCAAACTGAGACTTAAACAGAATTATTCTATATATATCATCTTTTTGTGACAAAATCATTACAATTTTTTAAAAACCTTAAGTATCATTTTTGTATCTCCAACTGACTGAGAAAGATGCCACATCCAAATAGGATTTTGCATATCAACAGAGCTTCTGAGTGCCTTCTTGTATTAGTTCCGTAAGAGGAGAAAAATGATTGCAACCTTCCAGCTTAGAGCATCGCTTGCGTCATACTCACCTGTCTGTGCCATGAACGTGGGCTCAGTCCCTTTGCCCAAGAGGTCTGGTGGTACATCCACTCCCACCATTGCAACTCCCCCTTTTACTTATCTCGGGCCTTACTGTTGGCCTGTCCAGTTCACTTTTTCTGCCTAGCAACCATAAGCAATTCCTCTGGCTTGTCCTGTCTGTTTGAAGCTTGAAGGTGCGCACTCTCCACCAACATGACTGCGATGTGTCCTTGGACTTGACAGCTAAGACTATTCCACTTCCAGGAGATGTTTTTTCAAAAACTGTTTAATGTGAAAAGGGTCCAGTCTTGTGCCACAAGGTAAGTGTTCTGAGCTTGTGGTTCCTAATTCTCAGTTCCTAATGTTGAGGCAAAAGGGTCTTCCTTCAAGTTCCTGAGTAGAAGACTTTTGGATGGCATCTCTAGATGCCCCAGGACTCAACAGAGACAAACTGGAAACATATGCCATGAACATGGGCTCACTCCCTTCTCCCAAGATGGTCCCCAAGATTCTTTTTCTGGTTTGACTTTTGCATTCTATTGTTGCTGTTGTTACTATTTTGTGTGTGTGTGATGTTTGAGACAGGCACATACATGTTACAGAGCTCATATGAAGGTGAGATCAGAACACATCTCTGAAGTTTGTTCTCTCCTCCTACACGAGCTCTAGGGATCAAACTCAGGGTACCAGACTTGTGCAGTAAGTGCCTTTACCCATTGATCCATCTTACTAGCCCTTTCTTGTGCTCATAATCCAGCCCCACTTTCAGGGCACTCTGGATTATGGATAGGCTTTAGAAGGAATCTTTGAAGTTACGACAAAATGTTGACATATCCAAATATTGTAATTCCACAGAAGAGGCCATCCCCTCGCTTCTGTATTTCTGTCTGAGGATCCCACAGTCACAAAACATAAGGCCAACAATTCTGTATATTCTCCCAGCCCTTCCCACTGCTAACCTCAGCTACTTGTGTCCATTTTCTTGAAACCCTGTGGCTGACTGCAGGCAGGTGGATGAATTAACATTGGTGACTGGTAAGAACTGTGGGGAAATTCTCTCAGATCTAGTCAAGCTTCATGTGACGAAGGAATCAGCCACAAGCTTATCAGAACCGCTGAAAGGATGCTCAAAGCATTTTAGGATTGCAGATTAAGGATTTAAGCACAGCAGAAAAAAATTAACTTCTTCCAGGCCTTGAAGGAGACACACAAATGCTGCTTGAATGGCTGTGTCTTGGTCTCTCTTCACTATGAACAGAATTCTTTCTGCAACTCACCCCTCACATCCTCCCCGCTGGCCCCACGTACCAGCCCGAGGATGGTGTCAGGCACTCCAATACCCTACTCACTAAAAGCCCCTATGGCCTAAGAGAAGAGGTACTCTTCAAGGTGATATGGCCAAGAGGGTCACTCCTTCAGGCTTCACTCATGATGTCTTTCCCCAGGAAGGTGATTACAGCCAGGTTCAGGACGCAGCATACAAAAGTCCTAGGCAACCACTCAGTTCTTTAAAGTTAGATGGTTGTGTGAGTTTTGTGAAAAGTTCCTAAGTGACCCTCTTGTCAGGAGACTTGTTCCCTTCTAAGCAAAGCAGCACATGAGTAGGCCAGAAATCTTCAAAGATGTGACGTGTGAAAACATGCAAGGAATTGTTCTTTCTTTGTGTGCAGTGAATTGCTCTTTCTTTGAAGAACAGAGTATCCCTCTGTGGGAGAATCCTTGCTAAGTGGCAGACACAGTCATCTGATGGCAGCCATTGTGACTCAAGCCTCAATATCAAATGAGAGAAGTAGAGATAGTTCCTCCTTCAAGTTATTGTATTTTTAACAGCTCGGTTCTCATTAGGACGCCCTGTTTTCCTGAGGATCTTCCCTTCACAGAACTGCCCGATGTGGTTGGCAGACACATGGCAAGGAAGCCATGTGGCTGATGTATTTGAACTACACTTTTAACTGCAGACCCACACAATCTGAGCTTCAGAGTCTTGCTGGAGCAGGGATGAGATTGACTGGTTCACTCTACCAGTTACTCACTGTGCTGCTGGGAGACGCCACTCAGATTCAAGCAACTTGAAGGGAGAAAGGGAGATGTACTTGGCTTATAGTTTCAGAGGGGAGGTGTGGCACTATCGATTCAGGGAGGCCCTAGTCGGGGCTCCCGAGTGCAGGAGGTCTGGCTACGGATAAGCCTGAGAAGAAACCATACAGGCAGTGGGATGGACAACCAAATGGCAGGGGATGACCAACCAATGGGAAGGAGGGATGGACAACCAATGGGAAGGAGGGATGAACAACCAATGGGAAGGAGGGATGAACAACCAATGGGAAGGAGGGATGAACAACCAATGGGAAGGAGGGATGGACAACCAATGGGAAGGAGGGATGGACAACCAATGGGAAAGAAGGATGAACAACCAATGGGAAGGAGGGATGGACAACCAATGGGAAGCGGCCATCTAACCTGGACACCCAGTAAACAGCTGAATAATTGGTGGTTGCTTCCCCCTCCCCTGAGTAGAGGGGTGGCCACACCTGATTGGACCCCGACCCTATATAAGCCCAAACACTTCCTGAGTGAAGTGGAGTCTGCGGCCAACTCAGTCTGCGGGGGATTCGGCAACATCTGGTTGGTGCACCAACGTGCTGCCTTCAGTGTAGAGGAGACACCCATTCCGGTAAGGTTCAGTGAGTGGCTACTTTAGCTTTGTGTTCCTGTGCTTACGGTGCTTGAAGGTGAGCAGGTGGCCCCCTCCTCTTCCCCTTTCCCTGTCTGTCCTTGGGAACACAGACACTCGCTTGCTTGATTTAGTGATGATCAAGGAGCCCCTCTTAAGGTTAGGAACCCAAGCGCTCACTTGATTTGCTGATAATCAAGGAGCCCCAATTGCTCCTTTGATTTCCCCACGATCAAAGAGCCCCTCTAAATTAAGACTTTTCCCAGAGAGTTCACATGAGAAATTGGTCCCCTCAGAACTCGAAGTCCAGGTTGGATTATATTGAATGGGCCTGACCAGGGGCATCCAGGGGAGTAACGAACCCCTCAGGTCCCTCACTAAGCACAGGATGCTTAGATCTAAAACACCTCTGCATATGTCCTGCACTAGGTCTCTCCTTGAGTGTTGGTTACCTTTAGGAGTTGTTTTGTTTTCACTTTCACCTTGGTTCTAGTTGTTGCTTTTTATTTTCTGCACTTTTGCCTTGTCCCCTAGCCTCCTAGTCATCTCTGCTCCCATTAGGGAACCTTTCCTCTCCATAATGAGTAATTTACCATCCCATCAGAAGGCACCCCAGCTGACTGCTCTACTAGACTTATGTAGAATCAAAAGGATGCCAAAGGACTTAAAAGATTTTTGGGAGGAAGCGTTAATCTTAGCACCTTGGATTTCCCCAGAAAATGTCTGGGAGCCACAGATCCAGATAGAAGTGCTTTTCCTGGCCCATAAGGGGGAAGTCCAGGAAGGCCATGTGCTTCCCATCCTCCTTTGTTCCCATCCTCCTAGGCATCCTAGGATCCTCCACTGAGGAAATGATTAGTTGCTACAATGTAACTTGTGGAGAGAACCAAAATTAGTCCTTTGTTTTTCCTCCAGATCTGGATTCCGCCCCTTCCTGGGTGAGGACTCTGCAGAGGGCTCTCAGGTCCACGTGGGGGGCATTCCACCCCCTGATGACATCCCCTTCCCCCTCCCCTTCCTGGTTGAGGACTCTGCAGAGGGCTCTCAGGTCCACGTGGGGGGCATTCCACCCCCTGCTGACATCCCCTTCCCTCCTCTTCTTCCTGTAGCTCTTGACTCCCCCTCTTTCCTGGCTATATTTTCTACTTCAGATGATACTGGTTTCCCAATAGGTGTCTTAAAATCTCTCCTAGAGACTAGAGGACTCAAGGTTAAGACTGTTGGCCTAGAGGAATTTTAGAATGATGCTATGGTTTTAGCACTTCGGATCCCCCCAGAGAAAATGTGGGAATGAACCTGTGGATAAGGATGCTTTTCCTTGGTTTTTCATAATTAAGCTAAGCTGCCAGATTTAACTAATATGAGGTCTTCGTTTAAATAAGGTTTTCCCAAATGTTAATCTGCCTTTGATAAAGCTTTCAAGGTTAATTTTAAGACAGTTGCTGGTAAATTGTAGAGTTGCCAGTAAAATGTTGTTCATGTGCTTGTATGTTTATATGTTCTGTGTTTACATGTTGTGTGTCTTGTGTCTGTGGCCACTTCTATTTTTTATTTCTATTGCACGCTAATATAAAAATTTTGGCATGCCATTTTTAAATACATGTATACATAATTAAATATAAGAACAAATAATTTTGGTAACATCTAAGGCCATAACTACTTATGTCTTTGTAAGTTTTCTTTCATACAAGTTTTCTTACAGGTTTTTTTCATATATTCCCAAAATAATAAACCTTGGTTTTCAGGTCCTCAGATCATCCATTCAGTCCTCGGATATTCCTAAGATCACCAAAGGCCTGTTGTAAGCCTGGCTGTCTTCTATTGAAGCTATGACTTACTAACTTACAATTGTTAGGTTCTGATTTATGTCTCCCCAGCTCTTCTGGATTGTTTCTCCACCTGCCCTGCCTACAGCCTCTCTGCCTGCCCTGCCTACAACCCCTCTGCCTGCCCCTGCCCTGACAAAACCTCCTTTTCTCTGCCACTGCTTCAGTTCCCCTTTGGGACCATGATTCCTTCTCTGCGGTCTCATGACTGGAGTCAATGATGGGTAAGGCTCCACACAAGGGTGGTGACCAACCTAAGACAGGCACAGTCACCTATGTTCCACGCAGTTGAAGAGGCTCAGGGTCGCCCCAGCTATCATAGTCCCCACTGAAAAAATTTTATAAATAAAAGGGTGAAAATGTGGCACTATCAATTCAGGGAGGCCCTAGCCCGGGCTCCCGAATCCAGGAGGTCTGGCTACAGATAAGCCTGAAAAGAAACCATACAGGCAGTGAGATGGACAACCAAATGGTGGGTGGATGAACAACCAATGGGAAGCGGCCATCTAACCTGGACATCCAGTAAACAGCTGAATGATTGGTGGCTGCTCCCCCCACTCCCCTGAGCAGAGGGGTGGCCACACCTGATTGGACCCCCACCCTATGTAAGCCCAAACACTTCCTGAGTAAAGTGGAGTCTGCAGCCAACTCGTCATCTGTATGTCTCGCCTGACTCCGAGGTGTGGGTGGTGACCCCGTCGCCGCTCGCCCATTCGCCTCGTGCCCACAAGACCCCACCATTTCCCCTCTTCCCTCTGGCTGGCCGGCAGGGGATTCGGCAACAGGGAGGTGCAGTTTAAGATGGCAGGAAAGGCATGGCTGGCAACAGAAGCTAGAGGTGGCTTAAGTCACTGAAGACATCATGGAGGCCAAGAGAATGAGCCATGGACTGCAAGGGTAGACTGCCCCAGAAAACAGGGTGGAGCTAACCTCAAGGCCCACCCCCTGTGATATGCTTTCCTCTAGCAAGGCTCTTCCTCCCAAATGTGGCATGAGCTTCTTAAACACTGACAACAGCTAAGGATTCAAACACATGAGCCGGTGGGGGGCAACTCACATCCAAACCATGGTATCTCTACCCCCATCCCCCACAGGCTCATGGCCACCTCAGTTCAACTTTGAAAGTCGTCATAGACTGTTACCAGTAGTCTTGACACAGTTCAAACGTCCCAAGTCCAAAGCCTCCTATAAAATCAAAATGCAAGGTATGTACTTCCAACACAATGGCACAGAATAAGCATCCCCTTTCCAAAAATGAAGAAAGGGGACATAACCAGGAAAATAATAATTCCAAAATAAGACAGAAAACAAGCAGGACAAGCTTCCTAACTAACTCTTGTAGGCCTGAGTTCAACATATGAATCTTGTTGAAACCATCTCCATTCTAAGGGCTTTGGTTGCACCCCTCCAGCACAGCTACAGACAGAATGCATCATTCGCTGGGGCTGGCTCTTCCCATGATATCCAGCTCTCCTCAGCATATGTCTCACACTGATGCCAGCATCTCTAATATCTTCATGTCTCAATGGAGAACCAGGCTTCAATTCCACAGCATAAAATGCTTTTCTTAAACCTCTGTAGGATTTACAATCCTATCACACACTCTCTGGCTTAGTTGCTCTCTGAAACCTTGGAGAAGGAGTCCATATCCTCCTCACTCTTACATCTTTAATGCCTCTAAAAACAGTCCCAAAGGGACAATGTTATTAGGCTCTGTAACAGGTTGGAGATCGTAGTCCTTGAATCACAACTAATTCAGCTTCGCTATGCAGACACTGGGGAAAATCTCTCCTGGGTAGTTGCCTTAGTTAAGAACTTTCCTTTGAAAGACTCATTGTCAGAGCACTGCTTACTGCTTCTAAAAGAATTTTCATCTTACAGGTGGGAACCTTCCTTGAAGTCTTGTCCTCAGAGTGTAATCTCTCCTGTTATAAATAAAGAATAGACTTTGGTTCATTAATGAGCTAATGTCTTTAACAATAGCTGCCATTTTGCTGTCTACATTCTCTTTAAATTTTCTCTCACAGTTTTCCTCATTAAACCTCATGGTTTTCATCTTTCTGTGTAATTGCTTGATGTCTTTCATATAAGTCTGATCAAGAGTGCTAAAAAGTAGTCATGCCACACTGTAAAGACTATCTTGCCTTGAAACTTCTTCCACCAAAGACTTTAATACAATTTCAAGCAAGCTTTCAGGACTCTGGAAGAACATGGCCAAACTCTCTGCCAATGTATCACTCTATTTGCCCCAGGACAGTTCCCAGTGCAGTCTCTGTTCTCCTCCGGACCATCATCACAAGCTGGACTTCCGCCGTCCACTTCCCTCACGGTGCTTCTCCTTTCCAAGCTTTCAACAGAATCACCCACTGCGTGGTGTTAAAAACTCATACAGCCACTCTGGCGAGCCATCTGGAGATTCTTAAAGAAATTAAAGATTGAAATGCCATATGACCCTGCGATTCCACTTTTGGGAATAACCCCCCATGCAGCAGAGGTTCACCTCGATGGCACAAGCACGACCATGTTCATAGCATGTTTAAAATAGCAAAGTCATGGAATCAACCCAAATGCCCAACAGTTGACGAGTGGATAAGGAAACTGTGGTACATCTATACAATGGAATACTACTCAGCCATCAAAAATGATGAATTATTGGAATTTGCTGGGAAATGGATGTCATTAGAAACAATTACATTAAGTGAAGTATCCCAAACCCAGAAAGTTAAGCGCCGCTAAGTACTCCCTAATAGGTGGCTCCTAATACCAAACCCACCCAGCCCACATTGAGACACTCAAAGGTAAACCTATGTAATACAGTAATTGCAAGGATTGTGAACAGGAGGGATGGGGTTGGAGGGCCACACCAGACACAAGGAGAGAGGGGACCATGTTACAGCTGAGAAAATCAGCCTCCAGGAATGCAAGTAAGTAATGTGACACCTCGTTAAGTTCACAGACGTTCGTTCCTGATCATGTACAACTGAGGGGGTATGATCTCACCAGAAGGGGAGGGCATATAGTCTGGCAGATGAAAGGTGATCATTTTGCAAATGGGTGACTGACCCCTCCCTCACCGAGGTTTCCTGCTTTTATTACACCTACCCTTGAATGTGCTATAATAAGACTCCAGTTTAAGTTTTTTGTCTCTGACCAGGGGGTGACATACAGTGCCCATCACGATGGAGTGAAGGGCATTGCAGGAGCAGCAAAACTACAAAAGAAAATCACCAAACCACAATCCAGAACTTCAGAGACTCTATATCAACCACATAGAACTAAGCCAGCCTAATCTCCCCCCATCCTGAAGCTCAGGGACATTTGCAGAAGAGGGGGCGGTAAGATTGTAAGAGCAAAAGGATGGGAGGAGCAATGATTTGCAAAATACTCCACACTAGTTAGGGCTGAAGCAATCATAATTGGACATTGCATGCCCAGCACAATGTCCAACATACTATTGACCTCACAAAGTCTAGCATCTGCTAAAGGCACCAAGATCCTTGGAGGCAAGGGATTGACAGCCACAGTAGTGTTCCTATGCTTAAGGGGAACACTGAGAAAGGGTTCAGGGAAGTGCCACTGGGTCCTTGTACATCAAGGAGAGGAGGATCCCAGAAGAGAGTCAGGCATGCAGAAGAAAGGAGACTCTGGGAATTGGGGGGGGAGGCACTGGGAGATGGGGAGGAAGAGAGGAGGAGCAGGAGGTTCGGGGGGAGGAGGGGGGAGGGAACTGGTCTACCTATTAAGTTTTTATGAGTGGAAATAATAAAAAATGTTAAAAAATTTAAAAAAACCCACTTGGTCTGAGCTTCATCATCCTCCTAGAACAGGATTGGCATTGACTGTTTTACCAATCTTCAGCCTCCTGAGATAAGAGAATGAGCTGACAGCTCTCCCCTAAACCAGTTGAACTGGACATCAGTTACAGAACCTCCCTTTAAGGCATTTGGCCCTGTTAGTGGATAATAGTTAGCTATTGTAAGTGAGAGGTTTGCTAGCACATGTAGTGAGTAGAAATCAAGAATGCTGCTGGCACATCTTAGAAAGTATAAGATAATCCTCCCCCAACAAAGAATCAGTGATAGCACCAGTAGCTGATGATTCTCAGAGCCTGATCCTGTAACAGACTGGGATGTTTGAAAGCAAGGCAGCCCAAAACTTGCACACTCATTGCTTTCTCTGGGATGTAGTTTCAGAATTTCTGACAGTCAACAGGACAAGAAGACATGTCAATAGAATGAAAGTGTGACTTGCACATTCCAGGTGTTAGGAGCAACTAGTGCCTAATAAAGGCTGCCAGCTGTATTCCTGATAGTGGGAGTGACATCACAATACTAATCCTGTGTAGCTGCAGAGCTCCATGGTGTTTAGTTGACACTGATGTCTCTTCGGACACTTTGCAAATGTTCTCATGCCCTGAGCTTGGAGTAACTGACTGCTCACATTTCAACAGGCCGAGGAGATGGCAATCTCTTAACTCTCCGGTCTAGGTCATTCCTTTACAGCAGTTTTGATCATGCTGGGTTTACAGACTATAATAGAGCGGCTGCAGCAGTGTACGCGTTGCAGGTTACTCTGCTGATAAACTCATGACCAAGAGCTTAAGGGAAGAGAAGGTTTTATTTTGTTTTAAGTTTGTCTGGTTACAGTTTTTAACCCAGCTTAGCAGGAGAGCCCATCCAACATCTGGGCCAAGGGAGCTGGTCACAAAACATCTGTATATCCATAGGACTGCTGAGGAAGGACAATCCTGACTTACCAGGTCAGCGTGTCTGGTCAAGTATGCGGAAGGATGACGGCTTCCTCAACCAGTTCCCTCCCTCCTAGTCACCATCCCAGGGACTGAGCTGGTCTTCCCCATTAACAATACTATCTCCTGCAGGCTTGTTTGGGGCTTAAATCACTACTCACTTCCCACATCTGTGCCCAGAGCTCAGAACTTTCATTTGCCAAGTTGACACCACTATCTAACTGTGACAGTGAGAAAAGCCTAGGACCACAAAGATAGCTAAAGTAATCTTTCTTCCCAGCTCATCCTTATAGAAGTCTAGAAGGCCCTGCTTCTAGAAATGACCACAGGAAGTCACAGAGCACATGTGTCCTCGGCCCCTGCAGACACACAGGGAGCAGGCAGTGTCTCTTATCTGAACTATGAACTCTTCACGTGTTCTCCAGACAGGGCCCCGTTTCTCCCTAGGGCACCCATCATGCCACTTCTCCTACCTGGGAAATGGCAATGTAGCCCGAGCCTGTGCCTGACGCAGAGCAGCTGCCTTCCAGTCAGCACTTCCTGCCAGGTGACCTCTTCTCCCTGACTGTAATGGAGCTGCGGCCTCTTAGGAATTCACCACTCTGGCATCAAATGAGTTCTTAAGGAAAATAAGAGAGGCTGTCACACAGAAGTTGGAAGGTGCAGCCCAAAACTGTTGTGTTCTGCCTTCTTAAAGGCGCAAGCTACGAAATTCAAATGGCACAAGCAACCAAGCTGATTATAGAGGCAGAAAAAAAAAAGTGGTTAACATAGCAAAAAAGAAAAGAAGAAAAAGAAAAAATGGTTAGCTTGTCTTGTATAACTGGCAGTTACAATCTGGAATAATCAGGATAGTTGTGAACCTTATCCTAAAACACAAGATCTTTTTAAGCACACATTTCAGAGACTGTAAATATGGCCTTGTTAAGTGCAAAGTCCCCTAAGCCTGTAACATCTTAGTATTTTAAAAGTAGAGTATCACACTGCCCACTATCGTTATGTAGGTAAAACAACCTTGATCTTGGCCTCTGTCACTTTTAGGCTTTTAATACAAAAACAGCACAATAAGAGGCCACCCTACCTCTTACTCAAAATATTTCCCAAAATACAGACACTTTCCATTCATGAATCACCACTTATGCATAGTGTCAACACGTCAACAGCAATCACGCTTCCTTAGTATCTGTCAAGGGTCACTTCCAAGGAGAATCCCCTTGGCAAGTAGGGGCACTTTAGGTAGGTTGTGTGGAATCAGGAAGATGCACTAAGGAAGCTGGAAGTGAAGAAGCCACAATGCTGACGCTAAATACCAGGGGGTCAGCAGTGGTCACAGAGCATGTTGTTTCAGTGAGCACAGGAGTCGGCATGATCTATAGCAGTCCAGAAATACCTAGTTATTTCTTCTCCTAAGACAGTGCAGATGTGGTCTTTTTTCTTCCATGTTCTTTCACTGATGCTCTGAAATAATTTGCAATTGTCACTACATTACTGAATTAGGGACCTAATTCTCCCAATTAAGCATTTAAGTTAAAAAAGAAAAGACAATAACATCCCCAGTCTGTTTTGCTAAACTACAAGAAAACTGAAAACTTGATCTTCCAGACAGAAACTGCTAAATCCTGGGGCCTGTTGTTGTCTGGAAGGAGCCAACAGATGTTTGTCCTCAAGCGTGTTTCTCCGCTCAGTGGCTTTTAGAGGGTATTATAAACTTCCTGACACAGTATTCCAGTAGACTGCTTTCTGAACAATTATTTTACTATTATAAAAATAATCCACAAACTGCAGCAGAACGTGTCAGGAGGCTGAGGAAAATCCCAAAAGAGTGGAGACAAAAGAACACAAGCAAATAGAACAAAAGAAGGAGAGAAAACAAACACTGTATAGGAAAACATGTCCTAATATTAAATATAAATACATGATAGTAAATCACCATCTAAACACTTTTTAGTGTATCCTTAGATAAGAAAAGATCTCCACACTCAACCAAGATGCATCCTCTTGCAATGGAAGAGTAATGAGACAGAAAACAACTGACCAAAGAGCAGAGTATCAGTGACCCACAAATACTCAGCCCTAATCAGGCAATTCAATCTCTCCCTGTGCCAGGACTCAAGTAACCTTGAAGAAAAGGCTGCAGTACTTATAAGAGCTTACCTTAGGGGTGGTGTGGGTATACTGCTGGCCAGGACACTCGGTTATGGCAGGGCTGCTGCATCCCGGAGCCACTGAAATGGGATCTACAGACATCACATCTACACAGTGGTTGACTCATCAACATCCCCCCATGGACCAGCAAGGTTCTCAGGAGAAACAAGGAAACATACTGGGATTCCAGCAGTGTTACCTCGGGAGAAACAGCTGCACTCTGTGGGAATCCTAGGGGCAGGTACAGAACAAGTGAGGGGAACTTTCCCACTTGCGGGTTTACCCAATGCAGTGCCACTTACGCTACCACAGAGGGCTGGTACCTTATTACTACAGGCTCTCTGAAGGGCGCCCTATGGTCCACTCATGAAGAGAGACGTGAAGAGAGATGTGAGAGGAGGGTAAAGGGAAGGGAAGGTGGGCAAAGAGGAAGCAAGAGGGGAGGGAAAGGGATATAGACAAAAATTCATAGTTTATTTTAAAAAAACTTAATAAAAATGAACAAATAATTTGAGAAATATTTTTGAATATATATTGGCCTATCTGGAAGAAGAGATGAATTTAGAAATATACTAAAAGAAAAACCATAAATTCGGAGGTGACCTTCCTTCTTCTCTCTTCCTCTGTTTTCCCCTAGGTATTCCTAGTACAGACCAGAGGTTCTGGATGAAGAATAACTAGCCACAAAGGGATATTAAGTGATGATTAAGGACAAAACAGATGCTGCTCTTATCTAGTGTGTGAAGAGCCAGGAATGTCACTTGAGGAGCCACAACAAGACAGGGGAGCCCACACAGAAGAGTGCCTAGTGCAGATACTTTTTCTTCTGCTGTGAGACAACACTCAGACGCAAGCAACTGAGGAGAAAGGGAGATTTATTTGGCTGAGGCTCTCAGAGGGCATGGAGTCTCTTGTGGCAGGGGTCTGCTGCAGCCAGAGACAAGAGGTCAGCTCAGGTCACCATCAGGAAGGCAGAGAGAGGGAGAGCAAGAGCACACTGAGAGGAAGTGGGACCAGGCTACCAAACATCAGTGCTCACTCCTATGACCTACTGTCCTCCAGCAAGGTTCCACACTCAGAACACCACGGTGCCCAGACCTGAAGTGTCAGTAGTGTAAGCACTGAGAATCACTGAATGGACAGGATAGTTTTGTCTAGGCTCAGGTCAGCGCACAGAACATGCCTCTTGCTTGTGACAAGCTTACGGTGTAATGAGGAAAGAGCCCAATGAACACATTTCCAACGTAATGTAAAATATTCTGCAAGACGGGGCTGTAGACTAAGGATCCTCACTGATGCTATGGCTAGGACGTGGTTTGAGTATGTCCCCCAAAGGGCCGTGTGCTGCTGAGGGAGAAACAAGTGGAATGTGGTTGTCAGGCCACTGTGAGCACCATTTTCAGAAAAGATTAATATAGATACTGAGGGGGCCTGGTTAGTTTCTACAAGAACAAGTTGTTTTAAAAAGAAAAGCTCAGGGAAGATGAAGGGTGGTGAGGGGAAAAGGAGGGGGATAGATTGGGGACTAAGCAGTGAAAATATCATCACTATATTCATGAATGCAACATTAAAGAAGAAAAAGAAAAAAAAAAGGAAAGCTCAGATTCTTGTCACTCCGGCTTGCTGTGACAACATGGCCTCCTTTCTCATTCAGCCACCATTGTGGCGCCATTCATGTGACCGAGGCCTTCACTAGCAGCCCAACACATGGGTCTGGTTGATCACAGACTTCCAGCATTTAGAACTGTAACTATATAAGTCTCTTTTTCCTTTGGTAAAATAACTTACCTTTCAGTAGTTTGTTATAGCAACAGGAGACAAATTCATTTTGTTGGTAAGAATGGGAGGAGGAAACACTTGACTCAGTCAAGAGCTAAGGAAGTGCTTCCTAGAGGAGGTAGGCTTGTGTTGCAGTCCACCTGCATGGTTGCTGACAAATGACCATCACACAGCTTAAGGGAACAAGGAGTTTACTTTCTTACGACAGTCCAGTTACAGTTCTCAGCCCAGCTTGACAGGAGAGCACGCACCAACATCAGGGCTGAGGGAACTGGCCACACCACACTGCATAAAGGCTGAGAGATGGATAATCCTTACTTGCCAGACCAGCATGTCTGGCCAAGTGAACAGAAGGATGCCAACTCTCTCAACCAGCTCTCTGATTTATCCAGGGCCTAATCCCACCCACCATGGGCTGGGTCTTCCCCAGCAGCTAGACAATCTCCTTCAGGTTTGCTCTGGGCTTAACTCAACCATCAACTCTCTACAACTGTGCCCAGAGCTCAAACCCTCAACAGTCAAGTTGACACCTGTGCTTAACTATGACAGCTCGTGATGAAAGACAAGTGGGACTGGGCCACAGCGAGAAGAGCAATGCATTGATCAGCTCTGTGATACTGCAACAAAACACCTGAGGCCACTGGTAGCTTATAAAGAGAGTGTTTCTATAACTCACAGGTTGGTAAGTTTAAAAGCCTGGGGAGGCATGAGTGTGTGTGTGGGTGCAGGGGGTCGATTACACAGGGTGTCAGAGAAGAGAGAAAAGGACGAGCCTCTAATCTCCTTCACAAGCCCACCTCAAAGTTTACCTCTCATCTTCCTCAAAGCTTACTTCTCAAAGGCCACAGTGCTATCAGCGTGCTGGGAGCACGTCTTTACCTCTGAGAGCATCAAATTACACAAACACCCACCAGAGACGATGGGATGTGCAATCCCCTCCTAACAGTTCTGCCTTGCCAGAAGTAATGTGGGAAGTAAGGTAGGCTTCTTCAGGGCCTCAGTTGGACAAATTATCAGTCAATGATCAGGAAGGGTTTGAGCCTGGTACCTGGTAGATGTGAGTAGAAGGTGGAAGAAAAGGATCAGGTTGAGGTTTCCTAGAGAGAAAGACCACACAGGTGATGGATTTGGAGAACATAGGTTAGAAACAAGAATCAGAAGGCAGAAGTTTGATGAGTGATCATGAAGGAAAGTTTCAGAATGACTTCTGTGATTCTGGAAGAGCAAGAAGAAAGGGGGTTAAGCATGTGAAGGAGGATCAGGGCATTAGGTATATGAAGGAGGTTCAGGGCATGAGAATATGAAGGAGGTTCACGGGCATTAGGTGTATGAAGGAGGTTCACGGGCATTAGGTGTATGAAGGAGGTTCACGGGCATTAGGTGTATGAAGGAGGTTCACGGGCATTAGGTGTATGAAGGAGGTTCACAGGCATTAGGTGTATGAAGGAGGTTCACGGGTATTAGGTGTATGAAGGAGGTTCACGGGCATTAGGTGTATGAAGGAGGTTCACAGGCATTAGGTGTATGAAGGAGGTTCACGGGCATTAGGTGTATAAAGGAGGTTCACGGGCATTAGGTATATGAAGGAGGTTCAGGGCATTAGGTATATGAAGGAGGTTCACAGGCATTAGGTGTATGAAGGAGGTTCACGGGCATTAGGTGTATGAAGGAGGTTCACGGGCATTAGGTGTATGAAGGAGGTTCATGGGCATTAGGTGTATGAAGGAGGTTCATGGGCATTAGGTGTATGAAGGAGGTTCACGGGCATTAGGTATATGAAGGAGGTTCACGGGCATTAGGTGTATGAAGCAGGTTCAAGGCATTAGGTATATGGAGGAGGTTCACGGGCATTAGGTGTATGAAGGAGGTTCAAGGCATTAGGTGTATGGAGGAGGTTCACGGGCATTAGGTGTATGAAGGAGGTTCAAGGCATTAGGTATATGAAGGAGGTTCACGGGCATTAGGTATATGAAGGAGGTTCACAGGCATTAGGTGTATGAAGGAGGTTCACGGGCATTAGGTGTATGGAGGAGGTTCACGGGCATTAGGTGTATGGAGGAGGTTCACGGGCATTAGGTGTATGAAGGAGGTTGACAGGCATTAGGTATATGAAGGAGGTTCAGGGCATTAGGTGTATGGAGGAGGTTCACGGGCATTAGGTATATGAAGGAGGTTCAGGGCATTAGGTATATGAAGGAGGTTCACAGGCATTAGGTGTATGAAGGAGGTTCAAGGCATTAGGTATATGAAGGAGGTTCACGGGCATTAGGTATATGAAGGAGGTTCACAGGCATTAGGTGTATGAAGGAGGTTCACGGGCATTAGGTGTATGAAGGAGGTTGACGGGCATTAGGTATATGAAGGAGGTTCAGGGCATTAGAATATGAAGGAGGTTCAGGGCATTAGGTATATGAAGGAGGTTCAGGGCATTAGAATATGAAGGAGGTTCACGGGCATTAGGTGTATGAAGGAGGTTCAGGGCATTAGGTGTATGAAGGAGGTTCACGGGCATTAGGTGTATGAAGGAGGTTCAGGGCATTAGGTCTATGAAGGAGGTTCAGGGGCATTAGGTATATGAAGGAGGTTCACGGGCATTAGGTATATGAAGGAGGTTCACAGGCATTAGGTGTATGAAGGAGGTTCAGGGCATTAGGTGTATGAAGGAGGTTCAGGGGCATTAGGTGTATGAAGGAGGTTCACGGGCATTAGGTATATGAAGGAGGTTCACGGGCATTAGGTATATGAAGGAGGTTCACAGGCATTAGGTGTATGAAGGAGGTTCACGGGCATTAGGCGTATGAAGGAGGTTCACAGGCATTAGGCGTATGAAGGAGGTTCACGGGCATTAGGTGTATGGAGGAGGTTCAGGGCATTAGGTGTATGAAGGAGGTTCAGGGGCATTAGGTATATGAAGGAGGTTCACGGGCATTAGGTGTATGAAGGAGGTTCACAGGCATTAGGTGTATGAAGGAGGTTCAGGGCATTAGGTGTATGAAGGAGGTTCAGGGGCATTAGGTGTATGAAGGAGGTTCACGGGCATTAGGTATATGAAGGAGGTTCACGGGCATTAGGTATATGAAGGAGGTTCACAGGCATTAGGTGTATGAAGGAGGTTCACAGGCATTAGGTGTATGAAGGAGGTTCATAGGCATTAGGTGTATGAAGGCGGTTCAGGGCATTAGGTGTATGAAGGAGGTTCACGGCATTAGGTGTATGAAGGAGGTTTGGATGAGTTTGTGCGAGAAGGCTGATGGAGGGAGAAGGTGGCAAAGGAGATGCTTCTACCAGATGGACTCCTGGACACAAGAGGTGGCATCTGGTAAACTACTAAGACGTGGAGGATCAGCGACCCAGGAAGTTACAAGAAGCAGGCCATGACCCCCCAATGGTAAGACTCTTGGGATTCTGCTTTCTACCTGGGCAGTTACATCCACTGTCATGATAGTAACATATCCACATTCTGATGACTGACACATTAACCTCCCCAGTGCTCAGGCACCAGTGACAGCTGTGTCTAACCTAAACCTTCTCCCTATGGACCGTCCAGACATGGAGACCCTCCCTCTGTCTGGATCTGCTACAGGAAGGGCTCTAGACCCACCTCACAGTGGTTCCTTTATCCGTACTTCCACCTTGTCCACTGACCAGCAAGAAGGACACTAGTCAAGATCCATGTCTCTCTCTGGTTGCCGTATTGTGTGCCTGTCTACCTAGATACTCTCTGCTTATGTCCCTGTGAAACTCACATGGTGAAATCCTAATGCCAGGAGATAGCACTATTGGGCGGGGCCTGGAAGTCACAGCACAAGGGTAGAGTGATTAGTGTCTCCAGTAAGTAACTCCAGACAGCACCTCACCTCTCCCACTGTGTAAAGACATAGAGCAACAGGTCCCATCTGAGAGCAGCAGACACTCTGCAGACCCCGAGTCTGCCAAGGTAGAAAGCAGAATTCCCAAGGGTGATTTTAGACTGTGATTTTGGACTTTCAGGACTGCAGAATTATGAAAGAATAAATGTTAATTATTTACAAGTTTCCCAGTTTAAGGTATTTTGTTATAGAAGTCCAGATGGATTAAGACATTGGCTTACATATTTAAAAGGCTCGAAATCCATAAAGCATAAATCCAAAGAACGGTGTCTGCTCTCAGTATAGAAAGTTTGCTTTAATTCGGAGAAAGAGAGAAAATTGAACATATAAGCTCAAGGCCTCAAGCTAGGACACCTGCCAGCAAAGTTTTCTCTTCCCTTATTTTCTCCATATCCTCTAACTTCACTAGTTTGGTTTGTTCAGACTCTATTCATCTACCTCTGAACATGTGACCCCCAATAGTAAAACCCTTGGGATTCTGCTTTCTACCTGAGCAGTTACATCCACTGTCAGGATAGTCACATATTCACATTCTGATGACTGACACATTTACTTCTCCAGTAGGACCTTCTCTCATAATCTGTATCTAAAGTAATTCCCTCTATTATTTTCTGTGAATGACCTCTGAATAGCATATGAGAATGGGAACTTTAAACTTTATTTATTCATTCAGAGTGTGTGTGTGTGTGTGTGTGTGTGTGTGTGTGTGTGTGTGTACCATGTGTCCCTTCGGAGGAACAAAGGAACGAAGGGATTCATCCTAGATTACTTCTACCTCCTCCTTCTTGCTTGGCTCTGGGATTTCCCAGGCTTTGCCCGCCAGGACCAGAAGTACAAGCCACTGCTGGTTCAGCTTGGTGTTGTTTACATGTGACCTGGAATCTGAACTCAGGATCTTCTGCTTGGGAGGCAGAGTCTTAACCCTTGATCCATCACTCCAGCCCCTGAGAACAGGAACTTTGAGTAGGGAAGAAACCTTGGTAGAAATAATAATGGAAGTCCCATAAATATCCTTTTGATACAGGGTCCCTCTGGGGTCTTTAAAGGGTGTCCAGGTTCTTGTATTCAGAAGTTGAAGATTGAAACTAGAACACAGGTAGAGAATTAACAGACAGAGTTTATCCAAAGAAGGAACGGAAGTCAAGGACACAAATCCATGAGGGGCAAGAGAGCCCTGGAGAACTCATGGGCTCTGGGCATGGAATCCATGAGGGGCAAGGAACTGGAAAAGCACTCACAGATTCCAAACCTGGAGTCCCTTGAAGGGCAAGGGAGCCCAAGATGGCTGCCAGGTCAGGGTTATAATAGACCTAGACAAATCTGGGAAAAATGGCTTTTCCTCATTCATTAGCTCCAGTTTTCTGCAAACCTCATTGGAACTTTGGTCCTCCACATCTCGTTGGTCTGTTCAGATTGGGGCCCATCCCAGTTGATCTTGTGCCTGACCTGGCTTCTCTACAATAGAGAACTAATCTCCATATCCTTTCATGAACAGAGGGTTGGGGAAAATTGGAGACCTTATCTCTGTGAAGCATTAAAATAGGGTGTGTTTCTTCAGGGTAACCCAGACCTTTGAAGACCTTCAAAAACTATCCCAGCATGACTGCTCTAAAACTGTTTAATTTTCTCTTGTACCTTTCCTGTCTCCAGAAGAATTGGGCAAACCACCAGGATGTCTAAATACACACCTGTGTGTGATCCTTAATGATAGATGTGGCTAATGATGAGACTAAGGCCCACCAAGTCCCTGGGACTTCTTGATGTTCTTGGTCCATCGTCATAAGTAAGAGAGACCCCTTGGTGATCAGTCGTGGTGGAAAGAGCAGTCAATGTGTAAAGACCGAAGAAGCCACTCCCCACAAAGCGCTGGCGATTGTGGGAGTAAGCCACGTGGACCACAGCTGGAGGGGAAGCTGTGTGCCCATCCAAGTCTCTTCCTTCTCTATTTTACCTGGAAATATGGCTGGGCAGAGATAAGCTGGTTCTGGCCTCCCTTGCAGTGTGGTATGGACCTTGAGTAAATTTAGCAACAGGACTGGGAACTGATGGAGACACATTATTCTAGACTGAATTGTGTTCCCAACGCCCCTCCCCCCATTCCACAAATTTCATCTTGCAATGGCATGTCCAGGCCTGGGGACACAATTCAGTGGTCAAAGCTTTTGCCTCGCAAACAGCAAAATCTTAGTGCAGATTCCACATTAAAAAAATAAAAATGTTAAGTAGATATGGAAATGCCCTGTAGTCCTAGCCCTGGAAGGCAAAGCTGGAAAACCCCAGAGCAAAGCAAAATAAAGTGGAAGAGAAATCCGGGAAAAAGAGAGGAAGAAAGAAGAATGAGGGTGGGAGATAAAACACAAACCCAAACTTCATCCACATAGACTGAAGTTTATTCGAGAAACTCCTCCAAAACTCTAGAAAGGGAGCAGCGATTTCCCCTCCTAATGGAAATAGTTACTGATTTGGAGTCAAGAGTGCAAAATTTTTTTTATAATTGGAGTGGAGGGAGAAGGAATTTTGGATTTGACCAATTATCAGATTAACATTCTTAGTGGGGTCTCTGGTTGAAGGTCTGTCTTGTCTCAGCTATATGGAGTGTGATCTCCTGGTTTTAGGGTATGATCTCTGTCTTTAGGGTAGGATATCTGGTTTTAGGGTGGGATCTCTGTCTTTAGGGTAAGATATCTGGTTTTAGGGTGGGATCTCTGTCTTTAGGGTAGGATATCTGGTTTTAGGGTCTGATCTCTGTCTTTAGGGTAGGATATCTGGTTTTAGGGTATGATCTCTGTTTTTAGGGTAGGATATCTGGTTTTAGGGTAAGATCTCTGTCTTTAGGGTAAGATATCTGGTTTTAGGGTGGGATCTCTGTCTTTAGGGTAGGATATCTGGTTTTAGGGTCTGATCTCTGTCTTTAAGGTAGGATATCTGGTTTTAGGGTATGATCTCTGTTTTTAGGGTAGGATATCTGGTTTTAGGGTAAGATCTCTGTCTTTAGGGTAAGATATCTGGTTTTAGGGTGGGATCTCTGTCTTTAGGGTAGGATATCTGGTTTTAGGGTCTGATCTCTATCTTTAGGGTAAGATATCTGATTTTTGGGCAGGATCTCTATCTTTAAGGTAGGATATCTGGTTTTAGGGTGGGATCTTTGGCTATTCTATCCAGTGGGATTCTGGTGGAGATTTGTCAAGTGGAGTCTCTGGTTTTGAGGTCTGATTCCAGATCTATCAAGGATGATTCCCAATGTCACTTTGGGCCTGCATAGTCATGCATACTCACACATACATGTACACCCTTCCACATGCAAAACACATGCACAAAAGAAAAGCCATACTGAATTTATTTGGAGGATGTTGAGTGTAAATCATGACCTTGTCAGTGTGACTCATGTCCTCATAGCAAAGGGAAGTCTGCCACAGAGGGGTACATAAAAGGGAAGGGGAAAGACCCACAAGTAAAGGCAGTGGCCTCTTGGGATAGATTCTCTTCATCCCTGTGGTACTTTTGATAGCGACCCTGGCAAATGAACACAGGCATTACTCCTGCTAGCTGACCAGGGATCATGAGACTAGGAGCCGCCATGTTGGATCCAGGGCATCCTGGTGTTGAGCTTGGTTCACCACACCATGCTCCTCTAGACTCATTCAGAAGAGTCCCTGTTTTCCAGGGACTTTGTTTGAGGGACAGGTTCTCTTTGTTACTATACTTAACCTACATCCTGACTGATAGATCTTGCATTCAGATCATGAACAGCTATACATAGATTTATCTGTGACTTTCAAGAAAGCTTGAAAATGTCTTTCTGCTTTGTTTTGAGACCCACTGAGCTTAACCAGGGTTGTTTGTGTGGCTGTGGGTTTAGAACTACTGAAGCCTGGGTTCCTGGGAAGGAGACACTGACTGTCACTTGCATAGAGTGCATCGCTAGCCAACAACTCAGTAGGATGGGGTAGCGCCCTGTGAGCCCTTCCGGATGTATGGCTGACTGGCCACAGCCCAGACCTGTGCAGCCCCAGCTGCTGCGAGATCAACATTGCTCTCACTGTGACACGCTCAAAAGACATCATGTCACAGCCCTTCTACTGCTGCATCCCATCAGCCCCTGGCCCACAGGTGGGACAGTCTGTGCAGAGCGGAGCACTAGCCATCAAGAACATGGGAAAGGAACCGGTAGGAAAGGTGTGGTAATGGGGGTCAGACAGATATCAGAAAAGTGTTGGGGGAGATTCAGTTCTCCATAGATTCTATACACATATGACATGTATGGTCAAAAACCAAATTTAATAAGTTATTTTAAAATAATCTCGTGTTAAAAGAAAATCAAACTTAAGCATGAATCTGACAATCAAGCTTAAAAATGAATCTGACATAGTTTCCAATTATGATTATACACCCTGTACCACATTGATAGAATTGAAAGTTGCCCTGCCATGCCCAGCTCTGCCTAGGGACCCGCATTCAGTTGTCTCATCAACATCCACTGCCACCTGCAGACCAGGTCACACACTGTTCTGAGCCTTGGCCTTCCCTCCACCACCATATCCCCTTTTCCCTTCCATTACCGTTTGAATACGAATTGCCCCTTAGTGAGTGTCTTAAAGTGAAGAAAGTTGTGGCGCCTTGAGGAGGTGGAGCCTTGCTGGAGGAAGGCAGGTTGCAGGGGCGGGCCTTGAGGTTTGGTGGCCCTGCCCTGCTTCCTCTCAGTTTGCCCTTGTCCCTCCGTCTCCATGATGGCTGCGGTGACCGGAGGCAGCCTCCTGCTTCTACCTGCGGCCACGCCTTCTGCCCTGCCATTCCCACCATAAAGGGCTATGTTGCCGCCGGAGCTGTAAATCGACATAAATCTCCCTTTCTCCCTTGACTCATGTATTGGTATTGCCTCACAGCCACAAAGAAGAGCAGCTACAGTGCCCTCGGCCCCTCTCATCCGGTGCTGGAGGGCAGAAGGTTTTCCTGAAGACAGGCCAGCAGGTACTGTTCAGTCCCTTCAAGGCAGGCACAACTGACTGTGACTCACGTTTTATTACCAGTGAGGCCCTATCCTGAAATATCCACCTCCCACCACTCAGGTGTCTTTTGGTTTTGGTATAAAGTCTCCTCTGAGAATAAAGGGACTTCTTTCTAAGACAGAATGAACTTGGCTACCCATCTCTTTTTTAGCCTTCTGAACATGTTATGTGCACATAGATTCACTGGTCATTCATACCTGTAGCCTAACTTCTTTTCCTCAACAGGAATAAAAAGAAAAGGACACGCAGCACTAATGGTCAGTAAATTCTCTCATGCTAAGGCAAGTCTGCATGAGACTTACCTAAGTTGGACTGATGGTGTGAAGATTCTCAAGTTCGAGCCCAGACTACTGAAAAACCTTCATCAGGCTCTAACTGCCATTCCTGAGTCTGTTTCTCTTGCAGATTTGCCATGAAAGCACAGAGAATCAGCCTGCTTTCTGTTCAGAATTAAGCCACATGAATTCAAAATGGTCAGTCAGTCCTGCCTCCTTTCTTTCCTAGAATGAAGGGGCAGCAACAAGGACCCTCAACCACTCACCAAAGATGCTACCTTCTCCTATCTTCACCTGCCAAATGTCAGTCACTCAGTGAACTAAACAGAAGATAAAATAAGGAAAATCCTAGTTCTGTTTTGGACTCTTTCAAACAAAGAGTGTGTGACCTTGCAGGATTGAGGGAGCAGTGTGCGAGGGGATAAATATCCTTTCCTTGACTTTGCTTCCTCATTTACAAAACAGGGAAAGCAAAGTTCCACTCATTTAGTAATAAATTACCTCATTACTGAGCATAAACACTGTTGTTGTTTAGCATTTATTTCCACAATCTGTCAGGACATTCTGAAATTCCTGCATGAAATATATAATGTAACACACTGTTTCTCCTTCTTGTCTTCTTGTAGTATGTCTGGAGGAGGCAGGCAGAATGGTGAACACATGGGCCATGTAAATGAAATGCTATTTAATTTATTTTCCAATGGGTAAAAGGAAATGTAATTAAGCTCCCTAAAAGTCTTCCAAATAAAGTCCCCTTGCAAGAAGTGGAAAGGGAGGTCACACTGATCAAAGCACTAAATCAGATTCTGAGACACAAAGAGATGAAGCCCAGATTGGAGTGGGGAGCAAAGAGCCAGCCAGGCTTCCTGTCCTAGAGGGAGGGCACCGGAAATGGGGATCAGATGCTGACCAGCACAAGGAAGCCAACACACTTTGTGTTTGCAATCTTTTTTTCCCTTTGATACATTTATTTAGTTTAGTTTAGCTTTAGTTTTACAAGCATATTGAGTACTAATCACTTCCATTCTGTCTCCCTCCCATCTCCTCCCATCTCTCTCCCTCCCCTTCATCAATCCATTCCACTCCCTATATCAATCAACATGCTCTCATAGACTATGAAGAGAAATAAGAATATACAGTGAAAACCTTAGACTAGAGCTGGATAAGTGAAGAGAAATGTCCCTGTCAGTGGGTAGTTCAAGGAAGGGCAACTGGATATTTACAATCATATGCTCAGATTTGCAAATAGTGCAAATGAGCATCCTTCATCCCTCTTCTCTCTCCTTCCCTCTCTGTTCTTCTCCTCACTCCCCTCTCCTGGCCTCTCCTTTTCTCTCCTCCCCTTTCCTTCTCCCCTCTCCTCTTTCCCTTCCTCTCTTCCCCTCTCCTCCCCTTTCCTTTCTCTTCATCCCCCTCTTCCTCTCCTCTCTTTTTCTTTCACTTTCTCTCTTCTTCTATTTTCTTGTAACCTGTCTTCAGACACATACAATTATATGCGTTTGTATGATTTCGTTCAATGGTGAAAACCAAGATCAGCACAAGATCCTAAAAGACAGAGAAAGAACAAGAGCCCTAGAGATGTGAAGACCTCTAGAGAAACTTTCCTGTTCATGTGCCCACCATAGAGGAGGCAGAGGACCGACCACACCAACTGACCACTGTTGGGCCTCGTTGAGACCCTGGACAAGGCCTGTTGGAACTTCCTGAGCCTGGCTAGAGTTTCATGACCTGTTTAAGCTGCCTCACCAACATGATTCAGCACAGCCTTGTGGCTGATGCAATATAGCCTTAGGTAGCAACAGCAACTGGCTCATAGTAACGCCCCACTAGCCCATAATAATCTCACGAGACTACAAATCTCACGAGACTACGCCTTCTACAGTTGGTGCTGTTAAACTGCCTAGCTGAGAGGGCCAATCAGCAAAGACTCATGCTAGGACTTATGGGATGTCGAGTGGGGTATATAAGGGCCTGAGTGTTGGAATAAAGTCAGTTCCTGCTTCGACAGAGCTCCCGGCCTGGTGTGTCTTTCCCCCGTGGTGAGGGGGGTCCGGGCCGGCGACACTCATCATCCTGCTCAGCCCCAGGTTGTGCCTGGCTGGACCAGCACTGCCTTCCGCACTAGCTGCCGAGAGCCTGGCAGACTGATGCCCCGTGTGAGGCTTCCCCTCAGATGTTCGCTGACAGGCTAATTGGTCTATGGGTGAGTGTACCCCCATAAGTTATGGGGCAGTCTTTCCCCAAACCTGATCCCATGCTAGACTCACTCAGAGTTTTAAGAGTTGGGGTCTCGCCCTTGCTGATGCTCAAGCTTTTCAAGCTTGGGGCTGCTTACTTAAGATTGCTCCATGGCTACCTGAGAGCAACCTCTCTAATTGGGAAACATGGGATCAGGTTGAGGGGCTTATTTGGCGAGCTCAGGTAGAAGAGGAGGAGATCCCACCACTGGGAGCTCTCCCCAACATCTCTGCCCTTACTGTTAAGAGGGAAACTGCTGACCCCTCTCTGGACCCTTTTGGCAGTGCTTCATGGCCTCGTGGGGACTCCTCTGGCCGTGCAGTTCAGCATTCCTCCAACAAATCCTTTTTGGCCTCCCTCCACTCCCCCGCCATATCCCCCGGGGGGTGGGTTGACGGAGCTGTTTCCTATTAACATTAATCCTGGTGGGAACCACCCTGCTGCCCGGTACCCCTGGGAGGCTCATGACTTAAAAGAACTAAAAAAGTCCATTCCAGAAGATGGCGCTAATTCTCCCTGGGCAGAGACTATTCTCCAAGGTCTATCCCACCAGCCCTGCACTGCCCAGGACTGGAAAGACCTTGCCCAAGCTGTGCTCCCCAGGCCAATGTATATTAATTTTTTTATTATTATTATTATTTATTCAATTGTGTGTGTGTGTGTGTGTATGTATGTGCGCGCATGTGTGTATGTGTGTGTGTAGAACCACGGACGAACTCCCGAACCACCATGGACGCCTCCACCTCCTTCTGCCCCGGGATTCACAGGCTCTGCCCTACCAGGACCAGAAGCGCAGGCCGCCCCCGCTTCCGCCTGGCATCTATACGTGGGATCTGGGATCCGAACTCAGGACCTTCCGCCTGCAAAGCGGAAGCTTAACCCCTGAGCCACCTCTCCAGCCCGCCAATGTATATTAAATGGTGCACCTTCTACCAAGATTCTCAACTGGGTTACAGCAGGCAGTCATCCCTGATCCCTATAGAGACCAAATTGGGAGACTGGGAATGAATGCATGGAAGAGATTAGAGGAGGGCCTCACTGAGCCCCCGATCACAGGCATGACACAAAAGGCCAATGAAGATTTGGCCACTTTCATAGAGAGGTAGAAAAGAGTCTCACCAGAAAACTTCCCCCTGGCCCTCTACAGGAACAGTTTGCTAGAATCCTAGTGTGGGAGGGATGAACTATGATCATAAAATAGCCTGTGCTGGACTAGAAGATCACTCTCTATGTCCAGATGGATCATAGCCAGCAAAGAGGTGGGATCCACTTCCCACCAAGCTAGAACCATGGCCTCTGCCATCAGGCAACTCAGCGTGAGGAAATGTCTGCCCTGGTCTGCGCCTTACAACAACTAATGGGAAACAAAGAAAGGACATGTTTTGAGTGTGGAAAAGAAGGCCACTTTAAGAGGGAATGCCCTCATAGGGCTGGAGGGGTATACCCTACCCCGGGTCCCACCAATCTACCCCATACACCCTGCCCTAAATGTAAAAAGGGCTTCCGCTGGGCCAAGGACCACAGATCTAAATTTAACATCCAGGGCAAGCCTTTAAGCTCTCTCAGGGGCATTCCCCAGCCCCATTAAATAAGGGGAGAAAGACTGTCAACGCCCATTGGACCGTGCCACTGATCCCAGGACTTAGACCTAAAATGAGAATCGCTGTGGGAAGTAAAGATTTCAGATTTCTTATTGACACCGGGGCTGATTGCACAGTTATTAGAAAAGAAGAAGTGCCTTCCTCTTGGAAGCTGGTCCCAGGCCCTCCTTTACTTGGTGTCAGAGGACAATCCACCTCTTGGGAAATAGCGATTACCAGCACTGGGCCAACCCAGATGGTGGGACCGGAGAGGTGCGTCCCCTGGTGGTTCCTGGGCTTATTGCAAACCTCCTAGGCCAGGATATCCTTGGCGAGGCAGAAGCCTATATCACCACTGACCACAAGGCCTTATATGAGGATGAACAACAGTTTGAGGCTGGGAGAATCAGCCATCCCAACTATAGAGAACATAGACGCCTCCCGACTCACCCCCAATCCTAGAGGCCACTGCTCGTCCGCTGGTGCCAAAGATTCGATGGCTGCCGGGAAGCCCCATCTGGGTTGAGCAGTGGCCCATACCTACCTTTAAGTTACAACAACTACATATTCTAGTTCAACAACAACTATCCCTGGGACATATTCGGCCCTCTACAAGTCCTTGGAACCCCCCTGTTTTTGTCATAAGAAAGGCCAATGGCTCCTGGAGTTTTTTACATGATCTAAGAAAAATTAATGAGTGGATACTCTTACTGGGGACTCCCCAGCGGGGGATCCCTTGGATTCCCACTATCCCTTCTCGTTACTTTTTAACCATTATTGATATTAAAGACTGTTTTTTCTCTATTCCCCTACATCCTGATGACATTGAGAAATTCTTCTTCTCTATCCCCTCTACCAATTCTGAGGGGCCTGATTTGAGATTCGAGTGGACCGTATTGCCCCAAGGCATGGCTAACAGTCCTCCCATTTGCCAGTACTATCTGTCCCAGATTTTTGCCTCTTCGAGGGAACAAC
The DNA here is from genome assembly GCA_023101885.1 of Typhlomys cinereus. NCBI lineage: Eukaryota > Metazoa > Chordata > Mammalia > Rodentia > Platacanthomyidae > Typhlomys > Typhlomys cinereus. The sequence continues at coordinate 169,604 of JALPQD010000258.1, forward strand.
CCAATTCATTATTTTATAATTATATGGATGACATTATTTTAGGATCTCTTCATCCTCAGAGGCTTAAGAAGATTACTGGTGAATGTCTTGCCATCTTAGAGGCCTATAATTTTAAGGTTTCACCCTATAAAGTACAAACAATTCCTCCCTTTAAGATTTTGGGGCCTACATTAGCCTTAGATGCTGTTTCCCCTATAAGGCCCCAATTATATATTCAAGATTCCTATACCTTGTCTGAGATTCAAAAACTCTTAGGGGAAATCATTTGGATGAGATCCTGGATTCCTGCAACTACTGAAGATTTGCTCCCCCTTTTTGACCTTTTAAAAGGGCTTGATCTTTCCTCTCATGTGATCCTTGACGCATCACATAAACACCTGCTACAAAAGGTTCAAGGTGCCATAAACACTTCGGTGCTAAAGAGATTCAACCCTTTCCTTCCTGTAACTCTTTATTTATTCTCTGGTAGCACCTTATGTACTGCCCTTCTGGCCCAGGAGGGCCACCCCATCCATTGGATACATCTTTCCATTGGTGGAGCCCCTAGTGTGTATTCTATGACCGACTAAGTTGCAGATTGCATCATCAAAGGCCGAGACACCTCCACCAGGCTGTTTGGAATAGAGCCCCGTTTCCTAATTGTTCCTTTTAAACTAACAGATCTCACCTGGCTCCTGAGGAACAACGATAGAATTGCCCTAGCTCTAGAAGGGTTTATGGGAAAAACTGACTGTCATTATGGCCCCCACAGATAGATGAGTGCATTTACTAGATTAAACTGGGTACCCCCCAAACTCTTCTTATCCCAACCTAACCCTGATTTTCTTACTGCTTTTACTGATGGGGGATGTTTAGGGGCATCTTTAGTAGTCTATCCTCCCCATAAACTGGGTAAAATGCCAGCACCTATCAGGTCGGCCACCCATGAAGTCGAGGGATCTGCACAATTCAAAGAACTATTTGCTGTCGCCTTAACATTGGATACCATACAAGAGTCATTCAACCTGTTCTCTGACAGCCTTTATGTTGTCAACCTGCTACCCGACCTAGCTGAGTCCCACATCAGGTTAGACTCTAACCCTATATCTCCTTTAATGATCCAAGTTCGGTCTCTACTTAAACAAAGGACCAACCCCATTTTCCTCCAACACCTTCGAGGTCACCAAAATTTACATGGGTTCCTCTCTGAGGGCAATGCCCTGGCAGACAAAATGGCATCTGTCATGACTTTTGAGGAGGCCACTAGTTTCCATCGCCTCACCCACACTAATTGAGAGGCCTCCATCACAAATATCCTTTAGTGCCTATTAAGGTCTGGATTCCCGCCAGGGACCTAAAGTACCTCCCACAGGATGATAAATGCAGCTCCAGGGAGTCTCGTACGCCTGAGGAGCGCCCCTTTGCTCTCTCCCCAGAACCAGAGGATGACATCGCTGTGCCTGACCATCCTGGGGCTGACAGCCCTCGTCTGGCCCTGTGATGGAGGATTTGGAGATTTGCAGGCGTGAACTTCAAGAATGGCCTTCTCCCTTACTTCCTCCCCCTCTTGGGCCCTCTCATACTCCTTTTTCTTGCTCATTAGGCCTTACATCATTGATAGAGCCACTCAATTCATCCAGTAAAGAATAGAGGCTATTAAACTTCATCAGGTCAAGATTCATTACTCGCCACTCAGGATACCAACTGGGGCTATGGCCATCAATCATATACCTCCCCTACCCTCCATGCTGACCAATGACGGGTAAGACCCCTAAAGCTAGGGATGACCTAAGAGAGGCCATGGAGAAGCTTGCCTGGACCTCGAAGTGAGATACCCAGAGACGGGTACGATCTCCAAAGGGAGACGACCTAAGACAGGGGTCGCACGTGTGGTCCTGAGGCTCACTCACAAAAACAAAAGGGGGAGATGTTGGGCCTCGTTGAGACCCTGGACAAGGCCTGTTGGAACTTCCTGAGCCTGGCTAGAGTTTCATGACCTATTTAAGCTGCCTCACCAGCATGATTCAGCACAGCCTTGTGGCTGATGCAACACAGCCTTAGGTAGCAACAGCAACTGGCCCATAGTAACGCCCCACTAGTCCATAATAATCTCACGAGACTACAAATCTCGCGAGACTACGCCTTCTACAGTTGGTGCTGTTAAACTGCCTAGCTGAGAGACTCACGCTAGGACTTATGGGATGTCGGGTGGGGTATGTAAGGGCCTGAGTGTTGGAATAAAGTCAGTTCCTGCTTCGACAGAGCTCCCGGCCTGGTGTGTCTTTCCCCCGTGGTGAGGGGGGTGCCGGGCCCCAGCTTGTGCCTGGCTGGACCAGCACTCCCTTCCGCACTAGCTGCCGAGAGCCCGGCAGACCACTGGAACATCTGGGATGCTTTATTTTGCTACAGTTATTCTCCACTCTTTAGGCAAAGTGACAACAAAGCTGTAACAGCTCATGTATACTTCCAGCTTATCATTGGGTTAGGTTTGCTACGAATTAACAAACATCACAAGATGACATTCTTCATATTTCTTCTGAAATGTTGCCTTTCAGCATATCAAATATCAAACAAAACTATATTCACATCTCAGAACTTAACTAACTCCAACTTCGTGGAAGTGATCTGATGGTCACTCTTGTAGGTTATCAGTCTTCCTGGAATTTACCTACATGGAAACTGGCAATATTCATATGCTTTAATGTATGCAGATAACCAGCAAACTCATGCCTGAGCACAGAGAGGGACCCAACTCTGAGGGTGTCGTGGTTCACATTCTGTTGCCAAGACAACACTTATTCATAAGAGAGGGGGGGGGACTTTTTTGGCTTAAGGCTACAGAGAGGACCATGTAGTCCATTATGGCAGGAATCCTGTAGTAGAAGGTCTGGTGTGGAGGCAGAAGCACAACGGTGATTTGGGTCACTGCAGACATCATGGTGGCAGAGACAGCAGGAGCAAACTGAGAAGCGAGGTCTGGGATCTCAAACCTCCCGGCCCACCAACCTATGACGTCTCTTCCTCCAGCAAAGCTCCACCTCTCTAAGGTGCTGCACTTTCCCAAACATTAAAAATAGCTAAGGATGCTCACACGTGAGCCTTTGGGGGTGGGCGGTGGGGTGTGGATGAAGAGAACTCACTCTCAAACCATGACAGAGGAGATGATAAGTTGAATTCTCATTAATACAGATGACTTCATCAGTGTGAAAACTTTACTAGAGATTACGTGGGGCTTTATTGTAAAACAAAACAAAACCACAAGTTTTTGCCAACAAAAGAATGTCGCATGAGTTATAGTTCACCAACACTACTTAAGGTTTTCCTCCTTGTCAATGAGATCAAGTGTAAATGAGTGCTTCATTCAGAACTATTTTTAGAAAGGGGGCCGGCAATCTACACCAAACATGACCACGCATGACTGACTGGTTGTGCTTCCCTAATGGTGGCTGCGACTGATCTTGCTCCATGAAAGGATCTCACAGCAGAAGGAGGGCTGGAGGCAGAAGCAGGAGGATGGTTCAACTATGTGGTTATTAATGATATGATTGGTTCATTGACCCAAAGACAGAGAAGACCTGAACACTGTCATAGCATGAAAGAATTTGAAAGAAAACAACTTGAAATGATGGCCAGAGTTGGGCGATGTGAAGCATAGCCTAAAACCCTTGTTTTTTTAAATTTTATTATTTATTTATTCAATTGTGTGTGTGCATGTGTGTGTGTGTGTGTGTAGAACCACGGACGAATTCGGGAACCACCATGGACCGCCTCCACCTCCTCCTTGTTTATTCTGCCCGGGGATTCACAGGCTCCGCCCTACCAGGACCAGAAACACAGGCCACCCCTGTGTCTATATGTGGGGTCTAGGGGCAGAGGCTTAACCCCTGAGCCACTTCTCCAGCCCCTAAAACCCCTGTTTTAAAAATTATCTTTTAAACATGGACACACTTCTCCAAAAATCTGCTTTTTTTTCTAAGCACACTTCAGTATAGTGTGTTCCCCATTGCTGTGAGAGGTGCATCAGAAAGAGCAGAAGCAGTGTGTCTTGGGGAGAAATATTTCATTATGAGGTGTGATAACAATGTCCCCAGAGATATTCTATCCATTGAGTTTTGTCGGCCGGCTTCAGTCTTTAGTACAGTACCCATGAGTACACAAGAACCAGGAGACCTCACAATGACTCATTATTCAAATCACAGTACGGCTCATAAATGATAAATTTTAAGCATAACTTGTTACAAGTGTTGCACAATTCTTAAAATTGGAGTCTCCATCTAGACAGTACAAAATGAATTTTCAAATGAAATACACTGACAACAATGGTTAAATTACAGTGGGTCTGATGAAATGTAGTTTTATTTTCATTTCATTCTCTCCAGCTCCCAAACTATTTAAAAACATAGTTAATATTATATAATAAAAATTGCAATATTATATTTTTTCCAAATTGTCTAGTATTTCCTCTAGCAAAAATCCATCACGTCTGTGCATCTATGTGATTCAAAGTCTTCATCAGAGTCTGAGATTCTGTAAGAAGAAAATTAAATTCAAACCCATGTGTCGTGTAAGTTTGGGTGTGAGTTTTTGTCAGGCTCAGGCCTCTCATCTCTGGTTAAAAAGGACCCTCAGTTGAATACAGCAGTGGTATGGAATGCTGCAAGTGAGGATGGAGTCTTTTTTTATTTTGCATGCACCTCTCCTTTTTTTATTATTACTTCTGTATTGATTTTATTTCTGTGTCTCTGTTTTCCTGAGAAAGTTTGACTTTTAATGCAACCCTCAAAATTCATAGAGTTTACCTTTTTTGGTGGCACAATTGGAACTGACCTAGAAAAAAAGAAATCAAGCTTCGATATTCTCACTGGGAGAATGTCTCAGTGACCAAGTTAATGAATGGGGCACAGAGACGTTCTGTAGTTAAACATTGGTGGTTATCATACAATCCTGCCCATTGACTAAAACCACTGAATTCAATATTTGATAGTGGAAATTCGGTTGTGTGTGCTTCAAAGGTAAACCCAGAAGACCCTGCATAAGGAGCGTCCAGCAGGGTGAACTTGCTGGCTTGTCCCCTGCTCCTTCGTCATTGCTGGCTACACCGGGGTGGAGAAGCAGAGCGGGTGAGGGAGTTAATCTTCACTCTCAGCTTGACTACACTTGGAATAACTAACAGATCAGCCATCAGACTATCTGAAGGATTATTTGGATTAAGTTATTCCAAATACAAGGGCTCCCGCTAAATGAGGGTGGTACCTTCTAGTTGCAGAGCATATAAAGGAGAGGGAACAAGAAAGAGAATCTCTCTCTCTCTCTCTCTCTCTCTCTCTCTCTCTCTCTCTTTCTGTGTGTGTGTGTGTGTGTGTGTGTGTGTGTGTGTGTGTGTGTGTGTATGATTCTGTGCTGGCAAGCTCATCTTTCTTGCTGCCATCAGAACCCAGTTGCTTCCACCTTGCATTGTGTCCTAAGACCAGAGACTCTCGAAGAACCTTCTGGGCCTTCAGCACCAGACAGGGGCTGCTGAGCTATTCAGCTCCTAAAACGAGCGGCGACAGCAGCCACTGTTGACCTACCCAGGCCTGACCTCATCAGCCAGCATAATGAATTCCCTTTTCAGTGCATATTCAGTCTGCGGGCTCTGCTCCTCTCTGGAACTCTGGCAGCTCTGGCTGGTACAGGGCTGGTGCAATCCACGAGGCTGGGGTGCAATCCACGAGTCCGGGGTACGATCCACGAGTCCGGGGTGCGATCCACGAGGCCGGGGTGCGATCCACGAGGCCGGGGTGCGATCCACGAGGCCGGGGTGCGATCCACGAGGCCGGGGTGCGATCCACGAGGCCGGGGTGCGATCCACGAGGCCGGGGTGTGATCCACGAGGCCGGGTGTTATCCACGAGGCTGGGGTGCGATCCACGAGGCTGGGGTGCGATCCACGAGGCTGGGGTGCGATCCACGAGGCTGGGGTGTCCTCTCCTCACAGAACTGAGCTTCGGAGGATCGGGTAGCACTGAGCAAGCAGATGCATGAGGCTTTATCAAGCAGTGACTGACTCCTGGGAGGGAATTTTCTGGTCTCATGAGGACAAGAACCGTCCTCACTTGCTGAGCATTGGTGACGTGGAAAGTCACTGCACGTGGCCGCCCCAGCTTTTCCTCACTCTCTGTCTACCTTTTGCCTTATAAGGTATCCTCACAGGATCTGGTGACATGCGATAGCCACTGCATATGCATCACATGATTGCACGGCCAGTCTGCAGCTGAGGCCCTTGGGACTTAGGTGCTGCTGGTCAGATCAGTGGGTGGCTGGAAAATGGGAAACCCATGACAGGTTACACAGGGTCATCACTCACAGGTGAGTGTGGGCTGTTTGCATCACAGAGTGGATTTCAGAGAAGAAAGGCAGCCCAGAGACAAGAACACAGAACCGGCTTCTCACAGCACTGTCCTGGTCACCCCACGTCAGAGTCCACTTAGACCAGGGAGGGGAGAATGAGGCTCCACTTCTTGATAGAATAAAGAAGGTTCAGCTGTGAAATGTGGGTGCCAAAAAGGGAAAGCACTGTGTTCCCATTTTGAAAGCAGCCTGGTAGACTAGCCTAAAAATGAACAAGATTGAGACCACAGCAGGAATGCAAAGACTCCCAATCCACAGACTTAGCCATTCCCGAGGGCCACGGGGAACCCGAGCCCCGTATTGTTGGCTGAAGAAAAGTTCTCGCTGGAACTGAAGCTCCCAGAAGGAACTGAAGCGCATCTGCGTCCTCTCACCTGCTCCCTTCCCTGAGGTCGGCTGAGGCGCTGAGCACGGCAGGTAGACCAAAGAAGCAGATTCACCAATCTTGGAAAAGGATGCTGGAGAGAGGTCTGGGGTGGGATGTGGAGACCCCAAGACACCCCAGACTCCAAGCCCAGGGAAGGAGCTAGGTGTGTGGCCATTAAAGCAAGAGACATCACATGTCCCTGGGTCTCCCTCTACGGCATAGTGAGCTAGTCATGTTGTGCGCCTCTTCAGTCCACTTCGCACAGGTGAGCGCAGATTTACTGAGAAGCAAAGCAAGTGCCTTAGCACACAGGAGAATCATACATTAATGTCAGGTGTCTGCTCAGCAGAACCATGCAGCCAACAGGCCTCAACACCACATGGGCTTCATTCCCGGGCATTGCAATTCAGTAGGTCAGGGTTTGGCCCACAAACGTGTAATCTTAGCAAGATTTTCAGTTGAGTCTGGGCAAGTTCAGTTTTATCAAGATAAACTTTATTCAAGTTTATCAAGAACTGGATAAACGCATGGACTCTGTCAGGCTTGGTGGATGTTTTCAAAGAAACAGGCTACAGTGCTTTTAAGCCAATCTATGATCTAAGCTAAATGTAGAGGGAAAATTGAGGTCGCATTTCTGTCTTACTTACCAGTCTCTCTCTTACAGGCTCTTGCCATCTGCTGATTGTTCTTATACTCCAGGACTTCCACATCACTCTACTGAATACAGCAGGTTGCAGACAAAGACAAATTACTAACACTGCCAAAAGATTACTTCATAAGACAGAAACTCGTTTCCTCCCAATAAGCCCAGCACTGGCATAACAAGCCATTTCCATAAAACCTACAGGAGTCTAGCTGTTCCCATGTCACTTCTTTGCTACGCCTTGACCTCCTGCTATAAGGTAGGTCTGGCCATCAGCATCATATTCCCATTCTAGATAGGAGACTGGGAAAGAGAAAGAGACATAGCAGATAGCCCCTCCCTTCAAAGAAGCTTCCTGGAGCTGGTACGTTTCACTTTCACTCACAGTGGGTTGGGCAGAGCTGGTACCAGGGTTGCATGTGGGTTGCCCCTCCTCAGTTCATGTGTTTGCATCCGCAGCTGCTGTTGATGTTTGGGAAAGTTGTGACACCTCTGAGAGGCAGAGACTCGCTACAGGAAGGCAGGTCAATGGACCTTGAGGTCTGGTAGCCCGACCCTGCTTCTGCAGCTTCCTCTTGCTCTCTCTGCCTCCTGATGCTGCACTAACTTGAGTCGTCCTCCAGTTCCCGCCTCCAGCCCGCCTTCTGCAATGTGACTCCCACCACCATGGGCTATGTCTCCTCTGCAACTGTAAACCAAGCACCTCTCCCTCTAGCCTCTCCAGGGCGCATGGTTATTGTCTCACAGAATAAAGAAGAGTTACTGGGGCAGTTAGTCACATGGGGTGATTAGAATTGGCACGTCCTCTGCAGGCTCATGGGTCGAAACAGGTGGTCCCAAGCTGGAAGCACTGTTTGGAAAAGTTATGGAACCTTTAGGAGGTGGAGCCACACTGTGGGAAGGGGATCACTGGGGGTGGGCACGGAGGTTTCATAATCTCCATATTTTCCTGCCAGTATATCTTCCCTGCTTATTGTCACACCTTTCCTGCCAAGATGGCGTGAGCACTTTTAACTGCAAACCAGGATACCACTTCTCAGGTATTTGGTCACAGAAATGAGAAGAGCAAGGGAAGGAAGCCATAGGAAGGACGCATGGAGATTCAGTCTATTCTAGAAGGAAGGTGTAACAGTTACTCTTCACTATTGCTGTGAGAGAGCACCCAAAGTCAAATAACTTAGGGAGAAAGGGAAATTTATCCACCTTATGGTTCCGGGGGGATAATGAAGGAGGCAGCATGGCTGGCTGGCCGAAGCTGGAGTCAGGCTAAGTCACTCCCATGTGTGTGGCTGAAGGCTGGAGGATTCCTGGAGAGTCTCTTTTCCTAGTCTCCTGCTCTATGGTTCCTCTTATCTAGTCCTCTACTGGGAGGTTCCAATGAGACCAAGGAAGGTTACAATTGGATTTAGAGCTGCTCTTTGTATTGTCCAGATAATCTCTTCAGGTTAATGCCAGGCATATCAAGTTGACACCTAGGATTAACTATCAGAGATGCCATGGGGGCTGAGTGTCATGAGAGGAGAATCAACGTCCTTAGGAGAAGATGGAATTTCCACCTCTACCCAGCTGTGCCAGAGCGCTTTTTATATTTATAGCCTATCAGCAGCTTTAAATACATGTTTCTTCATCAAAAGAGTGAAAGATGGATATGAAATGCCAACCACAGGGAATCCTTAAGGCAGCTGCAGGATGTCAGGTTTGTAAAATACCAAATGCAAACCTGAAATCACAGAAAGGTCAGAACTCAGGGCTATGTAACCATTTTTAGTTAGAAATGGTCTGTTTTGGTCTCATCTCTTCTCTCTTATCATCTAGCTTCTCTCTTAAATACCTAAGAAGCAGAAATGCAGCCCAAGAGCTCACTGAGGAGAAAAGCCAAGTCCTTCACTTGAGAAGAAGCACACAATTCTTGGTGAAGAATTACCACCCAGACTTCAGCCCACTGAAATTTAATCCCTATGAAACAAATCCTCCATAAATAAAAACCAAAGAGCAAAATAAGGCATTTTCTATCCCTCAGACATTGACCCCAAAGCACTGAACTAGCTCAAACTTCAGCCCACAATCCCGACCATCACCCCACACTGGGAGATGAACAGTTACTACCTGGGCTCTTCTGTAGTTATTCATCTGTGTTTCCAAAAATGCAACATAAATTCTAGGGAAATCTATGGCAAGACGTCAGTGGAATCTTGTATGTCCTGGCTGGTGCTCTCTCAGAGATAAAGATTGGAGAGAAAAAGGACCCCGATTCACATGCAGGTCAAGAATTGCAGCGTCAGGCTGAGGAGATGGGTCAGGGGTTGAAGACTTTGCCTTACAAGCAAAAGAACCTGAGTTTGGATCTCCAGACTATACTTAAAAATACCAGGAGGATATAGTAGCAGCCTGTAATTCCAGCCCTGGAAGACAGAGTCTGGGAAACCCCAAAGCAAGGCAATAAGGAGGTAGAGCAATCCGGGATAATCCCCAAAGTCACTCTTGAACTCCGGAGATGCACGTTCATGTACCGTCTAGCACACACGCCTGCATACACTCACAGACAAGCACACACAAGCATGTGCAAAAACAATTAACTTCAAACACACCTCGTTGGTTCTGGGCATTAGAAAGCAGCACTCGGAGGGGAGCAGCTTTGCACTTGGCGCTCACCCCCGTCCACCATGAATTCTAGAAAAGGAAGTTCACCCCGTCTGAGGGAAGAGAGATGCCACCGGATCTCTGCCCGACCTTTGCCCCTCACAAGCCCTGGACCGGAGCATTTTTTTTCTGTGCAGTGATGAGTATCAATGAGAGCTCTACTCTGGATTTGGAAGTTCAGCAGGGAAGCGGGCAGCTGGGAAGCAGCTCAGCACTAGCATCCAGCCTCTTCCGGAGGAAGAAAGCATGTCGGAGATGATGAGACAGTTGCAAAGATTCCCAAAGGCACGAACAAAAATAAGGAAACCATGATTGTATGTGGAAGCGGGCTGAGTAGGGCTGTGATGAGATTCAAGACACCATGGCAGGAGCTGGCAAGACACTTGCCACACAAGCATGAGGACCAGAGTTCAAAACCCAGCGCCCCTATAAAGAGTCAGATACAGTAGTTCACGCTTGTAGCCACAGCACCTGTTAGGAAATTAAGGCCACGTCCCCATTTTTCTGTTGTTAAAATTTGTGCCACCCTGGGGATGGGAGGTAACCTCCTGCTTCTGTCCTGCTAAATAAACACGTTGCCTCCTCAAGTGCCCCTCCGGATTCCTGTTTACACCAGCGCTGTCTCTGTGTGAATCTCAGAGCTTTTCTTTCCAGAGAGCTGGGGCTCCTCAAGGCTTGGTGGTCAAGGCGCTGAGAGCAGCGAGTCTTGCTGCTCATTCTTAAGTGGAACAGCGGGGCTAGCCGGCTCCACGTCTCAGGGAACATCGCACAGCAGGGGACAGAGCTAGCCTGATGAGAGGAGGACAGCCGTGAAATGCCCTCTTACGGGCATGAGAGGAGGCCTGTAGGGTGTAGTCACAGGTGGAAGAGGTTCCTGGGTCACCCAGGGGCACCAAAGACAGCTCGTGTGGGGCAGCAGACAGTGTTGACTTCAGGGTCACAACAGCCACGGGTGACCCGCTCTTGCTCAGGGCACACACTCGCCATGTGCGGGCAGCCCTGTTAAACCTGGCGAGCCACAAAGCAAAAACAAAACAAGAAAACATGAAGAAGAATCAGGGACTAGAGTGAGGGAGGGTAATTAATGGAGGGGTGTAAGAGAAGGTGGGGTTTAAGTGTGATCAGAATGTATTATACAAACATATATATGTGTATATACACTCATGAAATTGTCAAAGAATAACTGATTAAATTATGCTACAATTGAAACACATACATATTATGTGTCAATCAAGTAAAATGGTCATAATTTTAAAAGAACAGAAAAGATGCTGTGGCAGAGGCAAGGATACAAGAGTTCAATGCTGTCCCCACTGTGAAGAAAGCCCACTCAACAGGAATAAAGACACAGATTGTCCTTCTCAGAGAAGGATCCACCCCCCACCCTGTCACTCAAAACTCTGGGCTTAGAAACAGAACAAACTAAAAAGGGGAAGTTAGGTCAGTAAGGAAAACAACCAGTGAACCTATAGGTAGGAAGACAGGTCACCAAACTGCTCTGTAAATAGCTACTATTATATCTATAGATTGGAAGAACACTTAACACTCAGCCTAGAAGTCTTCTTCTACGATGGAGTGGAGATCTCAGCACCCTGACAGGATGCAGCCTAGGGCAGTAGGAGAGCAGTGACGTGGACAGCATCGGTCATAATGCAGAGCACCAGCGACCCAGCAAGACTCGCCCCAAATCAGGGCAAATTAATCTCTCTCCATCCTAAGGCTTTGGGAACCTCACAGACGAGGGGGTGGTGAGATTGTGAGAATCTAAATATGGGAAGATCCACTGCTAGACAAGACTCAAGACAGGATTGCTGCATCTACAGCGAGACAGCCGGAACTGCATAATGACTGACATGCCAACAGGCCCCCACAGACTCTAAAGGAACTCAAGAGAGGTAAGCATATACAGTGGGAACCTTGGGGACTAAAGTCGGATGAGTGAAGGAGTAGCCCGAAGAGAAGCAATATGATATGCCAGAGGCCTGAGCCCCCAACAAAACAAGGCAGAGGGAACCCCGGGGTCCATAGAGGTGGACAGGAGGGTGGGAGGGAGTGGGAGGGATGGAGGAAGGGAAGGGAGAACATGGAGGGAAGGGGGATGGACGAAAGCAGAGAGGAGTGCTCAATATGTTTGTAAAAGTAGAAAAATAAAATAAAATCATTTAAAAAATGAGAGAGTACATTCAAATTCAAAAAATAATAAATAAATGATCAATAAAGAAATAAAAACAATTCCTTCCAGAAAGATATGATCGTGTTCATTTTCCCTCTTTTCAATTTTAAATAAGGAGTACACAGTGTGGCATTCATATACTCTGTGGACTTAAAGTAATATTGTTGTTCCTTCAGACATAGAAACCTCTGCAAACTCAGCCAACCGCTGTGTCTTTTCCTGGTTTGAGAAACCCTCCTCACTCTCTGGAACAATCTGTTCTGGGCCCATCCCAGCCTCTCTCTGAAGATCAACAATCCCTTATGGGGGAGAATGATGGTAAAGCCCCAGAGCTGGTGGTTTGGGCTGCCCATTGCTTCAAGGGAGAGATTATTTCTAGTGGAGTCCAATGGTCAGAAACAGAAAGCAAAGCTTTTCTCTCATGGTTCGGTTGGTACCCAGGATCTCCTACTAGGTAAGCATACCTGATATAACTCCTAAGATAATAGAAGGCCTAACTGTTAGATAATTTATAAGACAGCTTCAATTTCACTTTATGAAAATATATTTTTCATGTTGATCTATTGTATAGACAACACGTTCAAAGTTGGATAAGCTGGTTCACATCTGTAATACAAATACGTGGGAGGCTAAAGCTGTGAGTTCAAAGCCTGTCAAAGCTACATAGCAGTTTTCAGGTCATTCTGGGCTACAGGGAAATCTTGTCTCAAAATTTTTTCAAATAAAACTATTTTAAAATAATGATATTGATAATCCTAATGATAGATTTGAAGTTTATAATATTTATTTTATTATTAGATGTAGTAAACATTTAGAGTGTAGTCTGCAGATCAACATCACTGGAAAGAAATTTTTTGTTGTATCACCAAATTACACATGATCACATCAGCCTTAAAACATAACAATGCCCAAGTGATTCAAATGTTTTTAGGTGAATCTCTAAGTGGGTACCTAGCTCATCAGCACTGTTTCTTTTTTGCAGATAAATGCGTAGGAAATACAGCTCTTATTTTCTCCACAAAAATTAGTGCACTTAAGTCCACTAGTCAATGGAATTTTCACTAGGTGCATATTGCATATTTCTTTGTACAAGTCCTGCTTTCTAAAACTACATACCAAAATGTTTAGTTAATGTGCGTGGATCACTTTTGATCAGCCCTAATCTTGCGGCAATATATGGCATCTATCGGCCACCTCTCTTTCAGGAAGCATTCTTGTTCATTTAGGTGAAGTCAAACCATCCTTATCCTCCTGCTATCCAGCTCTGACATTGCTTTTCTCACTACCTCTTACATCGGAGTTCCTCAGGCTCTTCTGTATCTCACACCACACGTCCTCCCTGGTTTCAGCTGTAGTCCATGCACGAATCACCATTCTGTAACTAACGCCTCAACTACAGCAGTCAACTTCATGATCGTGGTCCCCAAGCCTGGGAAATACATGTCCACCAATGCTAGGATCCTTCCACATCTGCCCACAGCACAGTCAGTGTCTGCCAACTGAGCTCAGCACCCTGCCCCTTGTCTCCCTCAGGGCTGGTGAGTTGGCTCAGCAGGAAAGGTTTGCATACAAACCTGAGGATCTGAGTTCAATCCCCAGACCGGCACCCACATGGTAGAAAGAAACAACTTCTTTAAGTTGTCCTCTAACCTCATATACATGTCACGGTACACATACCTTCTCTCCATCAATCAACCATCAACTGATAACTCCTCAGGCTTCCCCCACTACATCACCCTCTCCCCAGCTCCAGGGTGAAGGGTTCAAACAGCCTTGTGTCTACCTGCAACGCCATCCCAACACATCCATGTGACCAGCTACCTCTTTGGTTGGGCAAGAGCAGTTTCTCGTCTAGGATAATCTGACACCCCCTCTTCCCATCTTCCTTTCTGCGATCATTCTCTAGGCTATAATCAGAACAATCATATTAAAACACACACTGAATCTCAACATTGCTGACTGAAATCCCACATTTGTCATTCTCACAGTGAGATGGGTTTACCTACTTATTTTCCAAACTAATATGCCTGCTAACAGCCTTTCACCATCCCCTGCATCGAGTTCGGCTTTGATAAAATGTTCTTTTCTTGTCTAGAATTCCAAATATCTCCTAAGGCCTCTTTGTTTTACAAAGCTGTTTTTCTCTTCTTCAAATACCATGTTCCCTCCTTCTTCTGATGCTTAGCCAATGCTCATTCACAAGATCTCATGCTAAGCAGTACGAGTAGGGGCCTGGGAGTGACAGCACTGAAATGCCATCTCACACTTCCACTGTAGCAAGTGTGCAGTCTGATTGGAGATACAGTGCCCATAGACGCCATTATTATCAGCATGTGATGGAACACGGAGAGCAAGCTAATCTCTAAGTTGAATTCATCTGTAGGACCGAGGACGTTGTATATGACTTAATTTACATCCATAGCCTCTTGTATTTAAATATTTCATTTATTATTTTTATTTACTTGACTGAGACAGAGAGAAAGAAAGAGGGAGGGAGAGAGAGAGAGAAAGAGGGAGGGAGAGAGAGAGAAAGAGGGAGGGAGAGAGAGAGAGAAAAAGAGAGGGAGAGGGAGAGGGAGAGATGTACTGTGTGGGCTTCTGTTCAAACTCAAGTCACAGTTTTTCAAGCAGGCACCTTATCCTCTGATTTATCTCACCAGCCCATCCTTTGTGTTTAAAGCTAAATATACACAGTATCTTCTCTCTCTCTCTCTCTCTCTCTCTCTCTCTCTCTCTCATTGTACTGGGGCTTTAATCTGGGTCCTGTTGCATGCTAGGTAATGCTGTTCCACTGGGCTCTATTGCCACCCCAACATATGGTATTCTAACTGGTAGAGTCACATAGAGATAAGTGAGAGATAATTCATTGTGAACAATATGTACTCCAGACCATTGCAAATGGCCACTCTTAATTAAATGTTATTAATGGTGCTATCGTCTATTCCTATTCCCAGATTGCTTTTAAAAAACAGAGAGAAGATGTCTCAACCCTGAAGCCCTTAACTGGAAATAAGCTCCAGAAGAGGCACAGCTTTTTATGTCACTTAAGGCTAGTGAGACTGGTTTCACTGCATCTCGTGTGCACAAACCCTTCTCTGCAGGAACGCTCCGTATGAGGCTGAGGTCGAAGCAAGCACAATGTCACGGATTCAGAGGAAATATATGTCTGCACAGTCTGATGATGACCGGGCCACTGACAAAGGACTTTGGCTGGCTGAGGATTTGAAATAAATGGATCGTGTTGGAAAAGGACGCCAGCAAAATTACTGCAGCACAATAATTGTTTAGCCGGAGGCCAAATTCTTGCAAAAGCTATGGAGATAAAAATTTTGAATAATCAAAGGCATTAAAATTTAACTCACTAGCTCTTGTTTTATTCATCCATAGATCTAATGCTTCTTATAGCAACAAAAAGACCTAGGCTGGGGAGATGGCTCAGTGGTTAAAGCTTTTGCCTCTCAAGCAACTCTCAGGGATGTTTATCTGAGTTCAGATCCAGATTCCAAGTTAAAAAAAAAAAAAAAGGCTGAGCAGATATGGTGGCTGATTCCAATTGCAAGAATCGTGTTGTAATTCTGGCCCTGGAAAAAACAAACTAGGAAAAACCGCAGAGCAAAACAACAAGGTAGAGAATAACCCAGGATGATTCCCAATATCACCCTTGGAACCTTCACAAGATACAAAAGTGCCCTCTTGTGCACACACACACACAAATGCACACACACACACAAATGCACACATGTAAAAATAAATAAATAAAAGACCAAATCGTCACCATTCCACAGCAAGTGGGGAACATGGAAGGGGAATAACAATGGAGTGTGG
This sequence comes from Typhlomys cinereus, assembly GCA_023101885.1. Lineage (NCBI taxonomy): Eukaryota > Metazoa > Chordata > Mammalia > Rodentia > Platacanthomyidae > Typhlomys > Typhlomys cinereus. The sequence goes on from JALPQD010000258.1 coordinate 185,620, forward strand.
CGGGAACCCTGAGACAGTAGTCAGTAGTTTCTCTGGGATACCTCAATTGAGTGACATGTCCATGGTCTGAACCATCATATAAAATGCACCTGAGTTCAATGGTGCTTCTGTGGTCTGTGACATCACACATGGCTCTCATCCTTCAAAATCACATTGGTAAGCAAATCTTCTCTCAACACGATTCTTGCAATTGGAATCAGCATCTCTCTTTCTTTTGATTATGGTGGTAGCTGGGCAGAAACTCAATCTGCTGCATCCAGCGGAGGATGCAGCCAGCTGTCCTTTCCAATTCACGATGGCGGGTGGCAGTTGGTTCAAATGACCCATTGCAGGAGTGACATTGTGTTTATGAAGAAATAGTAGACATGTGAAGACAAGTATTATCCATGTTTTCCATGGGGTTATCATTAGAGGTTGAAAAAGTATATGCTTGTATAAACTGCAGCAATATGTCCAAAAATGTGATAATGCTTAGAGTGACTATTTAATATAAATTTTAAATAAGAGCATTTTGAATTATTGAGACTTTTTAACTAAAGAAAAATGCCCAAATAAAACCCGGTGAACCATTAAAGGTGGAGCGGGACCCCATTATGTCCTTGATTCTCTGTGTGTGAACATCCTGGTGACTGTAATTTTCTCTAATGAGCAGACTTCATCTTTCTCCAATCATAACACATTAGCTTTACAGGAAAGTCAGACTCCGTGTTCCCCACATTGCCACCAGCCCCTTGTGTTTTCATTCCAGGGTGAAATAATTCTTGCTTTTTCAAGCTGCCTTCGCACATTTCACTGGTCAACTTATCAACGGCATGTTGCTTTTCTCTGGAGTGGCCCCCGAGTCCATCTTAGAGAAGTGTCCAGAGAAAACGCTGACATGTGAGAGAGCCGAGAGGATAGCTTTATGCTTGGGAACTTCTGAGAGATATTCCTGTTCAACTCTGATAGCTTTGAAATAATTCCAAAGACACGGAGGCCTAAGGAGAGTCTGCGTCTTTAGTGAGCATGTGGGTGGCTTCCTGTGAGCTTTCTCGGGTCCTGCCCTGCTGTGGCCTGACTCACGTCCCTGCTGCCTGGCTTCTCAGGACCTCCAGCCACAGCCATGCCCTGCTCATCCTCGTAGTCCACATGTAGTGCAGGGACGGCTCTGCATCTGCTAGTTCTCCAGGAACCAAAGGAGCACCTGTGACCTTCTTTTCCTTCCTGGACGGACATGCTCGGGAATTCTTTACTCACGCATCAGGAAGGAACCCAAATCAGCCTGCATGGACCCCCACTGTCCTGAAATAACTTAGTTGCATGACCGACCGTGCGCTAGCGCATGAGTCCTGAATGGAAACAAGAGAACTCTTGAGAAATCAGAAGACTGCCTCCCCCTCTGGCTACCCTTCTCCCTGCACCCCTTCCATGCAAACAGCGGGGATCCACGAGAAGCCCACTTTCTAAGGCAGAACTGCTGGAGCGAGGAGAAAGTCGGCCCCCAGGATCCAATGGAGAGCCCTCGGGGACACGTGGTTACACACGAACATAGAGCACAGTGGATGGGATACGACACAGCAGCCCAGCAGGCCGGTCTACACACGCTGGTAAACGCTGATGTCAGATTAACTTAAAGAAATAAACAACGCAGGGCTGGGGAGACTGTTTAGCCCGTGCTGGCCACAAACACGACCTGAGTTCTGTCCCCAGAACCCACGTGAGAAAGCCAGTGGCAGAGATGGGGGTCCTGGGAGCTTGCTGACCCCGCAGCCTGACCAGCTGTTGTGTTCCGAATCATCACAATCCAAATGAGATTTGTTGTGCATAGGTTTGTATGTTTGCATCCAGAGTTGATGTTAATGTGAGAGGATTACAGCACCTTTGAAAGGCAGAGCTTTGCTGGAAAAAGGGATGTCCCAGGGGGAGGACTTAAGGTTTGGTGGCCCCACCCTGTTTCCTCTTTCAGTTTGCTCTTGTTCTCTCGGCCTTCATGATTGGCTGAGGCGACCTGAACCAGCCTCCTGTGGTTATCGACAGTCATGCATTCTGCTGTGAGGTTTCCACCATAAATGACCCACATCCCTCTGGACCTGTAAACCAAATAAATCTCTCTTTCTCCCGTAAGGTATATGTGATGCTGTTCCCCAGCGAAGAGCAGCTGAACACAGGCCAATGAAAAACTGTCTTGAAAAGCAAGGTGGATAGCGTCTGAGGAATGATACTCAAGTTGTTCTCTGTCCTGAACATACTCGCCCACAACATATAAGAGACAGAGTGATAGAGAGAGAGAGAGAGAGAGAGAGAGAGAGAAAGGGCTCTTAGGAGTATTTCTCTATATTTTACAACTTTTAGCTTTTTCAAGATTATTGGTAAAAATGTCATTTATTGCATAAGCATCTCTTTGTGAGGTGAGAAAAAAGGTTTTGAAGTTAAGCAAGGGAATTGCAATGTGAAAAAGTCAAAGGATAGACCGAGATTATTGGATATATGCAAATAAAAATGACAGCTGTGTGATATTCACATTGTGTAAAAAAAATAGGACTCCTTCATTATACCTAGGAAGGGTAAAGACTATTAAGAATAAATATCTTTTTAAAAGGAAGAAAAATTCTTCAGTGATACAAAGGAAAAGTCTTTCTACCAAATGAGCCCTGTGGTGAAGGTGAACCACCTATGCCTATTCATGAGTCTAAACATAAATACAGCTATAAGCTGAAATGCTGCTTTGCTAGGTCAGAATCACGCCATGTTGATAGTGAAGAGGTTTATCACAGTCCATTCACGCAGAAGCTTCTACTTCCTCTCTGAGTGACAGCTGAGCACCTTTATGCCACCTCTTTCCTGACAGCTTGAAATTCCCCAATTTAAAGGCGACCTCCCAGCATGCGTGTGGGCCCCCCTGATGCGCCAAGGAAATAAGGCAGGACAGTAGGACTTCCTGGGCAGGAAATGTCTGTCCGGGGGCCCAGAGCTGGTGACCTCTCTGTTGGTGAAGGAGACCTCTGAACGCTACCTTCTGTCATCTCACGCTATCCACTTTCCAGGCCCCAGGTCCTGGCCCACCGATGCCCTGGAAGCATTCGGGGAAAATAAAGCAACATAGGACTGATATAGGGCTCAGGAGCAGAGGGGTTCAGATTCAGAAATCAGAACCACAGTTGGCCAGTCTCAGAGCGTGAATGAGCACACACGAAACTCCCAGAGCAAAACAAACCTTGTCCAATACATCCACTTAACAAATAAGTATTAGCAATTGTTATGATTGCCATCTCTTGTGTGTGCAACTCCAGGAAAGAAAAGCTGTGTGCATGGAAAACAGAACGATGCCCAGAGCATGGATAACGTGTTCACACCTACAGGTAAGAGTTCAGAGGATGAGGCCCAATACAGCACTGCAGCCACAGCAGAGCTTCGCCTCTGCAGTCTCATCTCCAGACATCCCACCACACCTCCTCCCTCCTAGAGGTGGGCAGCGCCTCCCTCCCTTGCACTAGAAGCGTTCCTGTCAGACTAATCTGTGGCAGAAGGAGCAAAGCTGACAGTTTCATCTCTATAAATGTTATTACTATTCCAAAAAAAAGGAAGGAAGGAAAGGAGGAAGAGAAGGAGGGAGGGAGGGAGGGAGGGAGGGAGGGAGGGAGGGAGGGAGAGAGAGAGAAAGAGAGAAAGAGAGAAAGAGAGAAAGAAAGAAAGAAAGAAAGAAAGAAAGAAAGAAAGAAAGAAAGAAAGAAAGAAAGAAAGAAAGAAAGAAAGAAAAAGAAAGAAAGAAAGAAAGAGCACAAACCTCTGCCCATCTCTCTCAGTCCTGGTTCTTGGAGAATTCTTAGGAAAAGAAGTGCTTCTTGTCGATAGAAATTCAATTTGCTGCACAAGTTAAGATGCTGTAAACTTCTCTCCCCCTTTGCTTAACTGCTGCTTCCACAGTCATAAAACGAGTCTAATGTCTAAACGGGTAGAAAGCACTTCAAATTTAATCATTGCAGATTAAGTTTCTTTCATGAGCGGCCCAGCAACAGGTTAGAAATTGATTGTCCTCCTGCTCCTGGGAACCAAGGCCACAGCACAGAAACACATCTGTCCCAAGCTTTCCAAGGCTCGTAAATGTCAAAGGAAATGAAAAGTTTCCTCTTGCAAAGCAGTTGTGAGCTTTGGAGAGCGGTGCAGGGCAGCGGACGCTTTGCAAAGGGCAGGTGCGTGAAGTGGGAATGTGATTCGAGCCCAGAAACCCGGTCACTGGCGGCCACCTGAGCCAGGCTTCATGGAAGCTACCTTCCACTGTGTGCACAAGGAGCCCCTCCACCGCACCCCCACCCCCACCATACACACACGCACACATTCAAACCATGAAATGTAAGGTGCAGGCGCAATTCCACAGAGAAAAGCTCACCACAGAATGTTGCACATTCTTTTGGCGTCATGTGACTCAGACCCATTCACACCAATCCGCTTGTCCTCCACGCTGGAGAAATGCTTTTCTTTTGTGCCTGTGAATAAGACCAGAGAACACAAGCGAAAGAAAGGAAGAAATAATTGCTCCCTGTCACCCATTCAACTTCCAACAGAGCCAATTTGCAAGACAAGAATGCGGAGCTCCTCCCCAGCGGGATGTCAACAATGTGGATGACATCATACTGCCAGACATCCAGTTAAGGGATGCTCTGCCAAAGTGGGGTAGTGCCAGCTGAGGACACCGGATGCCACCCTGACAGTCACTTTCTGCTGGGTCCTGCAGTGTAGCAAGGGCAGGGCATAGGTGGGGCGAAGCCCCTGCTTGGTCCCTGGCTGGAGCTGTGCTGCGTGAGAATCACCTGCCACTCACTTTTCGCATGGTGGAGACTTGCGCCTACAATGATGATGCAGGAAAAGCCTCTCAAGGGAACCTGGGAGATGCCGATGGAAATCAGTCTACAGCTAGCCCATCACCAGAATCAGGATAGAGTCGGTTCTGCCTGTAATTTGGAGCTTGATAAGACTTTTCAATTTACGTTTAATTTGGATGCATTATGCATGTGTGTGCTATGCAAATGTGTGCTAGGCAAGCATATTATACATGCGTGTGCATGTATATGTACTATGCAGGTGTGTTAAGCGTTTGATCATGTGCATGTGTGTGCATGTGTTAAGAATGTGTGAGCTACATATGTGTGCTAGGTATATGCTGTGCATGCATATATGTTATGTGTGCACATGTGTGTGCACACTCATGCATGAAGATGCCAGATGTTGATGCTGTTGTCGTCTTCTTCTATCGTTCTCCTCCTTATTTTTTTCAGCACACTCTCTCACATAAGTTGATGCTCACTGATGGACCAGACTGGCTGGTCAGTGAGCATGGAAATCCTCTAGGGACATGAGCATGAACTCTAACCAGAAGCAAATGACTTGACCTCAGTGGCAGCTGCAAGACAGTACTGAAACCATGGACTGTGTGAGAAAGTAAATCCCCAAGGGCACTATGCCAAGGGACATAGAAAAATAGCACGGTTGCACTAATCAGCATACATTACTGAGGCTGCCAAGGTTAATGTGTCGATGGAAATGGTCCTAATACTTGGTTAGTTGGCCTACTGGATGTATGGATGGGTGGGTAAGTGGGTGGGTGGGTAGGTGGGTGGGTGGATGGATGGATGGATGGATGGATGGATGGATGGATGGATGGATGGATAAACAGCTAAAATTTTAACTCATGGATGCTTTACTTTTTTGAGACAGTTTCTCATACAGACAGTCTGGTATCCAGCTCACTATGTGGCTGAGTATCACCTCAAACTTCTGATCCTCCTACTTTCATCTTCCAAATGCTGGAATTACAGGCAGATTCCGCCAACCTAGTTATATATGGTGCTGGGATTTCATCTGAAAGTTTTATGCATGTTAAGCAAGCACTCCGTTAACTAAGCTACATCATGAGCTCACAGTGACTTACTTTCAATGACTCTGACATGTCAGAATTCCCAAAATACTGAAGTGCATCACATATATGTGAATGTACACAGGTGCATCCAAAGGCATGAATGTACATGTACATACATGCTCTCTTACACACATCCATAGAGAACCCCAGGACACTGTGACTAAGGCACTGGAAAATGAGGAGATATCCATAACCTTGAACATTTACAGTGACTCACTAACCAAGAAGAAGAGAGAACATTCAAATCAACAAAATCAGAAATGGAAAGAGAAAAATCACAACAAATACTGGAGAAATCCAGAGAATCATAAGAATATACTTTAAAAAATTATATTCCCTTAAATTGGGCAATCTAAAGGAAATGGATGAATTCCTAAACACATACAACTTACCCAAATTGACTCAAGATGAAGTAGACACTTCAAACAGACCAATAACAAGTGATGAAATTAAATCAGTAATTACACGTCTTCCAACTAAAAAAAGCCCAAGACCAGATGGATTCACTGCAGAATCCTACCAGACTTTCATAGAAGAACTAACACCACTGTTTCTCAAATTATTCCATAAAACAGAGAAAGAATGAATACTCCCAAACTCTTTCTATGAAGCCAATATTACTCTGATTCCAAAACCAAAGATGCAAAAATATTCAATGAAATACTTGCAAACTGAATATAAAAACATATCCCAAAGATAACACATCAGAATCAAGTTGGGTTCATTCTAGGAATGCAAGGATCTTTACATAAGCAAATCGATATATGTAATTCATCATGTTAACAGACTCAAAAATAAAAATCATATGATACTCTCCATAGATGCAGAAAGGCCTTTGACAAATTTTAGCATCCTGTCATGAAAAAAAAACTTTGGAGAAAAAGAAATGAAGGAGACATATCTCAACATAATAAAGGCAATATATAACAATCCTAAAGCAAACATCATTATAAATATAGAAAAACTTGAAGAATTCCCACTTAGATCAGGAACAAGACAAGGCTGTCCACTGTCATCACTCCTATTCAATATTGTGCTTGAAGTCCTAGTCGCAGCAATAAGGTAAGACAGGGAGATAAAAGGAATACAAATGGGAAAGGAAGAAATTAAAGAATCCCTATTTGCAGATGATGTGATTCTATATACTTGAGAGATTCACATGATTCCACTAAGAAATTACTTGAATTAATAAACAATTTCAGTAAAGTAGCAGGCTAAAAATCAACATACAAAAATCAGTAGCCTTCCTATATACCAGAGACAAACAAGCTAAGAAAGACATTAGAGAATCAATCCCATTCACCATAGCCTCAAAGAAAATAAAATATCTTGGAATAAACTTAACCAAGGAAGAAAAAGATCTACAAAAGACCTACACAATGAAAACCACAAAACTGCTGAAAGAAATTAAAGAGAATACTAGAAAGTGGAAAGACCTTCCTTGCTCATGGACCAGTAGAATCAATATTGTGAAAATGACCTTCCTACACAAGATAATATACAAATTTAGTGCAATTCCAATCAAAAATCCCAATGCAATTCTGCACAGAACTGGGAAAAATCAATCTCTAAATTCATATGGAAGAACAAAAGACCCTGATTAGCCAAAACAATCTTGACCAATAAAAATACTGCTGGAAGTATCACCATACTGGATTTCAAGCTATATTACAGAGCTATAGTAATAAAAATAAACAGCTTGGTACTGGCACAAAAGGAGATACGTCGACCAATGGATTAAACTCCCAGATATAAACTCCCACAAATACAGCTCCTTGATTTTTGACAAAGGTGCCAAACATACACTCTGGGGAAAAGACATCATCAACAAGTGGTGCTAGGAAAATTGGACATCTATATGCAGAAAAATAAAAATTGATTGTGACCTCTTTCCTTGCATAAAAATGAACTCCAAATGGATCAGAGACTTCGATATTTGTTGTAGCTTGCCTGCATGGTTGCTGATAAATGATCATCAAATTACTTAAGGGAACAAGGAGTTTATTTCCTTACAATAGTCTGGTTACAGTCTGTAGTCCAGCTTGACAGGAGAGCACATACCAACACCAGGCCGAGGGAACTGGCTACACATCCCTATGTAATGGCTGAGAGAGGGACGGTCCTTACTTGCCAGACCAGCATGTCTGGCCAAATATACACAAGGATGCTGACTCTCTCCACCAGCTTTCTGTCTTTTATCCCAGGGCCTAATTCCCACCCACTTGAGCCTTCCCCATCAGCCAGACAATCTTCTGCAGGTTTGGTCTGGGCTTAACCCAATCACTAATTCTCCACAAATGTGCCCAGAGCTCAAAACCCTCAACTGTCAAGTTGACACCTGTGCCTAACTATAACAATATTAAACCTAAAACCTCGAAACTGTCAGGAGGAAGAGCTTGGAGCACACCTGAATGGAGAGGCGTAGGTAAAGACTTTCTAAACAGAACAACAAATGCCCAGGAACCAAGACCAACAATCAACAAGTTGGACTTCATGAAATTAAAAAGCTTCTATTCTGCAAAAGAAATTATTAATTGTATAAAAAGACAACCCACAGAACGAGAGAAAATCTGCTAGCTATGAATCTGACTAAGGATTAATCTCCAGAGAATACAAAGAGCTAAAAAAAAAAAAGCAAACATCCCAATTAAAAAATAGGATATGGAATTAAACAGGGAATTCACTCAAAAAGGAATTGAAATATCAAAAAATACCTTAAAAGATGTTCAACTTCCCTGGTCATCAGAGAAATGCAAATTAAAATTATACTGTGGCACCATCTTACCTCAATCAGAATGGCTAAGATCAAGAAAACAAACAACAGAGATTGCTGTCGAAGCTGTGGAGAAAAAGGGACACTTACTCACTGCTAATAGGAGTGTAAACTGGTACAGCCTCTGTGGAGATCAGTGTGGAGGTTCCTCAGAAAGCTAAAAATGGAACTGCCATATGACCCAGCTATACCACTGCTAGGAATATTCCCTAAAGACTCTGTATCTTATTACAAAAACACTTGTTCATCTATGTTCATTGCACTTCTGTTAACAATAACGAAAAAATGGAATCATCCAACATGCCCATCAACAGAGGAATGGACAATGAAAATTTGGTACATCTATACAATGGAATATTACTCAGCCACGAGCAAAGATGAGATTATGGAATTTGCTGGTAAATGGACGGAACTGGAAAATTAATATCTATTGAGGTGTCTCTGACACAGAAAGACAAATACCACATGTCCTGTCTTATGCACGTATGTTAGAATTGATCTCCTTGTCACATTATTTGGTCTCAAATTACTGTGAGAGTCAGCAAATTTGAAAGGGACCAATGAGTGGGAAATTAGGAAGAGACTGTTAGGGTGAAACCTTTTGAGGAGGAGATATAGGATACCATGGAAAGTAGAGTGAGGGAGGGAATAAGGGCAAAATGGGAGGGCAAGAGGGAATGGAATATAGGGGCAGAGAAAACTATAGAAAAAACTAAGATTATGGGATGCAACTCCATAGAAATCTATGTTATTAATATGTCAAAAAATTCTTTTAAAAAAGGAACCAGAATGGACAGTCACCATGCAAAGGAGCACAGAGATATGAAAACAAAGCAAAAAAAAGCCCTGAACTGGTCCACTTAAAATTCAGTGACAATTAAAACTAGAAATGCAAGGAATGTGTCACATTCTGATAAGTTGTTGGTCAGAGCGGTCTCAAAGGCCCACAAACATTAGAGGCTTTTGCCATTGCTCTTGGTTGCCTTCCAAAAAACTGACATAAGACCCTATTACTGAAGAGATAACATATATGGATCATAGGACATAGGCAAAATACACCAACTGGAATTTGTTTGAGAGCTTATTCCTTACTGGATAGTTCACATAGTAGCAAGGAATACTGTAGAAAGCTACTGGGAGAGAAAAATAACCAAAGGCCTCATCACAAATGTGAGATCTGCATGTTATAGTAAGACTCACCATGGTAACAGGTAACCACCAGTGTAATAGTGGCATAAGTATCAAGGAAACAACCAACAGTTTTCTGATTGGACTCAAGACCCACTTGTCAGAATGGAATACATTCCTGTTACCGTTAACCAGAACAAGAACCTATAAAAAGGAAGGAAATATGGCACCAGGCAAGAACAGACTATGAACCTACAGACAGGAAGACAGTACACCAGTCAGCTCCATAAATACTTGTTACGATACCCATAGATTGGAAGAGCATTCAGCACTCTTCTACAACAGAAGTAGAGGATCTCAACACTGAGATAGGACGTGGCCTAGGACAGTGGAGGAACAGTGAAGCAGACAGCAGCTGACCAGAAGGCAGAGTACTGGTGACCCTGCATTGCTCGCCCAGAATCAGGTCAGCTAAATCTCTCTTCATCCTGGGGTTCAGGGGACAGTAAGATTGTAAAAGCTTAAAGATGGGAAGGCCCACCACTGGACAAGATACTCCATTCAAAACCATGTTGCTGCATCTAAGGACTCGTGCAACGCAACTTGTCCTTACCAGACCTGCATAATGACTATTGAGAATCTCAGGAGAAGTAATTACATGTAGTGGAAACCTTAGGGGCTAGGACAAGACAGATGAAGGGGAGTTCCCCTATCAGAGGGTCTGCCCAAAGAAGGGCCACTTGGTCTGCTGCAGAGACCTGAGCCCCCATTAGAACAAACTATCCAGAGGGAAGCCTAGGACCCATAGAAGCAGATGGACAGGAGAGTAGGAGGAAGTTGGATGGATTGGTAAAAGTAGGAAGGAATGGGGGAGGGAGGCAGGGAAGGAAGAAGAGCAGGAAGGCAGGGATAATTATTCAATATGCTTGTAAAACTAGAAAAAATAAAATAAAGTAATCAAGTAATTTTTAAAAAGAATATTTACAGTGGCTGTTCTCTGTGGAATGAGTACATGACTGAGATGGTCCCCAATTTCACAAGGAAAATCAGATCGTAGACTCACAGGGGCCATGGGTAATGCTTAGCAAGGAGACAGTGGACACATTTACCAATAGCAGGTAGTCAGAATGTTTCCACCCCTAGGAATGTTTGGTGATGGCTAATTGAGACTACCCCTTGGAAGGAAGTAGAAGGATTCCCACCTAAGTCATCTGATCTACGCAAGAGGAGTGAATGGCGACTCCATCTATAGAAACTGCACTCCATGAATACTTGTTATTATGCCCATAGATTGGAAGAGTACTCATTACTGAAGCATGGCAATAAGAATGGAGAAGTGACCCCATCTATAGCAATAAGAATGGAGAAGTGACCCCATCTATAGCAGTAAGAATGGAGAGGTGACCCCACACCAGTCTCCAAGCTCAGAACTCAACTTTATTTTGAACCTGACTCCTTTCAATCTCTTCAGCACAAAGAGCTACTTCTTCTATTTTGCATTTTTTCTCACCACAGTTCCATCTGAAATATCTTCTGCATCCATTTACCCAATACTTCCCATATACTAGCCGTGTTCTGTTATGCCAGTGAAGAAACAAATACCTCCCACACATACTTTGTGGACCACTCTGGGGTATGCTTGCTTGTGGCATCTTCCCATGGATGTTAATGTCTTCAGCAGTCCTATGTGGGGTATAATATGTGGGGTGCACCTGGTACTCAGAAGAAATATGGCAAACATGTATTGAGTGGGTGGATTCTACATCCCTGGCCACCCTGGTTTCCCTCCAGGAACATCATCAGGAACTCAAAGCTTAGAAGGAGGGTGGAAAGAGGCAAGAAATATAAAAGGGGACGTGGAATGAATGCCTCACTATACACTCTGAGAAGGGGTCTGCCCTCTGGGTCACTTCTTCAGTCATAGTTTCCATGTCCAAAGCAAACAGAGCTACGGTGTGATGTCGAGCATCGGAGATGCAGGGACACCTGGCACGCAGATTCCCACTCTTCAGCGTATGACATCATCCTTGACTTTTGCCTCTGATTTTAATGTCCACAGTCGCAAAGACGGACTACGCCAGAGGATGTAAGAGGTTCAGTACCACACGCATATGTGCTCTTCTGGTCCTCACATAGAGCAACCCCAGAGGAAAGGATGCACTGGTATGAATTTTTTAAGAGCAGGAGAATAAGATGCAATGATCTCATTGTAGAGGAAGTTTAATCCCTTAAGGTCATTTCGGAGCTGGAAATGATTCACGCTTAGATCACTGACTGACATTGCTTTCTCGGTGGTATGCTTAAACATCAACAGCAAGTTGAACCAGAGACCCTAAATGCCCACTTCTGGGAGGTTGGGAGCTTGGACCACGAGCCTGGATAAACTGACGGTGCAAGGCTGGCATGCTCTGCTCTTTGCAGAAGTCCGTGGAAGACATGATGCTTTCAAAGTCAAATTCATGACCATGACACAGGCAGCCTGGGACAGAGGTCCATGCCCCAACTGTGATGGAGCCTGAACTGGGCGTAACTAGGAGGGAAATGTTCTGCACTAGCTGTGGATACCATCCAGCAGCTGATGTGTCTATTCTCAAACCTGGTGGCCTGAGTTCGGGCAATCCCCAGAAGACCACGTGTTGGATGAACTTTATCGGCATGCTGTGGCATGCATGTGTTCTTTCTCTCTCCTCCATAATAAAGAAAATAGAGGAAGAGGAAGAGAATGAAGAGGAGGAGAAAAAGGAGGAACAGGATAAGGAAGAGGAGGAGGAGTCAGAGGGGGAAGGGAAGCGAGAGAGAAGAAGCCACTGTCAGCCAGCTGCCCATGGGCCACCATCTCTTTGTGGGAGCTGGGAGGGGGTGTAGTCAGAGAACAAGGAAGTCTTTAGACGGCCTGGATTTCAGGTTTCTGACGCTCCAACTGTCAGACAAAAAGCAAGTAGTGAGAATCGATACAAAAAGCAAGCAATACAATAACATCCTGCCTTCACAAAACATTAAAATACAGGAAGCCCAGCCATGATCTTTTATAAACGCAAGCAGATTTCATAATTGAATGAAAATCTAGCCCTTACTCTTTTCTTTCAGCAGATAAAATAAGGGACTGGAAACTTTCAATGATTGAATGAAACTCCTGGAAATTACTATCACAACACCCATGACAATTTCAAAATGAAGGTGGATATTTTTATACATTGAAGCATAAGAAATTGTGCTTGAAGAATCCAATAAGTGAAAGATGACTACTCTACGTTCTACTGCAGGTGTCAATAAATTCTTCACGGCTGAACATTGACAGTGCTGAGAGTTTTACAAGATCAGAGACTGGTGTCTGCACAGGGCTGCTAAAGTCACAAGGAGCAGCACACCTTTGGGGAAACACTGTCTATCAAAGTCATTATGTATTTAAAGTCAGTCATTTGAGGTCGGTGAGATAGTTAGCAGGTAAAGCACCGGCTCTCAAGTCTGGTGACCTGAGTTCACTCTGGAAATTCACATGGAGGAGGGAGGAAACTGACTTCTGAAGTTGTCCTCTCCTTCCACCTTCGTGTCATGGCCTGAATTGCATGCTTTTCATTCACTAACTAGTGCCACTCAATAATAAAGAAGATTTTTTTTTAATTCAATTGTGTGTGTGTATGTGTGTGTGTGCGTGTATGCGTGTATGTGTGTGTAGAACCACGGACAATTCGGGAACTACCATGGACGCCTCCACCTCCTCCTTGTTTACTCTGCCCGGGGATTCACAGGCTCCGCCCTACCAGGACCAGAAACGCAGGCCGCCCCCGCTTCCGCCCGGCGTCTATACGTGGGGTCTAGGATCTGAACTCAGGGCCTTCTGCCTGAAAGGCAGAGGGTTAACCCCTGAGCCACCTCTCCAGCCCCAAGAAGATATTTTAAGAAAGAAATAAAAGTTTCCCTGCCTTACAAAATCTAAAATTCTTCATATTTTGGCCATTTTCATGCAGAATATGTAATTCGATGCATGGTTGGTTGTGACCCAACTAAGGACAAAGGATGGTTTTCACCATGTTGGATCTTCACATCCATCTTGCTCAGGACTTGCCTTAACTACTAATTATTTCTTTATATATAATATTTTTTCTAGTTTTACAAGCATTCCGAGTACTTATCTCTGCCCCCCCATCTCATCTCTGCTCTCGTCTCTTCTTCAATCCATCCTGTTCCCTCCCATCCTTCTCCCTGTCCACTTCTATGGGCCCCAGGTTTCCCCCTGGATTGTCTGCTCTTGTGGGGGTTCAGTCTTTTGTAGCACACCAAGTGACCCTCTTCGGGCTGCCCCACTGATAGAGGCACTTCCCTTCACCCATCCAGCTCTATAGTCCCTAAGATTTTCACTGTATGTAATTATCTCTTGTGAGATCCTCACTAGTCTATGGGGCCATGTTGGTATGTCAGTCATGCAGGTCTTGTAAGGATTAGTCTCACTGTAATGAGTTCTCGGCTGCAGCAGTCCTGCCTTGAATGGAATGCCTTGTCCAACGGTGGACCTTTCCATGTTTAGGTTCTTACAATTTTACTTCCACAAGGTTCCCTAAGCTTTAGGATGGGAAGAGATAAAGTTGGCCTGACTCTGGGTGAGCATTGCAGGTCGCTAGTACTCTCTCTTCTGGCTGCTTGCGGCTGTCTATTTTCGGGTGTTGAGACCCTCTACCTCTGTTGTACAAGAAGGCTTCTAGGCTCAGGGCTCTTCCTTTACAACTGTGCCCAGAGCTCAGCCTTCAGTTTGTTAAGTTGATACTTGTATAACTTAGTAGCACACTATTATCTTTTCAAAAGAGTCAAGGTTCTTGAGCAAGTAAGTATCATCATCATATGTTCTGGTAGCTACTGGGGGTTGGAACAGAGCGTCTAGATACTAAGAGGATACAGACCAGGCTGTCGTTTCTTGACAACTGCATCTTTCTCTGGCTGGTGTCGGACTCCTGCTTCCAGCCCTCCTTGAGGAATCCTGCAGTGTTCACACTTCCATGCTGCCTCCTCCTCAGGGGTCATAAGCCCCCTCCCACTTTTATCATGAACACCGTGTGACTGTCGGAACCTCTGCTACACGTGCCAGTTGCTTCCAACCCAGCACCCTTAGCGACTTGCCAGTTTACCAGCCATGTGACTATCACGAGGTAAGTCTACTGGGAACTAACATTGTTTCTTCCCACGACACCTATTTCCAAACAGTTGACTTCTTTTGCTTTGCTTGCTTGGCAAGTCAGACACCAGCCCTTCATATCCAGCCCCATGAGGCAAGTCCAGCCAGCTTTGTCGCCTTTAAGTTATCTTCTTCCCTCAGCTCTGGCCTGGGTCAATTCTCAAAGGTGGTGTCAGCTTCCACAGCTGCCTTCTAGCTGGAGCACCAGCCCTGCGATCTCGGTTACTTCAGCTCTTACCTTCCTATGTCACATTGTTTCAAGGAAAGTCTTGTTTCACCCTGAGTCAGAAACTAGGGCATCATCGCTGCTCGCCTCTCTGCTTGACCCCGTGAACTTGCATCTTCTGGACATGCCTGGGTTTCTGCAACCATGAGCTCACTGCAGCGGGTCCACCTCCGTGAGACCACAAGATCTGGGGTCTGCTTCATGAGGGGGCCGGACCTCAAGAGCACCACCCCTCCCTCAGAGACGCACAATGAGCAGGAGGCGAGGGAAAGAAGGGGGCCAGGGCTACACCCACTGGTGAATGGTCTTGGCTCCACGAAGCGTGCAGACACGTGTCATTCACGGTGACCCGGATGGGGCTTAGTAAACCACACAGGCACAGAAGGGTCTAGAACCGCAGGGGAGACAAATGGGAAGGAAGGAAGTGTGGGGACTGGAATTGACTAACAGGAGGTGGAAATGATAGGAACTCATGTGTAAGGTCTTAAAAGAATGTGACAAACCTCACCTGCTCCTATTTCTCTTCACTCCTCCCCCACCACTGGCCCTTCCTCTATCACGTGCTGGATCTTTCTATTTCCCCTGCAGTCCCTTGTCAGGAAGCACCCAGAGATCTGCCGCCTGGCACCAAAAGGGACGGTGCATCCTTTACCGCATAGCAAATTGCCACAACTTTGGCAGCTTGGAACGGCACCCACCGAACAGTTCACCTTTTCTCCGGGCCAGGAGCAAAGGCCCGGCTTAGACAGAGGCCACCGACAATCTTCCCCACTGCGTTGGTTTCTCTTCCTGCTGCTGTGATAAAAGCAGCTGAAGGCCGAGAGGGCTCGTTCTGCCTCGCAGCTGAAAGGTCGAGTCCACCGTGGTGGGAAACCAAGGCAGTCGGCGTGGAGCAGCTGGTCACATCAGACTCACCGTCAAGAAGCAGGGAGAGGGGAGCGCATGGGCTGGCCAGCTCTCCTGGCCCCTGCACGCTCCAGGACCCCAGCCAGGGGATGGCGCCGCCCACAGTGGGCGGGGCTTCCCACATCGACCAATGCCCACGGGTCGGTCTTGCAGATGTTGACACACTGAAGTAAATGCTGGCCATCCTCGCTGCGCACGAAGGGGCCTCTGGACCCCAAGCTCCATCAGGTTTCTCAGATACGTTCCTTACTACGCTCCGCTAAGGGCCGAACGCTCCTTGCATCGCCACCACGCGTTGCATTGTTGAAGTCCTAGTCCCAATATTTGTGGTATTTGAAGGGAGACCTTTGTATGTGTAGGGGGATGAAGTCATAGGTCATACATGGATCACCATGATGGTATTAGTGCTCTTGTAAGCAAGCCCCGTCTCTCTCTCTCTCTCTCTCTCTCTCTCTCTCTCTCTTGTGCATGTGCACCCTCTCTCTCACTTTCTATCTTTCTCTCTCTGCCTGTTTCTTTCTAACTCTATTCTCAGTCACTTTCTGTCTCTGTTCCTCTCTATCCCTCTCCTCCTTCTCTCTCTCTCTCCCCTCTCACTTCCTTTCTCACCTCCCTCACTCTTCTTCATTCTTTGCTACTCTGTGGCACACAACGAGAGAGTCAACATCGGCAGGTCAGGGTCAGCCTCTCTCCTGTGGGCAGAACTGACTCTGCCAACTCATCCTGATTTCCTATCCACCTTGTGAATGGGGAGAAGTGAGCAACCTTCCGTGGATTCTGCCTTGCGATTCTAAGGCATATCTGCTGGGTTCCGGGTTCCACCCTGCAGCTCTGCACACACCTCTGTGTCCACTGTAGGGCCTTTGTGTACTTCAACTCCATCTTTTAATACCCTGTCTTAAGTCTTTTCCTATTTCTAAAATTATACAACAGTCCCTCCACAACATAACATTTTTAAATTTTTTAATTCAATTGTGTGTGTGTGCACGTGTGTGTGCGTGTGTGCGTGTGTGTGTGTAGAACCACGGACGAATTCTGGAACCACCATGGACGCCTCCACCTCCTTCTTGTTTACTCTGCCCCGGGATTCACAGGCTCCGCCCTACCAGGACCAGAAACGCAGGCCGTGCCCGCTTCCGCCTGGCGTCTATACGTGGGGTCTAGGATCCGAACTCAGGACCTTCCGCCTGCAAGGCAGAGGCTTAACCCCTGAGCCACCTCTCCAGCCCCAACAATAACAATATTTTTAATGGCTGGCAAGATGTCTCTGGGTAAAGGCATGCGCTGTCAAGTCATATCGCCCAAGCTCCCGTGTAGAGAGAATTAACTCGCACAAGTTGTCCTCTGACTGCCATATGCACCTTAGCATGCATGCACTTTTCCTCCTCTCTCTCCCGTCTCTCTCTCATACACACACAAATAAATGTTAAAAAATTAAATGATATGCAGCCATCGTCCATACTTAAAAATTGAAATATGTGAAATGTGAGGATGTTTATAAAATTATAAATATAAGAAAATTGAAGAAAAGCAGAGCAGGACAAAGTGTTTATGATCTCTCTGAGAATCACCACGGTAAGATATGTGCTAGAGATATAAAAACTAGATGAGTATTACCCATGGTGAGCATTTCACAATTTTGGCGTGTGTGTGTGTGTGTGTGTGTGTGTGTGTGTGTGTGTGTGTGTGTTCTCATGTATATCAGAGGACACTGTGTGCATCTGTGGAGGGCCAAAGTGATTTAGCAAATCATCCTGGATTGTTCTACCTCCTTTGTGCTTTGTCCTAGAATTCACCATGCTCCACCTTCAAGGGCCAGAACTACAGGCCACTGCAGGTTTCCTCCCAGTGTTTTACATGGGACTCAGGATCTAATCTCACGTTCTGCATTCAAGGCAGAGGTTTAACCTCTCAGCCATCTTTCCAGACCTGTATTCCACATGTCTATCTTGTTCATATCCACACATAACACTGGAAAATTTATAATGAAAAAGAATCAACCAAATCCATTTTAATTGGCCAATATTATCAAACATTACTGCCAACACCTACATCCATGTTTCTTCCTGGAGGCCCAAAGAATTCCAAATCAAGTCTGCTAACCTCCTATCTTGCCATATCTCTTCCCTCAGTATTGCCTGCAAGGATATCAGGGGGCACACTTAATCCAATAGAAAGATGAAATATTTTCATATGGCTTTGTTTCCATTTAAAAAAAACATGGAATTCTTTTTTT
The DNA here is from genome assembly GCA_023101885.1 of Typhlomys cinereus. Classification (NCBI taxonomy): domain Eukaryota; kingdom Metazoa; phylum Chordata; class Mammalia; order Rodentia; family Platacanthomyidae; genus Typhlomys; species Typhlomys cinereus. The sequence goes on from JALPQD010000258.1 coordinate 203,949, forward strand.
AGAATATAGTGAGTTTAAGGAAAAACCTAGTAAAAATCAAAATACTCTATTAAGAATTATTTCAGTCTATATTTAGTGGTGCGACAAAGCATATGGGAGTGTTTGTGTGTTTTACCTGCCAAGCGCATGTGCAATTATATTTGGCTGGTAGCTTGAAGTCAGTCATGTGGCATTATTTACACCGTGGTAATAGGTGAATGCTATGAATAATGATCTTTGCCCTTATCCCCATATAACCAGCCGTTAGAACATTTATCAGCATACATCTGTCTGCACTAAACTACGCAGCTGACACAAACCTTCCGCAAGCTAAAATCTCCATTGTTCTCCAGGAAACACTGTAAATGAACTCGCATCATCTTACTTTGTCATCAAGTTTGTTAGTTTCATTTTAGCTCTGATCCCAAGATTTTCTTTTGGATCAGGAATTAATGGTATAATAGCTTAACAGATTAATGTGCATTAAACCAAATAAAATTAAAATGCTTTATCTACATCATAGAACCTAGATCCGTGATTGGCATACAGCAAACATTTAATGATGATCATTGAATGAATTAGTTGCAAGTAAATTAGTTTCTGGGCAAATTTCAAATAAGAGGCAGAAAAAGAATTAATGTGCTCCTGTGATAAAGTCATTCACATGTCTTATTTGCCAAGTTTTAAAAAAGATGCATGACACCAAATGTAGTGTATTAATTCCGGTGAAATTGAGACTCCGGGGTACTTCAAACATGTGACAGCAGAGTGAGACATCATATTTGAAGGCAAAAGGAGACATCACAGAGACCAAGGCCAAAGCTCAAAAAGCCTACTGGCTAATGGTTCCTAAATTGAGAGATGACATGAGAAAACAATGGATTATCATCAGCAGTCTTGTTAATTTCATTTACTGATTGACATGGTTACTGATCCTGTAACCAAAAATATCCTTGGAGATAAGAAGGTATAATCTGAGGGAAATAACCTAAAACAGGAATTAGAAGAAAACTAACTAAACAAATATAAAAGAGATAATGGCAAATTCTAAAATAAGATGCAAAATGTCTTTCCTACATTAGCATGAGCTGGAGGATAATGCTTCACTCTGGGACCAATTACTGCCGGGAAGGTGTTAGAAAATGAAGGCAATGAAATATTTTTTAAATAGCAAAAGATGTATAACACAAATGTAATTGGATGAGATTTATAAGAACTCAGAAGGTGATTTCTAATGAAGGGCTAGAGAACAAAGAAGGTCTTTGAATGCAGAAACGAAAATGAGGAAAAATAACCAAACATGTGCAAAAGTTGGTGAAATCCTGAAACTTCAAGAGCCACTGGCCAATTTCTATTATTTCCGTAGATCACGTAATTAGAAGATTATGTAATTAGAAGAGGAGCTCTTGGAGGTCACTGTCTATGGCTAACCGATTCCCCCTCGCAAAGTCTGAAACAATCCCCACTCCAGTCCGTGTCCAGTGACTCTGGAGGTCCAGTTGCCCGTGTCCCTCTCACACACCTGTCTGTGCATTTGTCAGTCCCTCTTTCTGTCTCTTGGAATGAGCAAGAATAAAGGCCACCGAAATGGCTCCCTATATCCTTCCGTGACTCTTCACACATCTCCTCCTTTCCAGTATTCAGCACCCATCATTTCGTTGGAACTGTCCAATTATGACTAAACCATTGCAGCCAATCAAACTAAATCACTGTAGCACAACACACACACATACATGCAAGCATGTACACATGTATGCACATATATGGGTGCACATGCACGCATGTACATATGTGCATGCACACATGCGTACACACATGAATGCACACACATATACAGACATGCACTTATGCATATATGCATGCAGAAGCTCAAATTTCTTGAGTGCTAAAACATTTAAGATATCAGGATTTTAGTACAAGCCAAATGTAATTGAGCAGCTGAAAATAAAAGAAGGTAGATGCACATTTTCCTGCTTCACTGATCCTTTAGAAGATTCCAGAATGCATTTGTCTTTTCTCTCCTGCTATTGTTTTGAAGCCTTCCCTGCTCTCAGGTACAGCCTAGGGCAGCCTCTGAGTTGCAGGACCAGCCCATTTCTTTGCTGCTCCTCATCTGAGAATTTTATCACCTCCGTGGCATGAGCACACTCTGTGAAAATGCTTCATGTTTATACCCTGAACCCTGTCAAATTCAGGTTTCGACCACTAGCACATGTTTTTACAACCTTCCTTTGTCCCATACCGTAACTTACATTAATTATTATACATGAGGAAATAGCCTATTTTAGACTATTTACTTTGGAAATATTATTTAGATCATCTCCTTATTTTAATAAAAGTATGCTTTCATCTCCTAACTTTCAGATCTCTGGCACCATGGAGAAGTAGGTCCCTTGGCTTGCGTGCTCTGAGACCCAGACTACATGTTTTAAGTCAGCCTGCCGCCCCCGGAAGCAGAGGTTAAGATGGAATTCTTTTGTATATATGCTTGACCAAGAGCAGTACTCTGTGAAGAAGAGGAGTGAGGAAGGCAGGAATGGCAGGTGCAAAACATAAGCAGACGAGATCTTGATGTCACAGGGGTGTGTTGGAGAACCAATGACAAGACGAAGTTGGATTCCTTAGAGACAAAGGACTGGCCATGCAGCCAGTCTGGAAGAGGATCATGTCTACAGACCCTGTGAGCAGCTGGAGTATAGCTGTGCCTGGAACAGATAACACCTGGTCAAGATGTGGTCTCCAGACTAGTGACAGCAGTATCATTCAAGAACATTCTAGATATCCAAATTCTCAGCTCTTACCTCAGATCCAATGAATCAGAGTCGGGGTCAGAACTGAATCCCAACCATATGTTTTATAAGCATCCTTCCGTGGGATTTGGATGTACTCTACAGTTTGAGAACCACGGTGGAGCACCATCCAATACAGAGCTCATGATTATTTAAGTCTCCAATGAACATCTCTCCACTGATCAAGAACCTGCAGTGAATCTTTGCTGATTACTGGCTATGTCAAAAACAAACTCCCGAGATTGATAATAAATGCTTGGCGTTAAAGCAAACACCTTCTGTTTTCAGGCAATACCTCTCTTTGTACCTACTAGTCATCAAAAGAACACAGGATATCCGCAGAAAACGTGGAGGCTAATTAATCCAGCTTCCACCATTTTACAAATGAAAAAGAAGAGGCCTCCAAATTTTAAGCCGCTTAACGAAGATTACACCACTAGATCTTGGGTCTCATTTCAAGTTCAATATTTATTGTTATGTTCTATGCCAATTTTAGGCCAAATGAAGGGTGCAAAGATTAGACAGGACGCATAAACTGAGGGAATGTCTATGGCATGGAGACTGCAGTTGACAATAATGGATCATTACTAGAAAACAGTGCAGTTCTAAAATGTTCTCACTACTGAAATAAGAATGTGAAGTGATGGATGTTTTATTTTCATTTAATTATGTCACAAGGTATTTAAACATAGAAACATCACATTATCCTTCAGAAGCACATACCCATGATGTTTTGGGCCAGTTATAGTTTAACAAAGCTAAAGGGAAATTTAAAAACCGTGTTTTTACCCTTTTGTGCTGAGTTGCAAATATTTCCTACTATCTCTTTTCCTGGGTGGAGAGCCAAAAATAACCCAGTCCACGTAAAGTGACAGTAACGAGGAGTTCATCAAGTGTGGGTCAAGTGATCAATTATGATGTCGTGTCCAAGGCCGGCACCGTTCCTGTAATACACTAGTCAAGCTCTAGTCTCCTGCCATGTACTTCCCTACATCTGGCTTGGCTCCATTGCTATCTCAAGCAGCTCTCCAAGGTCTAAGTCTCATCCTGAGCGTCCCATCCCCCACGATCTATCTGTGGTATGCTGTTCCTACTGCCTTTCACTCCTCCTTAAGCTCACTGCAAGCTGCACTCCAGCACTGCTCTGTCCACATATGCAGTGCCCTGCACTTACGCCTACCCTGGAGACCCAGCCCACACGTCTCACCTGGGCACCCTTCAACTGAGCATCTTTTCCTTTTGGAGTCAATAGCACATCTCTTTGGTTTTGGCATATCTCCAGACTTAGATCAATCCAACTGTTCATAATACAAACATAAACCAGTCCGTGTCTACATCATCCAGACACAGCAATGGAATGCAAGCCCGTGAGCACGCAAGAAACATCTTCACAAGAAATAGTTGTGATGGCTCATCATCATAGCTAGTTTGAATGGATTAGGATCACCATGGAAACACATCTCTGGGTGAGTCAGTGAGTGTGTTTCTAGAAAGTTTCAGCTGAGGGAAGAGTGTCCCAAATGGGAGACAGCTTGTCATGGTTATGCACAGGTGTCAACTTGATGGTTGAGGGTTTGCGCTCTGGGCACATCTGTAGAGAATTAGTGGTCGAGTTAAGCCCAGAGCAAAACTGAAGGAGATTGTCTAGTTGATGGGGAAGGCCCAGCCCATGTTGGGTGGACTAGGCCCTGAAAAGGAGAATAAAATACAGAGACCTGGTTGAGGAAGTTGGCTTCCTTGTGTTCACTTGGCCAGACATGCTGGTCTGGCAAGTAAGGATTGTCCCTTTCTCAGCCACCATGTGGTGATGGTGTGGCCAGTTCCCTCAGGCCCTGGTGTTGGTGCGTGCTCTCCCGTCAAGCTGGACTAAGAACTGTAACTAGTAATCAGTGAGAGAAGATAAACCCCTTGTTCTCAGGCGAACTGCAATACAGTCAATGGTGGTGTTTTAAACAGAATTCCCCCTGCCCCCCACACACACACATAGGGTCATGTGTTTGAACACTTGACCTCATCTCTTGGTGATGTTGGGGCCTTTAGAAAGTGAATCTTTGCTGGAGGAACTCTCTCTGTGTCTCTGTCTCTGTCTCTGTCTCTCTCTGTCTCTGTCCCTGTCCCTGTCTCTCTCTCTCTCTCTCTCTGTTTGTCTCTCTCTCTCCCTCTCCCCGCCCCCTCTCTCCTGTCTTCCTGCCACAAGGGACTCTATTCACTCTGGAAATTAAGCCAAAGGAATAGCCTGTTCTCCCTTAATCTGCTTGGTCAGAGTATTTTCTCGCGCAAAAGAAGAATAAGTGGAGCACTGCAGAAGCAGCGCATTCGTCATTCTGCTTCCCGTCTGCAGAGGTAACGCGTCAAACTCCTGCCGCCATGCTTTTCCCACAGGGATGATGCCCCTCAAGTGCTACCAACATAAACAGTCCTCCTCCCTCCTCCCTCCCTCTACCTCCCTCCCTCCCTCCTTCCTTCCCTCCTTCCTCCCTCCATTACTTCCTTCTTCCCTCCCTCTAACTTCCTTCCTTCCTCTCTCCTTCCTTCCCTCCTTCCCTCTTACCTTCTCTCCTTCCTCCCTCCCTCCCTCCATCTAACTTCCTTCCTCCCTCCCTCTACCTCCCTCCCTCCCTCCATCCTTCCCTCCTTCCTCCCTCCATTACTTCCTTCTTCCCTCCGTCTAACTTCCTTCCTTCCTCTCTCCTTCCTTCCCTCCTTCCCTCTTACCTTCTCTCCTTCCTCCCTCCTTCCCTCCATCTAACTTCCTTCCTCCCTCCCTCCCTCCTTCCTTCCCCCTCCTTCTTTCCCTCCTTCCTCCCTCCATTACTTCTTTCTTCCCTCCCTCTAACTTCCTTCCTTCCTCTCTCCTTCCTTCCTTCCCTCTTCCCTCTTACCTTCTCTCCTTCCTCCCTCCCTCCCTCCATCTTACTTCCTTCCTCCCTCCCTCCCTCCTCCTTCCCTCCTTTCTTCCCTCCATTACTTCCTCCCTCCCTCCCTCTAACTTCCTTCCTTCTTCTCTCCTTCCCTCCTTCTTCCCTCCCTCCAACTTCTTCCTTCCCTTCCTCCCTCCCTCTAACACCCTCCCTCCCTCCCTTCCTTCTTCTCTCCCTCTCTCCTTCCCTCTTTCCTCTTTCCCTTTGTCTCTTCCATCCTCCCTCCCTCCCTACTTCCTTCCCTTCTTACCTCCTTCCTTCCCTCCCTTCCCTCCTTCCTATCCTCCCTCCTTCCCCCTTCCACTTCCCCCTTTCTCCCTCCTCCCTTCCTTCCTCCTTCCTTCCTTCCTCCTTCCTTTCTCCTTCCTTCTGCCTTCCTTCCTCCTTCCCTCCCTCCCTCCTTCTTTCCTTCCTCCTTCCTTCCTCCTTCCTTCTTTCCTTCCTTCCCTCCCTTCCTCCCTCCCTACGTCCCTCCCTCCTTCCTTCCTCCCTTCCTTCCTTCCCTCCTTCCTCCTTCCTCCTTCCTTCCTCCTTCCTCCCTCCCTCCCTCTCTTCCTCCTTCCTCCCTCCCTCTCTTCCTCCTCCCTCCCTCTCTTCCTCCTCCCTCCCTTCCTCCTTCCTCCTTCCTTCCCTCCCTCACTCGCTCCTTACTCCCTTCCTTCCTTCCTTCCCTCCTCTCTCCCTCCCTCCCTCCCTCCCTCCTCCCTTCCTCCCTCCCTCCCTTCTTCCCTCCTTCCTTCCTCCCTCCCACCTTCCCTCCTTCCCTCTTCCCTCCTTCCTTCCTTTCTTCCTTCCTTCCTCCCTCCCTCCCTCCCTCCTTCTTTCCTCCCTCCCTCCCTCCCTTCCTCTCTCCCTCCCTCCCTCCCTCCTTCCTCCTCCCTCCCTCCCTCCGTTGCTTTCTCAGGTATGTTATCACAGCCACGAGACAAGTAGCTAGCAGAGCAGCAGTGCTGGGCCGCCTTGCTTTGGGGGCCTCTCCAGGATTCTCTAATGGGAACCAGGTGCTGGCGCGCAGCAGACTCACTAACAACGCAGCTTCTCCCTCCACCTCGCGCCCACAGATGTTGCCCACGGTCGAGCAGCGCACTGCTCTGTCTCAAAGCCGCTGCCAAACGGAAAGCGGTGTTGGCAGGCGCGATAGCACACGCTGTGCTCGGCAGGCTGTACCACCCCCGTCCTCTTCTGTTGGCAGACGGGACCTCTCAGAATTGGCGCGCCCCATCCTCCGTGGGCCTCCTGCCACCCACGCAGATGGGTACAAGTGTCAGTGTGCCAAGGAGCAAGGACGCACGTCAGTTGGGAGTTCCTGTCTCCTGTGCACGGTATCACCCTCTTCAAAAGAAAAAGGACCCCGTCGTGCTATGCAAGGGGTTGCACAGGATTACCCTTGCATGCTAATTTCAGAAACCAAAATAAAGAGTCCTGGGCTCAAGGTGAAGGCTAAAGACAGAAGATGTTCTGTCTTTCGAAACTTCTTTAGCAGCACCCACGGGCCAGAGCGCGCTTTTTCGTCGCAGGTGGAGTTCAGACCGAGGTACAACTTTAAGCACCAGCTAAACAAAGGCTGTGGGGCGCAGGATGAAGACGATGGTCAGGGACTACCAGGCCTTCCTCTTCTGGGGTGGACAAAGTTTAAACCCTTCCCATCCGAGCCAATTCTATAACCCGTGTTCCAGCAGAACAGGTTCCGAGAGAAGAATCAACACTCGCCGTCCACTTTATGGTAACCTGCCTGCAGTGCTGTCAGAATCTGGGCTGCCAACCGTTATTGACTCGGGTTGTCTTGATAGTCTGATGGCACATGACAGCTGGACGACATCGGCAGCCGCAGGAGAGCAGCCCCTGGGCCTGTGCTTACATTACAAACGGGAAAGCCCAGAACTGACGGAAGAATAATTCCACCTTCAGCTCCGAAGTGATTTAATTCTGGTCATTCTTGAGACGCTAAAGACAAATCAAAGGAGCATTGATCTGCAGTCTGTGTCTTTCGGGAGCCATCTCTCCCACTGGGATTCGTTTTTATTTTTACTTTGACTTTCTCAACTCTAAAATATCTGTGAGTCATTTGGAGCCCAGGGAGGAGGATGCAGAAACCTAGCTGGTCATCTACACAATACACCTATTGACCCAGGATATCCGGGAAGCCATAGAAGGTAAAAATATCATAGAGCAACGTCAGAGCCCCGCAGGAGAGCCCCACGCAGCCCAGACCTGGAAGGGGCTCAGTCTCCAAAACGGTTCTTGATGACCACTAGGGGCTGTGCTGCTGGGGAAAACCCCCGGGCTGTTCTGGCCACACCAAGGGTGATGGACATGTCTCTGCAGAGCACGTCAGTCCAGTCCCGCCTGTCTTCTGAAACAACCCTAGATAGGCTGCACTGGGGATTAAGAATTGTCTGGGAATGGATGCCGTGACATCATGGGTGCCGTGACGTCATGGATGCATGATGTCAGGAAAGAGAGAAAGGGGAGCTAGGTACCTGCTGAAGAACGACTACTGCACAGTAGCAGTGCTGTGTGTGGCAGTTAGGCACCACAGATCCTGTGCAGTGTGCAGAGACCCAGTTGAGCAAGGTTGGAGGGGGTGACTTGGTTTTAAAGGATGGATCTTCCCTGTCAGGAAGGTTTCAGATAACATATTCAGAGGAAATTAACCTCTGGTTCTGTTTACTTCCAAGCAGGATCTCTGGAACTTTCAAAGATGCACAGAGCTTGGACTGGTGAGATGTGGGTATGGGTGCTTGCCACCGAGTCCTGCAACCTAACCCCTACCGGCCCATCCCCGGGGACCAACGGTAGAAGGGGAAATCTGATTCCTGAAGCTATCTTCTGACTGCCACATATATGCTTATGCATGTATGCGTGCGTGTGTGTGCACACAAACACATGTATTAAACGGATTAAATTTTTTAAAAAGATAAGCATAGTACAATAAACTAAAACAGTGAGTGAAAACTCCCAAGATTTGAAGCTCCTTTTCAGCTTCTACCTGAGATGTTTATGAATAATTCTGTCTGGAACAGTGTTTTAAAAATCATCGATGAGAGACTGGAGAGGTGGCTCAGGGGTTAAGCCTCTGCCTTGCAGGCAGAAAGTCCTGAATTCAGATCCTAGACCCCATGTATAGACGCCAGGCGGAAGCAGGGGAGGCCTGCTGCGTTTCTGGTAGGGCAGAGCCTGTGAATCCCGAGGCAGAGTAAACAAGGAGGAGGTGGAGGAGGTCCATGGTGGTTCCCGAATTCGCCTGTGGTTCTACACACACACACACACACACACACACACACACACACACACACGAGCACACACACACACACGAGCACACATGCACAATTGAATAAATAAAAAAAATCAACAATGAGATTGGCCTATAGTTTTTTTTTTTAAATATGCCTTTACTTGCCTTTGGAATCAATATAATATTAGCTTCATTGAAAGAGTTTGGAAGTGTTCCTTCCTTTGCCATTTTATGGAACACTTTAAGGAGTAATAGTGTTAGTTACTCTTTAAATGTCTGGTAGCATTCTGCACTGAATCTATCCAATCCTGGGAGGGGAAGATTTGTAATTACTTCTTTAGTTTTGCAATTTTATATAGACTATTTAAATAATTCAATTCATTCTAATTCGATTTTTCTCCTACATTTTATTTTTCCTAAACATACAAGCTCAATAGGTACCCCAATTCTCTCCACCTCCTCCCCTTCTCCCCTTGCACTCTCCCCCTTCCCCTTCCCCCTTCTTTGCACCCCCTTCTCTCCCTCTCCCTCTCCTGTGCCTCCAATTTCCTCCCTCCCATCCCCTGGAGCATCCTTCTGTGTGAATTCCAAACCTTCTTCTGAGTCCTCCACCCTAGTAAGGTCAGAACTCGTTAATATGTCAGCCATTGTGTAGGTCAGACAAAGTTCAGTTCTGGGTGTTGCAGTCCTAACTGTGTGGAGTGTTTTGCATATCGTTGTTGGTCCTCCCCATCTTTAGGCTCTTACAATCTTGCTGCCCCCTCTTCTGCAAGGTTCCCTGAGCTTTAAGATGGGGAGAGATTTGGTTGGTCTGGTTCCAGGTGATTAATGTAGGATCTTTGGTGTTCTGAGCTGTGGTTTGTTGTTGTTTTCGGTTTTGCTTTTCCTGCACCGCCCTTGGATGCATCCTGATTGCTATCGAAGGTCATCTCCTAACCAAAGATAAAAGACTGTTTAAATAAAGATCTTAATATAAAAGGAGACTCAAAGGTAGATGGAAGAATAGGAGTAGGACACAGTAGTGGGGGAATCAATGTCCCAATTGTGGGATGGTTACCATCTATCTTCCAGTCCCTATATCCTCCCTGATTGGTGAGATCAAACTTGCTTAGTCGCAAGTGACCAGGAGAGGAAGTAAGAGTGAGCTTCATCAGATGTCTTGCTACTGACATGTAATAATTGAGGTGACCTATTTTCTGTACTGAAGCATGATCCCCAATCTCCTTTAATTTTTTGAGGACCTCCTTTCCCTTCCCTCCAGTTTATGATCCTTAGTGATTACAGTAGGTACTACAGAGATTTACCATTGAATATGTCATTAAGTGGGTTTGGAACTAGGATCGACTCATTAGGGAGTACACATGATGTCTAATTTTCTGTGTCTGGGATATTTTACTCAATATAATTTTTTCTAATTCCATCCATTTCCCGGCAAATTGCATTAATTCATCATTTTTGATGGCTGGGTAGTACTTCGTTGTATAAATGTACCACGTTTTCCTTATCCACTCGTCAACTGTTGGGCATTTGGGCGATTCCATGACTTTGCTATTGTAAACAGTGCTGCTTTGAACATGGTTGTGCTTGTTTCCCTGTAGTGAATTTCTGCATTTTGGGGGATTATTCCCAGTAGTGGTATAGCAGGGTCACATGGCATTTTAATCTTTAACTTTTTTAAAATTGCCATATTGATCGCCACAGTGGTTGTATGAGCCTGGATTTTCACCAGCAGTGTAGGAGAGTTCCCTTTTCTCTACAACCTCTCCAACATTTGGTGTTGTTTGTATTGTGGATTTTTGCCATCTTGACCGGGGTGAGATGGTATCTCAGGGAAGTTTTGATTTACATTTACCTAATGGCTAGCAATGTGGGGAATTTTTTAAGATATGTGTTAAACATTTTGATTTCGTCCCTGGAAAAGTTTCTTTTGAGGTCCCAGGCCCATTTTTTTTTTTTTTTTTTTTTTTTTTTTTTTTTATTTATTTTTTTTTTTTTTATTAAAAATTTAATTATACATTTTAAAAAATTTTTTACCAGTTCCCTCCCTCCCCCCTCTTCCCCCTCCCCTTCCCCCAGTGCCTCCCCCCCAATTCCCAGATAGTCCTTTATTGTGTGTGCCTAACTCTCCACTGTGTCCTCCTCTCCGATGACATATAAGGACCCAGTGGCATTTCCATAAGCCCTTTCTCTTGTTCCCCTTAAGCATAAGATCACTACTATGGCTGTCAATCCCTTGCCTCCAGGGGTCTCGGTGCCCTTATCAGATGCTAGACTTTATGAGGGCAACAGTGCGCTGGTCATTGCGCAGGGCATGCAAAGTTCCATTATGATTGCTTTGGCCCCAACTATTGTTGAGAATCTTGCAAATCGTTGCTCCTCCCATCCTTTTGCTCTTACAATCTTACCGCCCCCTCTTCCGCAAATGTCCCTGAGCTCCAGGATGGGGAGAGATTAGGCTGTCCTAGTTCTATGTGATTGATATAGAGTCTCTGAAGTTCTGGATTGTGGTTTGTTGATTTTCTTTTGCAGTTTTGCTGCTCCTGCAATTCCCTTCACTCCATTCTGCTGGGCACTGTATGTCACCCCCCTGGCCAGAGACAAAAAGCTGTTAAACTGGAGTCTTGTTGTAATAGCACATTCAAGGGTAGATGTAATAAGAGTAGGAAACCTCACTGAGAGAGGGGTCCATCACCCATTTGCAAAATGATTACTTTTTATCTGCTAGACTATATGCCCTCCCCTTCTGGTGAGATCAGGAAAGAACGTCTGTGAACTTAACCAGGTTTCTCATTACTTACTTGCAGACCTTCATGGAGGCCTATTTTCTCTGCTGTAACATGGTCTCCTCTCTCTTTGTTTCTGGTGTGGCCCTCCTAACCCATCTCTCTTGTTCATAATCCTTGCAATTACTGTGTTACATAGGTTTACTTTTGAGTGTCCCAATGTGGGCTGGGTGAGTTTGGTACTAGGAGCCACCTATTAGGGAGTACATACGGCGCTTAATTTTCTGGGTTTGGGATACTTCACTTAATATAATTCTTTAATTGGGTCATTTGTTTCCTTGGTGTTTAGGTTTCTGAGTTCTTTGTGAACTCTGGATAACAGAGCTCTATCAGATATGTGGTTAGTAAAGATTTTCTTCCATTCTGTGGGTTGCCTTTTTGCTTGGTTTACAATATCTTTATCTAAACCGAAGCTCTTTAATTTCATAAGATCCCATCTGTTGGTTCTAGTGTCTGTGCTATTGGATTTCTGTTTAGGAACTGTTGGCCTAGCCCAATCAGCTCAAGGAGTCCCATACCCTTTAAACTAGGGTTTTTATGAACTCTGGCCTAATATTAAGGTCCTTGATCCATTTGGAATTAATTTTTTGTGCACGGTGACAAGTGCAGGTCCAGTTTTAATCTTCTGCATGTGGACACCCAGTTTTGCCAACACCATTTGTTGAAGATGCTGTTCTTTTCCATTGAATATTTTGGACCCCTTTGTCAAAGATCAAATGGCTGTAGTTGTGTGAGCATTTATCTGTGTCTTCAACCCTTATCCATTGATCTATATATCTATTTTGGAGCCAGTACCAGACTGTTTTTATTATTACAGATGTGTAATATAGATTAAGGTTTGGTATGGTGATACCTCTAGCAGTGTTTTTGTTACCCAGGATTGTTTTTGCTATCCTGGGCCTTTTGTGCTTCCATATGAATTTTGAGATTTTTTGGTCAATTTCTTTAAAGAATTGCTTTGGGATTTTGATTAATATAGCATTGGATCTGTATATTGCTTTTGGTAGGATGGTCATTAATTTATTATTATTTATTCAATTGTGCATATGTGCACACATGTGTATGTATGTGTGTGTGTGTGTGTGTGTGTGTGTGTGTGTGTGTGTGTGTGTGTGCAGAACCACGGGTGAATTCAGGAACTACCATGGACGCCTCCACCTCCTCCTTGTTTACTCTGTCCTGGGATTCATAGGCTCCGCCCTACCAGGACCAGAAACGCAGGCCGCCCCCGCTTCTGCCTGGCGTCTATACGTGGGGTCTAGAATCCGAACTCAGGACCTTCCGCCTGCAAGGCAGAGGCTTAACCCCTGAGCCACCTCTCCAGTCCTGGATGGTCATTTTTTATGATGTTGATTCTGCCAATCCAAGAGCATAGGAGGTCTTTCCACTTTCTAGTGTCTTCTGTAATTTCTTTCTTTAGAGTTTTAAAGTTTTCGGGCTGGAGATAAGACTCAGGGGTTAAGCATTTGCCTTGCAGGAGGAAGGTCCTGAGTTCAGATCCTAGACCCCACGTATAGATGCTGGCGGAAGTGTGGGCGGCCTGCATTTCTGGTCCTGGTAGGGCGAAGCCTGTGAATCCCGGGGCAGAGTAAACAAGGAGGAGGTGGAGGCGTCCATGGTGGTTCCCAAATTCACCCGTGGTTACACACACACACACACACACACACACAATTGAATAAATAATAAATAATAATAAAAAAATTTTAGAGTTTTAAAGTTTTCATTATAAAGCTCTCTCACTTCTTTGGTTAGATTTATACCAAGGCATTTCATTTTTTTAGGGGCTATAGTAAATGGGATTGTTTCTATTAGGACTTTTTCAATTTTTCATCCTTGTTGTATATATAGAAAGGCCACTGATTTTTGCATGTGTATTTTGTAACCTGCCACTCTGCTGAACTTATGTATTAGTTCTAGTGAGTTTCCTGGTGGAGTTTTTAGAATCACTCTGTCATACGATCATGTCATCTGCAAATAGAGATATCTTGACTTCTTCCTTGCCGATTTGAATCCCTTTTATCTCCCTTTCTTGTCTTATGGCTTCAGCTAAGACTTCAAGTACAATATTGAATAGAAGTGGTGAGAGTGGACAGCCTTGTCTAGTTCCTGATCAAAGTGGGAATGCTTCAAGTTTTTCCCCACTGAGTATAATCCTTGCTGTTAACTTGTTGTATACAGCTTTTATTATGTTGATAAAGGTTCCTTCCATTCCAACTGTCTCTAGGGTTTTGATCATAAAGGGATCTTGTCAAAAGCTTTTTCTGTGTCTATCAAGAGTTTCATGTGGTCTTGGACTTTGGATTGCTTTATATAATGGATTACATTTATTGATTTATATATGTTGAACCAACCTTGTGTGCCTGGGATGAAGCCTACTTGATCACAGTGAATGATCTTTGATATGCTTTTGAATCCAATTTGCTAAGATTTTGTTGATAATCTTTGCATCTGTGATCATCAAAAAGATTGGCCTATAGTTTTCTTTTTAAGTGTATCCTTATTAGGTTTGGGGATTAATATGATATTAGCTTTGTAGAAAGAATTTTGTAAGTGTTCCTTCCTTTGCTATTTTATGGAACATTTTAAGGAGTATTGGTGTTAGTTGTTCTTTAAATGTCTGGTAGAATTCTGTGCTGAATCAATCTGGACCAGGACAGTTTTTGGTAGGAATATTTGAGATTACTTCATCAATTTCCTCATTTGTTATAGGACTATTTAAATTATTAAAAACTTCCTGATTTAATTTAGGTAAGTTGTGCTTACTCAAGAATTCATCTATTTATTTTGTGTTATCAAATTTTGTGGAATATAAGTTCTTGAAATATGACCTTATAATTCTCTGAATTTCTTGGGTATCAGTTATGATAACTCCATTTTCATTTCTAATTTTGTTAATTTGGGTTTTCTTTCTTAAGTGTGGTAAATTTAGCTAGGGGTGTATCAATCTTACTGAATTTTGGAATTGGATTGCTGCTGTGTCTCTAAAGCTTTAAGGTGCATTGTTAAGTTATTTACTTGTGATGTTTCCATTTTTTTGATATAGGCATTAAGAGCTATAAACTTACCTCTTAGGACAGCTTTCATTGTGTCCCAGAGATTTTAATATGTCGTATTTTCATTATTGTTCGCTTCTAGGAAATCTTCAATTTCCTGTTTGATAGTTTTCTGAACCATTTCTCACTCAGCATCATAGTGCTTAGTTTCCAAGAGTTAGTATATTTTCTGCTATTCATTATATTATGGATGTCAAGCTTTAGATCATGGTGGTCTGACAGGGTACAGGATATAATTTCCACTTTCCTGTATATGTGGAGATTCATTTTGTGGCCCAATATGTGATCTATTTTGGAGAAAGTTCCATGTGCTGCTGAGAAGAATGTGTATTCTTTGGTGCGTGGATGGAATGTTCGATAGAGATCTGTTAGGTCCATTTCAGTAAGGGTTTGATTTAGTTCCAATGCATCTCTGTTGAGTTTTTGGCCTGTTGATCTATCCCATGTTGAGAGAGGGTATTGAAATCCCCAAGTATTATCATTTTGGGATTGATTTCTTTTTTTGGGGGGGGGGATTGATTTCTTGTTTTAGACTATGTTTACTTAATGAATGTAGAGGAGCTCATATTAGGTATATATATGTTCAGAATTGTGAAATCTTCCTTGTGAATTGTTCCTGTGACTGAAATGTAGTATCTTTCTGTATCTCTTATGATTTTCTTTGGTTTGACGTCCACTTTGTCAAATAGTGTAATTGTTACCCCTGCTTATTTCCTGGTTCCATTAACTTGAAGAATTTTTGACCAATCTTTTACTTTTAGAATGTGCCAATCTTTTGTGGTAAGATATGTTTCCTGAAGGCAGCAGATGGATGGATGGCTTTTGATTTCTAATCCATGTTTATAACCTGTGTCTTTTAATTGGTGGATTAACTCCATTGACATTTAGTGTTAAAATGGAGAATTTACTATTAATTCCTGACATTTTTATGTTTAGTGGCCTTTGTAAGTATATTATTTAGCTTGTAGGTTGTGGTGGTATTATCCTTCCCTTCTTTCCTCTTGGATATGCTTGTTCCTTTTTACAAGCTTCAGTATCTTTTCTAGCATTTTTTGAAGGCTTGGTTTGGTGTTCATGTAAGCCCTCAAGTTGTCTTTATGGTGGAAAATTTTTCTTTCACACTGGATCATGACTGATAGTTTTGCTGGGTATATCGGTCTGGGTTGACATTTGTGCTCATTCAATACTTGAAGTACATCTCTCCAAGCTCTTCTGGCTTTTACTGTTTCCATTGAATAATCATTTGTTATTTTTATTAATAAGTTTATCTTTAAAAGTGACTTTTTTATCTCACCCCGGTCAGGATGGCAAAAATCCACAATACAAACAACAACAAATGTTGGAGAGGATGTGGAGAGAGGGGAACTCTCCTACATTGCTGGTGGGAATGCAGGCTCATACAGCCACTCTGGCGAGCCGTCTGGAGATTCTTAAAGAAATTAAAGATTGAAATGCCATATGACCCTGCTATTCCACTTTTGGGAATAACCCCCCATACAGCAGAGGTTCACCTCGATAGCACAAGCACGACCATGTTCACAGCAGCACTGTTTACAATAGCAAAGTCATGGAATCAGCCCAAATGTCCAACAGTTGACGAGTGGATAAGGAAACTGTGGTACATCTATACAATGGAGTACTACTCAGCCATCAAAAATGATGAATTACTGGAATTTGCCGGAAAATGGATGTCATTAGAAACAATTATATTAAGTGAAGTATCCCAGACCCAGAAAATTAAGCACCGTATGTACTCCCTAATAGGTGGCTCCTAGTACCAAACCCACTCAGCCCACCTAGAGACAGTAATTGCAAGGATTATGAACAGGAGGGATGGGGTTGGAGGGCCACACCAGAAACAAGGAGAGAAAGGACCATGTTACAGCAGGGAAAATAGGCCTCCATCAAGGACCCAAATAAGTAATGAGACATCTGATTAAGTTCACAGACTTTTGTTCCTGATCATTTACTACTGAGGGGGTGTGATCTCACCAGAAGAGGAGGGCATATAGTCTGGCAGATAAAAAGTAACCATTTTGCAAATGGGTGATAGACCCCTCCCTCACTGTGGTTTCCCACTTTTATTACATCTACCTTTGAATGTGCTTTTATCACAAGACTCTAGTTTAACAGCTTTTTGTCTCTGGCCAGGGGGTAACATACAATGCCCACCAGGATGGAGTGAAGGGCATTGCAGGAGCAGCAAAACTGCAAAAGAAAATCAACAAACCACAATCCAGAACTTCAGAGACTCTATATCAACCACCTAGAACTAGGCCAGCTTAGTCTCTCCCCATCTTGAAGCTCAGGGAAATTTGCAGAAGAGGGGGCGGTAAGAGTGTAAGAGCAAAAGGATGGGAGGAGCAATGATATATAAGATACTCCATACAAGTTAGGGCTGAAGCAATTATAATTGGACTTTGCATGCCCTGCGCATTGTCCAACACACTGTTGACCTCACAAAGTCTAGCATCTGCTAAAGGCACCAAGATCCTTGGAGGTAAAGGATTGGCAGCCACAGCAGTGTTCCTATACCTAAGGGGAACACGGGAAAGGGTTCAGGGGAAGGCCACTGGGTCCTTGTACGTCATCGGAGAGGAGGGCCCAGAGGAAAATCAGACATGCACAAGAAAGGACTCTCTGGGAATTGGGGCGGGAGGCACTGAGGGATGGGGAGGGAGGGGGTTAGGTAGGGGGAGCAGTGGGTACTGGGGGAGGAGGAGGGAGGGAGGGAACTGGTGTACCTAATAAGTTTGTATGAGCTGAAATAATAATAAAAATATATTAATAAAAAAAATTTTTTTTAAAAGTGACTTTTTTTCTCTTGAAACTCTCAGCACATTCTTTGTCTTGTATGTGTAGTGTTTTAACTATCATTTGTTGTGGTGAGTTTGTATTTTGGTCATAGTGGCTTGGGGTGCAGAATGCCTCTTATATTTGGATGAGTCTCTCTTTCTTTAGATGTGGGAAGTTTTCCTTTATGAGAATATGAATATTTTCCTTGGGTGTGGTATTTTGGGATTCTTGTTCTGGCATTCCATGTATGTGTATGTTAGGCTTCTTCAAGGTGTCCCATAACTCTTGAATATTCTTCTCAAGTATCTTTTTGGCTTTAACGATGTCATCTATTGAACTGGTTTGTTCTTCCACTTTGTCTTCAAGATCTGATATTCTATTTTCTGCTTCATTACTTCTGCTGATGAGACTCTCTGTTGAGTTCTGGATTGAAGATAGCTTGTCTCTTAGTTTGAGTTTACACTCCGCTTGAGAGTGTTTTAACTGCTCTATGCCTATTTTTGTTTCTTCAACTATTTTTCTCATCTCCTCCAAGTGCCTATTGTGTTCCCGTTCAAACTGGTTAATGTGGTTATTAACCCCTCTTAGATTTCCTCTTTCATTGTTTTGATCATAGTAAAGATCAGGCTTTGAAAATCATTATCTTGGGAATAGCTCTCTTAACTATGTTCTGTGAGTTTTTTTGGGGGGATGATTCTTTTTGTAAGAGATTTGTTATCTTGGTTTTTCTTTCTCATGGATTTGAGCTATGACCTGGGTTTTTGTTTCATCTCTTATGTCCTTCTTTTTGTTTTTGTGTGTTTTTGACTGAACTGAATTAGACAGCATCACTACACTTGAGCAGTTATTGCTAGTGTTTGCCTTGGAGTTGGGTATGCCTGTCTGGTGTTGGTGTTATTTCCTAGATGACACTACTGGACTGTTGGTACATCAAATAAGGCAGGTTTAGTAGACAGGGATTGAAGATTAGTATAGTAGTGCACTTTTTAGGTTTACTTCCTTGGTGACATATGTGGGTAAATGGTATGGTCCCTGAAGTTGTATGGGTTTTTGGGTGGCTATATGGAAATGTTAAACTACAGTGGTAAGTGACAGGAACAAGATAGTAAAGGGGGTTTATTTATCTTAGAGATGGATATGGTGATTCTCTCCTGTATGATGGGATGATTTTAGAAGAACTCAGATGAATGGTGTTGGTTCCCTAGTCCTTTGCTTGGGTTTTCACTGGACTCTGTTGAATTCTGAGGAGCAGCAAGTCCATCCAAGTCCAGGGTCTGGGGCAGAAAGGCAGAATGTCCAGCGGGGTGCGCAGATGACCTGTGACATGGGGCGTGGTCTACAGGGTTACCTGAGGAGCAAGGAGTCTGCCCAGGTGTGGGTCCAGGGCAAAAAGGACATTCTGATTCAATTTTGACAACTTGTGTGTGAAATTCATCCATTCCTTGCTGATGGTCAAATTTTGTGGAGTATAAGTTTTTGAAGTATAACCTTATGATATTTGAATTTCCTCTGAATTTCCTTGGGATCAGTTGTAATAACTCTATTTTAATCTCTAATTTTATTAATTTGGGCTTTCTGTCTTTTAGATTTGGTTAATTTGGTTAAGGGTTTATTGATCTTGCTGAGTTTTTTCAATCAGCTCATTTTATGGTTGATTCTTTGTTGTATGGATGGAAATAAACAATGATAATAAAAAACATTTTTAAAAATTAAAAAGAAGTACAGACCTGACTTGTTTTTCAAGGTGAGAATGAATCAGAGTCTAGCGTCAGCGTCCTCGGCTGCCTTCCTCTAGCTCACAAGCACGTCTTGAAGTCATGCTCACCAGAATATTGTTTTTCATCCTCTCGTCTTCTAGCAGAAGTCCCTACGATGCTCATTTATCTGGTAGCACGATGGATGGACCAGTTCCTGGCATGTACAAGTTGAGGAAGCTGTAATGTGCTCCCCCTGCCCTTGAAGGTCACTAAATTTAATCCTGTGATTGAAACACGGAATCTTCTATAAATCTTCAGACAGCCATGATTCCCAAGAAGGCAGGTAATTCGGAAGTGGGATATGTTGACCTGTGCACGCATGTTAAACCACTGTAAATGCTTCCCTTCATCTGTCCCAGAAGTAATCTATGGCGAGGCACTGAGGCATAAATTCTGTCTTAAATGAGACAGCCAGGAAATAGCCCACAGGATAGGTGGGTTCATCACAGCACTGACACGCTCATGCACCATCGGATGATGACAGATGACACTGATTTTCAGCCTTGGCTTGGCTTGAACTAGTGGCTTTTATCTCTGGCTTCCTTCTTGCAGGAGGAAAAAAATACGTCTCATTTGCCCCCTGGGCATCATGCCTGGTCAGTGATGAGTGTGATGCTTCTCCAGGTAACCATCACCCAGTTTCCTGACAGAGCCAGTTAGGAAGACATGTTTGGGCCCTGGAGAACACAGAAAAAAATCATTTTTTGTACCTGAGAGGGAAGGGAAGATAGGCTGGACGAGGTAGCTTGACTTAGTCTTTCCCCATTCAAATAATCCTGGACATCCAGAATCAAGGCACGCAAGGCCCATGTGCAAAACATTTGGTTGTCCCATGAAATCCCTGGATACCCCTAGGCTCTCCACTTGAGGCAAGTCAGACTGGAACTGAAGGAACAATATTTTGACAGGAGCCATGCAAGGGGCTCCCTGGGAAGGCATGGATAAGAAAGGCAGCAGACCTGAAGCAGTTGGCCCACCATGAGGGGCAAGCGCAAGCAGTGAGGTGAATGAGTGGGACCAGTAATGAACCTGCAGATCCACCTCCTTGTGAGTTATATTGGTCTAGATGGAAAGGTTGTCCCCGCTTCAGTCTTCCATCATTTCAGTAGGACTCACTGCCATAGCTAGGTATACCTTGATGGTTGAGGGTTCGAGCTCAGGGCACATTTGTAGAGAATTAGTAGTTGAGTTAAGCCCACAATGAACCTGCAGGAGATGGTCTAGCGGATGGGGGAGGCCCAGCCCCTGATAGGTGAGACTAGTCTCCAGGCAGGTGAATAAGATAAAGAGAAAAAACTGTTTGATATCCTTTGGTACACTTGGCCAGACATGCCGGTCTGGCAAGTAATGATTGTCCCTCTCTCAGCCATTCTGTGAACATAGTGTGACCAGTTCCCTCGTCCCCTTGGGGTTTGTCTGTGCTCTCCTGCCCAGCTGGACAAGCAACTGTTACCAGACAAATGTAAGAGAGAACGAACTCCTTGTTCCCTTAAGCTGTCCGTCACGATTTTATCTGCAGCATGCAGAGTAACTGAAACATTCACATAGTGACCCTATAATACAGAACTGGGGCTCCCATAAATCAGTGTCCACCTAAGTAATATAGCAGCAGAAACCCATTGGTCTCACAATTTCCATAGCCAAAAGGCCAAGGCCAAGGCCAAGGTGTTAGGGGACTGGTTCTGAAAAGCCGTCCCTAAGCCTCTTGTCTTAGCTTCTGACAGTTTATTGGTCAAATCTTTGGAAATATTTGGCTTGTCTCTCACCAGCACATCGGCCCAACCTCTCTTCATGTTTCTGCCTCATTCTTGTTTGCATCCCTAATTATAAATCTTAGCCTTTAATAAGGACACTAGAAGTATTAGATTGGGCTTGGTTGGCTTGCCTCGTACCAGTATAACCCTGTAAACAATCCAGCTCTAAAGTCATATTCTGAACTACTGGGGTTTAGGACTTCAACGTGTGAGTTTGGGTTAAGAGACTCAATTCAAAACATAACCTTCCCTAACATGAGACTTCTGCAAGCAGTTCTTTACTGTTTCCCCGGGTTGAGAGGACAAAGCTTCAGGTGCCAGAGCTACAGCTAGCAACACGGGTAGGCAGAGTTAAGGAATGTAACCAAATTCAGAGTCAGCGAGGAAATCAGTGATCAGTTTTCTAAGAAAGAAAATCTGCAGGACTGCTAAGTTAAAAAAAAAAAACCCAAAGCATCAAAAATTATGATGAGACTTAGAAGCTGTGTAACTGAATTCAGCATTAAAGCGATGGAGAGAGGTGAGGAAATTGTAACACAACCCTGAGAATCAGAGGTCAGCATAAGTATTTGCTCATCGCACTCAACCAATGCCGAGAGCTCTTCATGAGCTCTGTGAGGGACCCTTTCTCCCAGCAGCCCCTATAGATGCTGACTCTCCAGCTGCCTGCGTGAACCACTCTGGAGACCCCCAAATCCTCTTTCACTCCATTCAGTGGGTGTCTTGATACTTCAGGGCTCAATTTGTTCCCCAGAATCTTGATTGATTATGAAGCATGGAAAGATTTTTAATGGTTCTCTGTTCTGGTTTTTATTAAGGGCAACTTTCTCTTTTTAAAAAAATACATTTTCCAATTTTTGTCTGCTTGTTTGTTTTTACCTTGGGCATAAGAATAAGAAAAAGACTATACCTTTCAATCATAAGAAAACGCGGGATTCATATTTTGCTTTTCAATAGAAGTCAGTCACTTCTATTTCCAATAATGGCTTATTAGAACAACATCCCCAGATGAGAACAAATAATAGAGGCTAGACATAATATTAAAACTATCTCCTGGTGATAATTTAAAAACTGACAAGTTGCTTTGAAAATAAACCACAACAAAAATCTAAAGAAAGCAGAAATCTGGAGAGACAAGCACAGAAAATTTCATCTACTTTGCCCAAAGGCTCCTGCCCACCTTAAAATGCTGATTCCTTGGTTTTGCTGTGTCCACTCTGCAGTAGGCCAGGTGGAGGTCAATGTCAAAGCTCTCTGCAATGGAGAAGCTAATGGAAGGTTCCCTTCATAATAAACTAGGGAGTGAGGACTACAAGAGTTTAGTGGTGTTACCAGCAAATGCTTCCTCCTGTACAACTATTGCAGTTTGCCTTCATGGTTGCTAATAAATGACCATCAAACAGCTTAAAGGAACGGGGGTTTATTTCCTTATGACAGTCTGGTTACAGTTCTCAGTCCAGCTTGACGGGAGAGCATGCACCAACACCAGGGCCAAGGGAACTGGCAACACCATCTCTACATAACAGCTGAGAGAGGGACAATCCTTACTTGCCAGACCAGCATGTCTGGCCAAGTGTACACAAGGATGCCAACTTCCTCAACCAGCTCTTTTTATTTTATTCATCTGTTCAGGGCCTAGTCCCACCCACATGGGCTGGGCCTTCCCCATCAGCTAGACAATCTTTTGCAAGTTTGCACTGGGCTTAACCCAACCACTAATTCTCTACAAATGTGCCCAGAGCTCAAACCTTCTACAGTCAAGTTGACACCTGTGCCTGACCATGACAGACACCATATAGGCAACCGCAGATGAGATAGTGTCGGTCTTGTTTAGAGTAAGTACGATGGACAAGAAAGGTGTTCTTGAGCTATCTCAGCCATGAAGTGATCTCTATGTGCCTGGGTATGACAATTGGGACTGTCAGCACCTCAAGATTCAAGACCATGGATAAGAAACACCTCTGGATGTGTTTGTTAAGTATTTCCAGAGATGTTAAACCAAGAAGACACAACACCCCACTAATGTGTGTAGCATTATCCATGGTCCCGGGCAGAATGTAAAGGAAAAATTTAGAGCCAGCCTTCCCTGCTCTATGTCTCCTGGTCTTTCTAGACATGAGAAATACCAGCTACACGTTCTCACTGCCATTCCTTCTGGGTAGGATACACTGAGGCATCTTAAGTGGGGGTGCACGTAAAATCTTTCCTTAATTTGCTTCATGTCAAGTATTCAGCCACAAGAAAAGTAATACCCGGAAACTTGCGATGGAGGAACAGGGCTCTTTCTGTTTCCACCTGGCCATCTACTGTGTATGCCTTTTGGGTCTGGTTTGCGGTAGGAATTAGGAAAAGCACAGAGACGCCCTAGAGTGCTGTGAGCGGAGCTTACTGGGCCACTCTGATGGGGGTTCAGAAGAGTGGAGTGCTGGAGACACGGCACAGTGCAAGCTCTGATTGTGACATTTCGGAAGGGAACAAGGACCCAGTTGGGAAACGGAATAAAAGCAATTTGTACTACAGTCCGTGAAAAGCATGGATCCTTTCTGTTCACTTACTGAATGCTTGAATAAGGAAGAATCAGAAATGATGGACTAAGTGATTTGGTAAAGGAAGTTTTGAGAGGGTGTCGCATACAGGATGTGTCAGAGTTAGAACTCGCTGATTTTGCTCATATTTGCCATGAAAAGGAGTCCAAACGTGTGAAGACTCTACGGTTTGGAAAGGTGAAAGAGTTTAAGTTGGAGATGAACAGGGACAGAGAAGGCAGCTGGAATTGTTAGAGAGATTGGTGCCATTCAGTAGAAACCCTGCCCTGTGCCCTGGGATAATAAGAAAGATCCCACTCAGCAGACTCCAGCACGCAACCACGTCAATTCACTGGACAGAGCCTGACTGAGATTGCCAGCATATGGGCTCCTGGTTCCAAACTCGCCACCAGGGAAGTGAGTCCCCAAAGTCAGCCTTGGAAGCCCACAGAGGTCACAGCAGCTGCTATCTCAGGGCACCAAGGCGAGGCACTGGGCGGCAGGGTTGAGTTGCCTAAGAGTCTATTGTGTGAGGTTGTGAAGGTAAAGTGTCCATCGCAGTGCAACCCTTAGGATGGGGAGGTGCCAGGATCACGGATTGTGGAGAAAATCTGCAGACGCAGAGTGAAGCTGGCCCAGAAGAGGGGCCGCAGGTGCTGCAGGCAACGGTGCTGGCGTGGTGGGCGACCCGCGGCTGTTGGAGCCAGCCATGGTTTGGTGTTTGCCCTGCTGCACTTTGATCTTGCTTTGGCCAAATCTGTCCATGTTGTATCTCTTTTCCTCCTTTTAGGATGGGAATATTTATTATGTGCCACTGCGTTATTGGAAGCACGTAACTTACTTTTTGATCTTGTAGGGCTCAACATTTAAGAGATTAACTTGAGTCTCAGAAGGAACTTTGGATTTTAGACTTTTGAGGACTGGTGGAACTGTTAGGATATCAAGGACTTTCAGAGATGGATGAGATTCATTTTGCATTATGAGATGAACATGAGACTTCAGAGGTAGAACGCTATGATTTAATGTGATTGACCGGACTTGTGAGAGTTACTCTTTATTGCAAACTTGACAGGATCCAGAATTATTTGGGCAACATATCTCCGTGAGGGTGCTACTAAACAGGTCAATTTTTTATTATATTTTTTCCTCAATCATACAAACTTAATAGGTATCTCAGACCCCTCCCTACCTCCACCCCTCCCTAGTCTCCCTTGCACCCTCCCCCTCCTTTCTCCTTCCTTTCACCCCTTCCCTCCCTTTCTCTCAGTGTCCCCCCTTCCCACCTCCCATTCCCTGGAGCATCCTCTAGTGTGAATGTCAAACTTCTCTCTGAGTCCTCCACTCTAGTGAGGTGTAAGGACTCAGTGGCATTGGCCAGAGCCCTTTCTTGGAATAGGAACACTATTATGACTGTTAATCCCTGCCTCTAAGGATCCTAGTGCCTGTGATCCAGCATTTGGATCCTGTCAAGTTTGCAATAAAGAGTAACTCTCACAAGTCCAGTCAATCACATTAAATCATAGTGTTCTACCTCTGAAGTCTCATGTTCATCTCATAATGCAAAATGAATCTCATCCATCTCTGAAAGTCCTTGATATCCTAGACCTTGGGGGGTCAATGACATGTCAGTCATTGCACAGGTCATGCAAAGTCTGATTATGGCTACTGCAGCCTTAACTTGTGTGGAGTATCTTGCATGTTGTTGCTCCTCCCCATCTTTAGACTCTTACAACCTTACCACCCCCTCTTCCACAAATTTCCCTGAGCTTTAGGATGGGCAGAGATTTGGCTGGTCTGGTTCCAGACGGTTAATGTAGGGTCTCTGATGTTCCAAATTATGGTTTGTTGTGTAAACAGGTCAAATTAAGGAGAGAAGATTTACCCTGAATGTAGGTGGCACCGTGCCATTGGCTGGGATCCTGGACTGAATAAAAAAGGCAAAGAGAGAAGCAAGCTGACCACTAGCGTCCGCCTCTTTCCTGAACGCAGACACTCACGCCTGCTGCCACAGACGGCCATGCACACTGCTGTGTCTTCCCCACGATGATGAACTGGGCCCTTAAACACTGAGCTGAAATAAACCCTTCCTTAATTTGCTTTTGCCAGCATTTGTCAGGTATTGAACAAAGCAATTAGTATACCAGGGGGAGGAGCAGAGATCCAAGGACACTCATGGGACAACAGTCGCCGGATGTTCTGATGTAAGTGTGGCCGCAGCAGTAAACATCGCCCTGGGTCAAATCTCATTTTATTGGCTTTTAAAATATTGCCACAATACACTTGGAAGCATTAAGCAACAGATACATAATGAAGCGCTAATTGAAATATATCACTGTGAAAGGATCAAGGAGAAGCTACTAGTGAGGCGTCTTTCCCATAAGACCACAGCACTAAAATCTCCAGAAATAGATTACAAAGTAATAATGCTTACTTGGCATAAACGGTGAATAGGAATATTTTCAAAGCAGCCTGCCACCATTAAGAAAGATCTAAATGGAATCTCCAGAATTTTCCAGAAGCAAATTTGGAGCAAGGAAAAAAATGTTAATTAATGGGAGAGTTTTACAGCAGATTAAACATGGCTGGAGGAATAATTGGCATCAGAGAAGAACAAAGAGACAAAGAAGAGTAGGGAAAGGGAGAGGAAGCAGAAAGAAAGAGAAGAAACAGGAGGGAAAGAAATGGGAGGGGAGGGAAGGAAAGGAAGAGGGAGAAGGGAGGAGAGTAGATGGAGAGGGAAAACGAGCGGCCCAGAGGAGTGATGAAGAACAACAATATTAGGAAATATAACTGTTTAGAATCTTCCTGAAGCGATACTATATTTAGATTTAGGAGACCCAGCAAATTCCAGGGAAGGAAAAAAATCCATGAATATCCATCATAATAAAACCAGATAACACCAACAACAAGAATAAAATCCTCAAATCAAACTGAAAAAGGATAGATGACGACCCAAAACACAACTGTAAATCCCCACTGATTGCTTGAGAGCAATAATAAAAGCTAGACTATGGTAGGGCAAAACTCTCAGTGAAGATGAAGGGAAATAATTTCCAATCATCAAAATATGATTCAAGAATGTGAATAAAATACATTTTCAATAAACTTATGACATTATTTATCACAAGTACAACTTCATTTAAGAAAGGCCAGAATTTATGCTTTAGGAAGAAAAAAAAACAACCACAGAAGAAAAAAACAACCACAAAAGGAAAAGAGAATGAAAAACTTACACGAAATTGTGTTATAAAGTAGATAAATATTGCCCATTTAAAGCAATGTAAATGTGCTCTTGCATATGGTTAAACAAAATAATGATACAGATATAAGTAATTCAGGGGTGTGGAAAGAAGTAAAATACCATTTGTATTGAATAAAAGCAAGATTTAAAATTTAAGTTTTGATAAATTGAGTACATTGCTATCTTTAAGATAATGACTAAGAAGGGAGAAATAGAACATATAACTTCAAGACTAGAGGACAGAAACGTAGATTGATGTGAAATACAGTCACACCAAAATAAGACAAAAAGAAATGTAATTATAAAGAAGAAAGAGCAAATTGAAAATGCATTTAAACCATAATATATAGATAGTTAAATATAAATTTATTTATATACAAATATAAATGAATCCAAGTAAGAAACAATGGATTTTTCAGAATCCCAGTTATATGCCACGAATGACGGATTCTTCCGAACCTAAGGACCCAGGAGGGGTGAATAAAGAACAAGATGGAAACTGGGAGCTAAATACTGGTGCTAACGAAAAGGTTAGCATGGGCTTTCTTTTTTGTCCTGTTTAAGTGTGGGTGTGTACATGTGTGCGGACATGTGTAGGTATGTGTGAGTGTGTGTAGAAAAGGGGCACTGTGTGTATATGTGGAGGCTCAACGATCATTTCAGGAATCATCCTGGATTGCTCTACCTCCTTTTGGTTGTGCCATGAGGTTTACCACGCTCTGCCTGCCAGGGTAAGAAGTGCCGGCCTCCGCCATTTCCACCTGGCATTCGGCATGGGATCTGGGATCTGAAGAGAGATCTTTTTGCTTGTGAGGCAGAGGCTTAACCCCTGAGCTATCTCTCCAGCCCTCAGCGTTGGCTTTTAAAATGTTACACAGACACGGCCTCTGGCAAGAAGCAGGACTGACCGGATGAGGGCACCTGTATCGGTCAGAGGATCTCATTTTACAACATACCGTCATTCTAGCAGGACAGCCTGCTGTGGTCCTGGCTGATGGACTTGGTCTGGTACAGGGATAGTCCTAGAGGCCAAGTTCACCATGCAGACCGGAGCCTGGGTGCTGGGCAGACCAGGGTTCAAGGGTTCCGTTGTGGAGTCTGGAATCATGCTGGAGCCAGGGCTGGATTTTGCTGGGGCCCAAGTAAAGTCCAAGGCAAAGCCTAGTGCTCGCTCCCTTCTCTCTCTTCACAAGTGGAGGGCATCTCTCTCCCCGTTGTACTGCCTGGGGTTGGTGGCAGGTGGCACAGTGAGGGGAAAATGTCCTTTTTTGTGTCAATGCGAGGCACTGGGTAGAGCTGGGAAAACACTGTATAAAAGCCAGACAAAATGCATTGCTGTGAGCATGCCAAATTCAAGGTCATTGAAACTGCACTTGTTAGTTGCACTTTTCTGAGACAAAATATTGTTGAAAAGCAATGATGTGACTGTCAAAAATATCAAAACTAGGGTTAGTCCCCGGGGGAGGGAGAGAAATGGGGAGGAAGTTGAGAGACTAGTAAGGCTGTATCTTAGGCTGTGTGGTTGTGTCATATGCTTGCTGCCCCAGAAATGATCTAAACAACAGTGTGTACGCTTTCTCTGAGTGCTCGTCTACAAATAAAATCAGGGCAAATTACTCAAAAAGATGTCTCTTAGAATTCTTGGATTTAGAAAGTGAAAGCTAGAATTGGTAAGTAGCAGATGAGCTATTTTGCACCACTGAGGAAGGAAAATTGCACTGACTGCTCCGTCGTTTCTCCGTCACCGTGAGGAAGATGGGTTTAATAGCTGTATTTAAAGTGTCAGATGCAAAGACAATAATAGTATTTCCTTAAGCGATCTTTTACTAATTCCCTCCCAGTTCAAAACCTTTGCATTAAAAATGGTCCTTTTCTGCCTCCAGGAAATTAAATCCTCACGTAGTAGCTGCCCTTGTCTTACGCCACTCTCTTGGGCCCCCCAAAATAAATCTGCAATTCTATGTAACCCTCAGCTAGTAGGCTGCCTTGGGTTTATGTCAGACGCTCTCTTGTGCAGTTCTATGTAACCCAGACGAAATCACCACGTGGTCAAGGTAATGAAGGAGGAAAGTCACAAAAGAGATCAGACGAAAGACAAGGATGGAGAACGGCAGCGCAGGTTTCGTGGACACGAGGGTGTGGCAGTCGCTGTGAGCGCTTCCCCTAAGTCGAAGGAGATGCTTCCATTTATAAACCACACTTAGGTTTCAGAGGGCAGGTTGGTCGCCGCCATGACCAGAGAAGGCATTTTTTCGGGTCGGTGTGAGTGCTCCAGATGGCCGGGGTTGCGGTGTCTCGATGACTCGTGCATCTGCTCCTGCACACACGGATCCGCTGTCATCTGGCTGGCTGAGGAGTATCCGTTGCTCGGTCCAGAGTCTCGCCCCATTGAGCAAAGAGATTCAGTAAGACAGATGAAAACAGGCACATTAGAGAACTCCGTTGCTGACATGTCTTCCTCATAACCAACTGGATCATCTCAACAACCGTCAGCGCACCATCGTCTTCACCAGTGTAGCCACATCGTTGTGACTGCAGAGATAACAATATTACCTCATCATAGGAATGAAGGAAAATCTGCACCCGAAACGGACTGGAATTGCTGCTGTTTGGATCTGCCTGTACCCTGTGCATTGCTGGGAAGTTTTCGGCCATCAGTTCTGTCATTTAAATGTCTTTATTGCCACAAAGGTCCAATGCCAGATCTAGAAGACTCGAAGTGTGCTAGACACATTCATAATGTCCAGAAGCCCAAGCCAATAGTGTATGTGTGGTCAGCGAAGGAAGTAACACCTTCACTTAGAGGAGTGTTGGGGGAGGAGAGACGGGGAGGGAAGTCATCTCAAGGAGGGACAAGAGCCCGGAAAGGAGTAAATCTGAAATCCGAGCTCTCCAAAGAAGCAGGGGTTAAAACTGTTTTCACAATTACTTTTCTGCTTTCTGTACATCACAAGCCTGGCTCTCCATTGTCACAAGTCTCAGATGCTCTTACTATATGAAGCTGCCATTGCCCTCTCTTCCCAACTCCCCGCCCCTCCATCTCCAGCTTAGTCTCTTTGGGGCTCAGCTCATATCCCCAGATGCTAAGCACTTTTTAAACTGTCCAGCAAATCAATCTACAAGCCAGAAAAAGAAAAAAAACCTATTTTTATAGAAAGTATCTATTAAAACTTCCAGGTATCATGTACGTCTATGTTCACTGCATCCCTGTTCACAATAGCAAAGACATGGAATCCACCTAGAAATCCAACACTGGAGGAATGGATAATGAAAATAGGGTAAGTACGCATAATGGAATACTATTCAGCTGTTAAGAAAAAAAAGAAATTATGAAATTCCCAGACACGGACAGACAAATATCACATGTTCTCCTTTACGCGTGGATGCCACCATTTTGGGGGGGTTAAGATATCTTTACTTTGCATACTCAAAGCATGTAGTCAAAGCATATTTATGTATAAATACAAATGAATGTATATAAATATAAATAAATATACATAAGAAATTGTATATTTTCATTTCATTCATTGTTCTAGCATTTAAGATATCTTTGATGATATTGTGATGCATTTTGATGAAAATATGCAACAGTTAATGGTTAGCTTCCACTGTCTCCCTTGGAGTCAGTGTTCAGACAGAGAAACAATATGAGCTTTAGTGGCCATAAGCAGGCAAGGTAGATAGTGCAGGCTTTCACCTCCAGTGAACATCCTACCCCTTTGCCCTAAGAGAGAGTTTTTTAGGGAGAGTCTTTCATATATTCCTTCTCAGGACTCATAGAAAAACATAGGGATCTCAGCCCTCAGTTTATTTATTTTTTATACATTTTATTATTATTTCCGCTCATACAAACTTAATAGGTAGACCAGTTCCCTCCCTCCCTCCTCCTCCCCTCCAGCCCCCTGCTCCCCCTCCCCTCACCCCTCCGTCCCCCCAGTGCCTCTCGCCCCAATCCCCAGAGAGTCCTTTATTGTGCATGCCTGACTCTCCTCTGGGCCCTCCTCTCCAATGACGTACAAGGACCCAGTGGCATTTCCCTGAACCCTTTCCCATGTTCCCCTTAAGCATAGGAACACTACTGTGTCAGCCCTCAGTTTATACTGCCTATTATTCTGAAAAATACCTTATGGAAAAGGGCTCTTCATTTCCTATGTCATTCACATGAATCAGTGTGAATTTAGATTTCAACGGACCTAAATAAGAAAAATGTTCAAAACTGTTCAAAATAATTTTGTCTTTTTGTAGTTGTTGTTGTTACAGGCAACATTTTTTGGCAAGCATCATCATTTCAGGTGTGACTTTCATAACTTCAGATGAGTGAACCTTTCAGACCAGAGAATTTGTGCATTTCTAGCTTATTTTACGGTTTCGTGAGTTTGTAGGACATTGGCCTCACAGTAGGCTGCTTATTCCTTTTTTTTTTAACATTTTTTTATTATTACTATTTCTGCTCATACAAACTTAACAGGTATACCAGTTCCCTCCTTCCCTTCACCTTTTCCTGACCCCTCTGTTCCCCCCTCCCCTCTCCTCTCCCTCCAAATCCCCCAGTGCCTCCCCCCAGAGCATCCTTTAATGTGCATGCCAAACTCTCCTCTGGGTCCTCCTCTCTGATGAGGAGCAAGGACCCAGGGGCATTTCCCAGAACCCTTTCCTGTGTCCCCTTAAGCTTAGGAACACTACTGTGACTATCCAAGGATCCTAGTGTCTTTAGTCTATGCTAGACTTTGTGGGGTCAATAATGTGTGCACAGGTCATGCAAAATCCTATTATGATTGCTTCGGCCCTAACTTGTGTGGAGTATCTTGCATATCATTACTCTTCCCATCTTTGTGCTCTTACAATCTTACCGCCCCCTCTTCCGCAAATTTCCCGGCTTCAGGATGGGGAGAGATTAGGTGGATGCCACCATTAAACTTTCAGGATGGTATAGTTCAAAATATTTTATGTCATAGCCATAAATTAGAAAGGAATATAAGTTGGATGTGGAAGAAGAGGGAGGAGCCCTAAAAGAAAGGAGATATCGGAATACAGGGAAAAAGAAGGTGTCTAAACACACACCCAGGTAAACAATTGCTCTATGATTGCCACTAAGGACCATATCCTGGAGAGAACACATGCCTAGTGCTGTAAACCAAAGTCTGCAGAAGGGGAGACCACAGGTGAGAACAAACTTCTTAATGTTAACTATAAAAATTTGATATCGAGCCCATCTAAACACTTAACCAATATACTCATGAGACAAACACCCAGCACTTCACCAAGAAGACTCCTTCTGCAATGGAGAATGTACAATGCAGAGAACCACAAATGGTCAAAATACAGAGAAAAAGCAACTGTGGACTGCTAGGCCCTAAACAGGACAATGACCCTTAGCCCGGGGATCAGGGAGCCTTGCAGAAGGGGGTCAGTGAGACTGGCTGGAAAGAAGAATGTGTGGAGCGGGGTGGAAGGGGCTGAGTGGGAGTAGATGAAGAAAACATTTACCTTCATCGTACTGGTATAGAAAAGCTTCCAGGCGCCATGTTGCTTCTGGCCGGTGAGGATCGGAGGTACAAGGGTTGATGAGCTCACAGAACAGCAATAGACAGAACAGGACTGAGACCGCAGAAGGCGAGTAGGCGGGAAGAGTGGAGAACAGTTGGGTCCATCCTGTGGGCCCGGCCTGTGGCCACTCCTCTCCGTCAGGCCTCAGCACCCAGCTGCGCTCAGCACTGGCTGCCTCGCTCTGCGCATGAGGCGGGCTCAGTGTGCATCGTGTGAAGACTGCACGGCATGGGCCGCCACAGGCATTCTGCAAGCGGCTGGTAAATTTGCTGCTTAAGGGGGAAGAATTTCGGCTTAAGATTGCCTGGCCACAGTTCCTCGTCCAGCCTCATAGGGGAGCCGGCACTAGCACCACGGGCCACTTCATATCTCCAGGACTTCTGCGAGAGGGACAATCCTTTCTGGCCAGACCAGCATATCTGGTCAAATGTACAGAAGGACACCGACTTCCTCAACCAATTCCCTCTCTCATTCACCTGCCAGGGACAAGCCCCACCCATCTTAAGCTGGGCCTCCCCCATCCATCAGACGGCCTTCTGCAGGCTTGTTCAGGGCCCAGCTCAATCACTGATTCTTTACCAATGTGCCCGGAACTCAAACCCTCAACCTTCACGTTGACACTGTGTCAAACGATGACACTGCACAAGGAGAGCTAAGCACTCACATCGCATGAAACATGACCCTTTATCTACTGGTTGCCTGAAGGGACAAGGCCCTTATTGCTAAATCCAGACCAACATGCTGTAATTTACTATAATAAACAGGAGGATGGGGGTGGGGCAGGATTTTTTTTATCTTTCTGTATTTGGGTACGTAGTGGTGTCTTAAGAACACTTGATCTACAAGTACCATTAGTAAAGCAGTAGATTTTACAACACTAAAAATGCACATGTTCTGCTTTTCTTGAAGAAACTGAAGGACCAGCTACCATGCCTTCCAACTGGGTGGGAAGCTGTTTCTCCCTCAGGTGGGCATTCGCTCTTCAGTTGGCTACAATCTCCAAGTGGCCCCACGAGGCCCTGACACTGTCTACCTATGGGCTGTGACCTCCTGTCATTTGGGATTTTGACTCATTCTGTACTCACATACCTCAGTCACAAGAGTTTAATGCCCCGAACACAAGGGCTTGGTCCCTTGGCTCACTGACATTCGTTAATTGCCTGGAATGCAGTAGCAGCTCAATCAGCTTTTGTTCAGTGAACCACAGAGCCACCATCACAGACTGATGGAAGAAACAGTTTGCACTGATGGAGATGCAGAAACAACGTGAGCTTCAGAATTCTATCTGGGGTCGGCCCTGCACCTCAACCACACAACCAAAGACTCTGTATGTAGTTCTCCATTCTTGTTCTTAGAAACACAGCCCGATGATGGGGCAGCAGGCAAGAGATGCAGAGAGAAGTCTGCCGTAATCTACCTGCCAGTTCATGTACAACGCCCGCTTCCCGGCCCTCGGGACAAAGCAGCCTGTTGGTACAATGCTTACTGCACCTCTTCGCCTAGCCTTAGCCCACCCTGAGGCATCACTACTAAGTTCTCCCCTGGCTGAGTTCCAGAGAAGCCAGGTGTGAGGACTCCTCAGTCCAGTGCTCACACACACTTAGGCCTGAGGAGAATTGAGCTCAGGGGTGATGTGATGGGCAAACCTCAAATGGCATAAAAACGCACACGAACAGATGTTGCTAATCAAATCGGGATCTGCCTGCCAGAGGCGAGTCCCTGTGGCGTCTCCCTGGCTCTGCAAACGACCAGCAGATGATGTGGCAGCACGGACCCCATGCAATCTGATGAGGGAGGCCTGGCAAATCCATTACAGCACATGAGCCCCTTTCAAGCCCATTTGACTTGCTAAAATAAGGACCATGAGGTTAAAACACCGAGCCAGTTTTTCATCTCATTTCTCACTGTCTCGTATTCACTACATCCATTTCCAGCTAAAGAAGCAGGGAGGTCTGTGTTTTGAGACAAACCTTGCTGCTTTTAAGCATCAAAGCTGGAAATGGAGTGTGGTCGTTTGCACCTGTAATCCCACCCCGGGAGGTTAGGGTGGATGTCTGCGTGAATTTGAAGTCTGAGCTACACAGTGCACTGCAAGCCAGTCTGTGCTATAGTGCAGAGTCTGTGTCAGCACCCACGCCCACCTCAAATAAGAAATCACAGTTGGGTCTAGGCTGGGCACAAAGCAGACTGGGCTCTTCAGCTCGTTGGCCCCAGCTGAGACAGGAAGGCAGCCGAGAGAGCTCCATCCAGAAAGCAGAAAGCACAGAGTCATTTGCATATGTCTGTCATATAACCAACCCCTTATTCCCAGGGATAAGGAGGACTATAAAGGGTCCTATGGCAGGGCGAGATGGGAACTTGGCAGTTGTGCACTCAGCTGCCTCTGAGACTTACTTTAAAACATCTTCAGCTTTGAGTGCTTGTAAAAAAAAAAAAAAAGTGTGTGCTATCAAAGAATTCACACAGTGATCCCCCCGCTCTGCTCCACTTCTATCTTGAAGGAGTCTTTCTACTGAACACCCTTAGCAGTCAAAAGTTGTTAAGAGCTTCAGAGCCCATAAAATACATGATGGAAACAGTTGAAGGGTGTCGCCGAGAAATAAAATATAACCCAATATTAAATACGCATCTCAGATCAAACACCACATGTCCCCAGTCACCCTCTCCCGACATTCTGACACGAGGTTCCTGGCCTGATCCAGCTTTCTAGTTATGTGCAGAGCACAGCACGGGCCTGGGGATAACTGCTGATCTCCGGAGTTCCTTTCCTCCTTGGGCTCAGACACCACCTTTCACCTCCTGACACACAGTACTCAGTACTTAGTACTCTGTACCTCAAATGCTGGAATCAAAGAACAGGAGCAAACAGAAATGTTTCCTTGAGGATGATTCTAGCAGTAGCAGTCCTGTATGGATGCCATCTTTGATGTTGGTGATGGTTTTACGGGTCACTAAGATACTCGAGCCTCCTCTTCAAAAGCTCTAGGCAGTGGGGAGGATATTCCAAAGAAAACTAGAAAAGAAGAGTTTAAGGCTGTGCTCAATGACCATTTGAATGAGTTTCTAGTAACTTCTGGCAAAATCTTGATTAGAAAATATGGTCCAGAGATAAGGTGAAACAGGCATTTTCTCTGATAGTGTCTTTTGTCCAAGTGAGCCTTTCTTAGGGGAAGGAGATAGGTGAAGAGTTGTACTTGAACATACAACTTCAAGCAAGAAGTTAAGACAAAGTGCAGACACGAGAGACTGAAGCTTAGAGAAAGAAGACGACGTCTCCCATGCTTTATTGGAAGGCGACGCTAACAGTCATGCCCGCTGCTGAAAAATTCATGACCAAGCAGCTTATGGGAACAAAGGATTTTATTTGGGTTTACTGTCGTCTGACTGCATCTCTTAGTCCCGTTTGACAGGAGAGCACAGGGACCAAGAGATCTGTCCACACCATATCCAGGACTGCTGAGAGAAAGGCAAGCCTAAGTTTCTAGACAGTGTGTCTCTCCAAGTGTACTGAAGAATGCCAGCTCAGTGCTCTAGCTAAAGGAGTCCAGTAGTGAGCGCGTGCTCCATTATTCACTGGTCTTAAGAGCTCGGTTCAGAAGCTGAACATCTCGGCAGTCCTAGTCTGGTGGAGAGTCCCAGAGAGCCTGAGCCCTGATGGAGGATAGAAAATGTTGGACTCTGATGGCAGCATAAGGAGGGAGGGGGAGGGAGGGAAGGAGAGAGGGAGAGAGAGAAGGAGGGAAAGAGGGAGGGAGAGAGGGAGGGAGGGGGGAGGGAGGGAGAGAAGGCAAATCTTTCTTGAACTTCCTTTTATCTGCTCTCCTATTGGAAAGTACCACCCACTATGGGGCTGGCATTTCCTTGTCAATTAGACAATCTCCTTCGCACTTGCTCAAGGGCTTTCCTTAACTATCAATTCTTCACAAATGTGCCCAAAGCTCAGCTTGCTACTGCCAAACTGACACCAGTATCTAATTATCACACTAAAGTAGCCTATGATAAAGTCCCTTGTTATCCAGTATCTATGCATTTAAACTATTACCCCACTGATTACTGTGTAACATACAGTGGAAGAATGCAGATTAGAGAAGCATATCTAGTCTGAAGCACACAGAAGGGCCCTGTACAAAGGAGAGTAAAGCATCCACTGCCCATTGACCCATGGAGGTGACCAGGTGCTAAGCTGTGGTGACTCAGCGAGTTGGAAGGCTGACCTTCTCGGCCCTTCATCTCCTGGTAATCAGGAAGCAGACTAAGAGAAGACCACCACCCCCAGCGGGGTTGCAAGAGCAAGAGAGAAGTGACTTTGAAGAGAGGATAGTAATAGGATTGATGCTGGATAGAAGCAATCTTCATGGGTGAAGAGGAGAGACAGGCAGGCAGGGGGAGCTGGGGGGAAGACTGCAGTCTCTCAGCAGAGAGACATGACCATGGATTGGACAAAGATGCAGACTGAGGAATAGAGAAAACTGATACAAGGGCTGTACAGGGTGTAGAAGTCAACAAAACGAAGTGGAGGGCTGGGTTTCATAATGCTCGTGAGTCCCAGCTTGGGAGGGGACATTCGTGCATTTCATGGACACGGGCCTCAAAGCTCAGGTTAGTTCTGTAGCTGTGGTTACCATGTGTTGACCATCTCAGCACTCTGGTTTTTATGCTTTCATTGTCAACTAGCTCTCGTTCCATCTTCTGTTCATCTTCCATTGATACTGTTTTCCATCTGGAACTATTTTCCTCCTCCGTCGTCAGGACTTCGCTTGCCGGTTTCCTCATACAGAGGGACTTTGGGAAATTCCCACAGCTCTGCTTCTCTGACATTGTTTTTGTTTCATCTTCAAATTTGAATTCTTTTGCTAAGAATCCTCCATTGCGCTCTGGGCTTTGAGGAAAGTTCTATTGCGCGGCAGCTGCCATAGTTTCTTCTCAGGAGTCAGCTGTCAGTCTACCGGCTTCCTATCAAAGGTATCTACCTGCCTTTTCCAACGCTTCTGACTGTTTTGAATGCTTCTCTTTCTCTTTGGTTTTTAGAAATGACAGTGACATATCCAAGCCTAGCTCTCCTCTCTGTAATTGTTTATCCAAGACTCAGTCCTTTCCCTTGAGGTTTAATGTTTTCCAACTCTTTAGACGTAACTGCCTATGATTTCTTCAAGTATTGTGTCTATCCATTCCTTACTCTCTCTTTTTCTCTGGAACAATAATTATACCTGCACCCAATCAAGTCCAACATACCTCTTCCTTCCTGTCCTATGCATTTTGTGCTTCATATTTCCAAGTCACCAACTCTCCATAGGATTCAGCCATGATGTTAAATTCATTGATTTTGATTTCAGTTTCATTTATCTTCATCTTTAATTGCCTCAGAATTGGTTTCTGTGGTTTTTCGTTCTCCAGAGAAACTCCTTACCTTATCACTTCCTGGCATATAAACCTTGGGTGTTAAATGTTCGTGTAGAATAATTACTTCTATTGTTTACGCATCTTTCTGTAATCTGCTTTTTTTCTGGGGCACACGTGTGTGCACAAATGCACACATGCACGTGCTTGTGTGTGTATGCACATGTGTAGGCATGTATACAAGAGGGTACTTGAGTGTGTATACTTGTGGAGACCCAAGGGTGACATTGGGAATCATACTAAATTGCTCCTTATTGCTTTGCTCTGGAGTTTCTCATACTCCACCTGCCAAGATCAGAATTGCAGACAGCTGACATATCTGCCATTTTTATATAGGATCTGGGGATCAGAAATCAGGCCCTTTTGCTCAAGAAGCAAAGTCTTTAACCCCTGAACCATCGTCCCAGAAACCCCCATACTTGTAGATTTTTGCATACATGCCAAAAATTATGTATAAAAAGGTAGAGAAACAACTCAAGGTTTTGAATGAAATTGTTCTTCAGAAAGAGTTCCTTTTCCTGCTGAGAAGTGCCTGCGTATGAGCTGAACCAGCTGGAAGCAGCCATCTTGGGCGAGGCACAGGTGTATTGTGCATCCTTACTCAGAAAGCTCAGGCCTCCATCCATCCCTGCTGCCTGAATTCTGTGAGTCTCCCCTCAGAGAGTCATGGTCATTTTCACTCCTCCAGCCTAAAAACTGTGAAGAATTTTGCTTATA
Organism: Typhlomys cinereus; assembly: GCA_023101885.1. NCBI lineage: Eukaryota > Metazoa > Chordata > Mammalia > Rodentia > Platacanthomyidae > Typhlomys > Typhlomys cinereus. The sequence goes on from JALPQD010000258.1 coordinate 242,443, forward strand.
AACATACCTTCTTGGATTCTACTTTTGCTTTCTGATTCTCCATTTGCTTGGTAGGAAGAAACAATCCCTAATACTAGCCACCAAGAACTATTTCCTACTTTTAATGTCTCTTAAATCCATAAATTCCCATTGCCGAGTTAATGCCTTGAAGCTGTCACCTGCAGTTCTGCGTGTGTGTATGCTCGTGCACACGCATGTGTGCATATGTGTATGCATGTGCATGTGTGTGTGTTTGTGCATGTGTGCAAGAGGGCATTTGAGTGTGTGTGCTTGTGGAGGCCCAAGAGTAACACTGGGAATCATTCTTGATTGCTCTATCCCTTTATTGCTGTGCTCTGGAGTTTCTCATGCTCTGCTTTCAAGGCTGGAGTTGTGGGCTGCTGCTCTTTCTGCCCAGCATTTTTATATGAGATCCAGGGATTCAAAATCAGGTCTCTTTGCCTGTGAAGCAAAAGCTTAATTTCTGAGCCATCTCCCCAGACCCTGTTTATTCTTTTAATGGCTTAGAACAGACCCAGATTTTGAACCATGTGAGAACTTATACAAACCAAGTTTTCTCCCAATGAACCTCCTCTTTCTCCTCACTTGCTTTGGCTTCCCATAAGCAAGCTGGCATTCTAACTCACTTAGCTATCAAATGGTGCATCTCTCCATTTCCCACAGTCCTTTTACTTAATAGGTCTCTAGAATGAGGCTAAATGCAGCATCTACTGTATACATTTTGCCAGGCGCCAGGGATGAAATGAGGGTTAACACATAGACTTGGTTCCAGGGCTTTATTGGCTAAAAAATGAGACACAGAGATTAAGTATTACAAAGTGTGATATGTGTGGTGACAGTTCAAAGTCAGGACACAATATGAGCTTCAAAATGAGGACATGCTCCAGCCTCTCAGAGGATGTGACAAAGTGCTGGGGACACATTTGAAGCTCAGCGAGTGTTCTTGGGGTAGATGACTGGGAGGTGGAGGTGAGCAAGGCCGGAAGGACAGGCAGTCGCATGCTATGGAGAGCTACAGTATAGAACATCACGAAATAAATGAAACTCACTGAAAATGCAAGAGGTCACGGGCCTCTTGAAGCAGCTTTCACTTTATAGCTGGAAGCACAAAAGAGATTAGAAAGAAATACAACCTTCTGGAGTTTTGCTGCGTGGCACTGGGTTTGAATCATTAAGCTGGTTGCCGTATGACCTCATCCGAGAAGCTGGTGAGCAAACCTTCCTGTCTATTAAAGCAAGAGCCAGGAACATGGTCAGAAAAAAACTAGAATATGCGTGGAAATCTTCAAAAAGGATGACCTATGACAAAGAAGGTAAGTAAAGGTCCCCACTGAGGGGCGGGACCCCTCCCTGGTTACAGGGAAGGTGGGCTATCATATTTGACCAAGTCTGCTGTAAGCTGTCAGGAAACAGCTGGCATTTCAGAGCTTGGCTACATTCTCACCAGCATCATTTCTTCCTGCTGCCAAAGCCAGAATTACTACAAAGAAGTAGATTTAGATGAAGAATGACCACACCCTTCCTGATCCTTTGATACTGCTGTCCTTTGATGCTGAGCTATAGATCACCACAGTGATTCACCAGAACCACCAAACATCCACTGAGTCTTCACCAATCACTCAGTGTCAGACAGTGAAGGTTTTCCAAGATGAGTGGAGATCAAGACCAAGAAGGAAGAATTTTACCTCAGGTCTTCCCTGCCTTCATGTGTGAAAAGATATCAACCCTAAATCCTTATATTTGCCCCAAACAGCACTGAGACCTAGAAAGAACAATTGACTGAGAGCTTCTATTCAGTTCAAGAGCAATCAAGAATTGTCTATGAGCAAATGGATATCCCTGACTTTCAATATGCATAAGACATGGTTCCTGCATGAACACCACGTCTTGGGAAATGGACCATCCAACTGAAGGTTTTTAATTTGCCTACTGCTAGCAAGCATAATATCAAAGAATGAATCTTCAATATAGACACATGTTCAGGGCATAAAAGCAAAATCAATGGTAATAAAATGATCATGAATAATCTTGAGTCATTGCCGACATCAAAAGTGTAGATTTCATTCTATAATAAAGTTATACGTGTATATAAATATTCCACTGCAATACATAGTTGGCTCTCTAGATCAACAAAAGTAACTTTATGGTTACATATTTTTGTCTCCAGGTTTATAAGCATTTTTATGGTCCTGCAGTCCTAAAATGAAGACAAAAATCACTTGCTGCAGTTATCTCGAAAAGGCTCCCTGTGATTCAGAGAAACAGCAGTGGCACTACAACAGACTGACAGATTGGCAATGTCATTCACGCCCAGATGTTTCCAAACAGTACTGATGGGTTCCATCTGAGGATGAATTCTCCACAAGAACTCTGTCACCGTTACTTTTCTCTGCTGCTGTGAGACAGCATTCACGCTTCAGCAACTTAAGGCGGAAACGGGAGATTGATTTGGCTCACAGTTCCAGAGGGGACATATCGCCCATTAAGGTGGGATTTCCATAACAGAAGGCACTTTGAGCAGCTAAACTGGAAGAGACTTAGGTGACTGTAGCCATCATGAAAACAGAAAGGGCAAGCAACAAACCGCAAGGGCAGATGGTTAGGGGGAAAGCAGGGTGGGGCTACTCCACCTCAAGGCCCGACTCCTTTGACACCCTTTCCTCCGGCAAGACGCCACCTCCCAAAGTTGCCACAACCTTTTCAAGCATTAACAACAGCAAGAATGCAAACACAGGAGCCTGTGGGGAAGCTCACATTCGAACCATGACAAGTTTGCACCAACAAGATAAAACTACATCTAAGTATCTATGGATGCGGGTTATAACTTTAATATTCATTTCAATCTACTTTTTCAATCTACTACAACCGATAATAATAATTCAAAATTTGAATTCGCCCGGTAGGGTCTATGCTCAAAGGATGAGTGGAAATTACATGATTGACATTAATTGTCAGCCAGTCACTAGTAGATAGGCCTCCTGCGCACAACCGAAGGGAGTCTCTTGACCAACGCAGGCCTATGGTGAGTCTATGAAACTGCTTTGGTCGAGGTGGGAATTGCACAGCATGAGCCCTGTGTAAGTTGGCTGAACTCTGGCAGCAGCCAGGCGAGGGTGGAGCTTGATCCTCACCCTCTGCCCCTGCCGTGGACGTTATGCGACAAGCTCAGCTCCTGATGCCGCTGTGGCACTTTGCCATGCAAGACTAGAATCTGGAATCGTGAGCTGAATAAAACCTTCTTTCTCCCTAACTTTGTAGGAAGAACAGCTCACTTAAGACAATCATTCAGGGTAAAAGATAACATGGTAACAGGCCAGAATTAGGTACCCAACTAAGTATTTCTAAGAGAATCCACATATCTTTTTTTTTCTATTGCCTTTATAACAACGTTGAGGGTTTTTCTATCTAAAATTAAATATGATGCATGATTACAAATAAATGCAGGTATCTTCAGAGATTCAAGTTCACTTGTAAACTTATCCCACCCATGGATTATTAACTGGAATTATTCAGGTAGATTAATTAGATGGTTTAATTGTAGCACAGAATGAAATGATTTGTTAATTAACTTTGGAAAAATAATAAGCACAGGAAAGATAACAATCGAGCTGCCAGGGAGAACAACAGAGACTCAAAGAAAAAGCCCACTTAACCCTGTGTCTATGGCTCCCCATTATCATTCACTCTTCCGTCAATACCATTAATCATTCTGCTGTCAGACAAACTCATAACAACTGCCACCGTTCTTCCTGGGTTTACAGCACATCAGGAACAGTCCTCGGGGTCACATATATCACCTTTCAGACACTCCCCACTGCAGCCTAGTGAGGTAAAACCATTCTCACTACATTTCAGATGTGAGGAAACAGAAGACTGGGTACTGTGTTCTGAGGTTGGAACCAGACAGGTTGATGTGCTGGAGTCGAACGTCTCTGAGACCAGACGTCTCTGTGCTGTGTTTTTATTCTCTGTGGTTGCTCTCCAGAAAATCCTTTAAGAAAGCCCAAAAGGAACAGCTCGGAGTTCACAGGACTGGAGTCACCTGACCTGCTTTCTCTTTGCCATACACAGGGGACCAAGAGAAGTCACTGCCTGACCAGGACTATCACCTCCTGTCACACTACACAGGATAGTTCAGGTATCTGAAATAGTCTCAAACTCTCATGTCAGCCCAGTTCTCAATGGTGACTATGACAAAGGAACCTTACATCCTAGGTGGGAGGTTGGGGATAGCTGGAAGAGAGGGGAGGGAGAAAAGAGAGAAGGAAAAGGAAGGAAAGTAAAATATGAAGCACTATGTAGGAAAGGTTAGTCAATCACATTATATAAATTATATAAATAATATTATTTATAGCATCAAATAGATGGTCTCAAATATATGAAGTTTTTTTAAAGCAAAGAATAGTACATGAAATTAATAATGCATTTTCTCTGTATTTGATCATTTAAGTTATAACCTTGATTTATAGCCTTGATAAATTGCTAACTATTTTTAGGGGGACAAGTGTTTTTGCTTGGAGATCCCCTCTCTTCTACTTGTGTGGTTTTAAGGAGAGTGAATGATACTCATTTAATTCTACTATCTTTTCACCATTCTACATGATGAATCAAAGCACTGCAATGCTATGATCCTCTGGAGATCAATGGTGGTGGTTTTCTAGAAACAAATTTATAAAGTCTGGAAAGGCAGTAAGCCCCACTCAGTGCACAGCAGGATGCCCCACCCATCTACCCCCATCACTGAGCCCTGGAGCTGGCACACCAGAGAAGAAGATCCCTGGGTGCCACATGCCCAGAACCCCACAGTAAACTCAGGAACAGACAAGACACTTCAGAAAACACCAAAGGGAGTGACAGACCACCTCAAGCAACAGAAAGCTGCAAGAACCACACTACTCAACAGAGGACAGCCATATCATACAGCCATAAAAATCTCATCCAAATCCCAACAGAGGAATCAGATAACCTCATCTGACTCAGGAGAGCCAAAAGCAAATATCAAAGAAAGCAATCAAAGAGTTAACACAAGATCCCCAAATCACATCATAAAATCACAAAATATACCAAGTACCAGGAAGACATATCTCCTGAAAAAAAAAAAAAAAAAAAAACTCCAACCTCCTTACAATAGGTCAGGTAAGCAACACTTAAGATAATATCTTCCAAAGGGAATATTACTGATATTATCAACAAACTGGGAGAGGCACTACTAAAGGAACATGTCAAACAGCAAAAAGAATATGAAGAATTCAAAAAGGAGACAAATAAGTGAATGAATTTATATGAACAGGAAAATAATAAAAAAATTATCACAGTTATAAAAAGGAAATAGAGGAAACAAGAACAAGATTAGAATAGGTGAAAGAAACAAAACTCCAAATTGAAATTCAACTGGAATTAAAACCTAAGCTAACTGAAATTGAAAACCCAGCAGAAGGTATCACATGGAGAATGGACGAGACCGAAGATAGATTATCAGATGTGGAAGATAAGCTGACAGAACAGGATCATTCAATTAAAGAAGCTGAAAAATCTTTTATAAAAGAAGCCAAACCTGCATATTCATCAAATTCCAGAGCAAGAAACCCAAGACAAAGCTCCAGCTCAGATATTTCAGGCTATCATAAATGAGAACTTCCCATACCTAAGGAAAGAGATCTTTATCCAAATACAAGATGCATATCACAAGCTATCCAGATATGGCCAAAATAGGAACACTGCAAGGCAAATTACAGTAATAACAATGCAGATACAGAACAAAGAAAATATTCTGAGAGTTATAAGAGAGGAAAAACCAAATCACATTTAAATAACAGCTGACATTTCAATGGAAACAGTAAAAGCCCAAAGAGCTTGGAAAGGTATTCTTCAAGTCAAGAAAGATCACAAATGCCAGCCTATGTATATCTGCTATATCCAGCCAAACTATCAATCACACTTGAAGGTGAAAGAAAGACATTCCCCAGCAAAAATAAAGTCCTTCTTGTATACTAAACCAGGTCTGCAGAAGATACTAGGAAAAATTACCAAAGACAGACAAAGTTGATCAACACACCCAAGAGACTAAAAGGGAAATAAAATGCCAATACAACTACCAAACAGAGAATACCCAACACACGCACACAAAAAAAAAAAAACAGAAAATCAAAAAATAACAGGAATTAGCAGCATGGGCTAACATCATGGAGTAAAAATCACAACCAATCAATTTTCTGCCTGCAAGAAACACACCTCATTTTGAAATCTCAGGGCCAAAGGATGGTTGAAGACTCCAAGCAATGCAGCTAGGAAAGAAGAAAGAGTATATACATCATAATAACCAAGAAAATTAACTTGAAGTCGAAACAAATCATAAGAGATACAGAAGGCTAAGAAAAAAAGAGAATTTATGATTCTAAACATATGTGCTCCAAACATAGGCTCACCTTCATTTGTTAAACAAACATTAAAATAGGTAAAACAACAAATCATCCCAGAAATGAAATCGTAGGGAATTTCAACACCCCACTCTCACTGACAGACAGGTCAACAAGCCAAAAAACTGAAAAGAAACACAAATCATTAACAGACATCTACCAAACATTCCATCCTAACACCAAAGAGAAGACATTCTTTTCAGCAGCTCATGGAACATTGTCCAAAATAGACCACATAGTAGATCACAAAGAAAATCTCCAAAAATACAAGAAAATCCTTCTGTACTTTATCTGACCACAAGCATTATAAGGCAGTAGCAGAAAGTACACAAATACATGGAAGCTCAACCACATGCTCCTGAACGAGGAATGGATCTGGAACAAATACAAATGGAAATCCAAAAATTCCTGGAATTTGATGACAATATAAGCGTGTTACATCAAGACCTCTGGGACACAATTGAAGATGGTCCTAAGAGGAAAGTTCATGGTCTCAACACCTACATAAAAAAAATGGAACTCTCACAAGTAAACAACCTAACAATGCAGCTTAAAGCTTTAGAGGAAGAACAGCAAATCAACTCCAAAAGAAGTAGACGCGCAGAGATTAGCAGGATCACAGGAGAAATAACTGGAATGGAGAAAAAGACAATACGAAGACTCAATCAAAGAGATGGTTCTCTGAAAAACTTAACAAGACTGACAAACCCTTAATCAAATTAACAAAAACCAAAGAAAACTCTAATTAGTAAAATTAGAGATGAAAATGGAGCTATCACAACAGATATAGAGGAAATTCTGAGAATTGTGATGCCGTACTGGAAGCATTCCCACTCAGATCAAGAACTAAACAAAGCTATCTACTCTCACAACTTCCATTTGGCATCATACTGAAGTCTTGAGTAGAGACATAACATGAGAGAGAGAAAGAGAGAGAGAGAGAGAGAGGATACAACTTGGAAAAGAAGTCAAATTATTTCTATTTGTAGATGACATAATTCTATATCTCAAAACCCCAAAGATTGTGCCAGGAAAATCCTGGAACTAATAAATAAGTTCAGCAGTGTGGCAGGATATAAAATTAATGCTCAAAAATCAGGGGCTTTTCTATATACCAAGAATAAACAAAGTGAGAAAGACCTGATAGAAATAAAACCATTTACCATAGCTCTTAAAAAAATGAAATACCTTGGAATAAAACTAATCAAGGACACATAAAATGAAAACTTTAAAACCCTAAAAAAGATAGATTATAGAAGACACCAAAAGATGGAAAGACCTCCCACACTCCTAGATCAGCAGATTAACTTTGTACCAAAAGTAATATACAGACTCAACACAATACCAATGAAAATTCCAACCCAATTTCTTACAGAAATTGGTAAAACAAATCTCGAAATTCATATGGAAAAACAAAAGAGCCAAGATATCCAAAACGACCTGATTAATAAAAACTCTACAGGAGGTATCTCCATACCAGACCTTAAACTGTACTACAAAGTCATGGTAATAAAAACAGCATAGTACTAACTCCAAAAAAGAGATAGAGATCACTGGATTAGAACTGAAGACCTAAATATAGGCATATATCTATAGTCAACTCATTTTTTACATAAATTCAAAAAATTGGAAATATATGAGCATCTTTAACAGATGGTGGTGGCAAAATTGGATTTCTACATGTAGAAGAATGAAATTGGACACTCATTCGTCTCCCTGTAAGAAAATAAACCAAATGGATCAAAGACCTAATGTTAGACCAGAAACTACAAAATCCCTGGAAGAAAGAATAGGGAGTACCTATTTTTTACCCTTGAGTTAATTGACTTTGGACACCGTTTCTTTAATAATACTCCAAAGGCACAGAGAATAAATCCAACACTAAACAAGTGGGACTATACGAAATTGAAAAGTTTCTGCACAGCAAAAGAAACTGTTAAATCAGCAAAAAGGCAACCTATAGAATGGGAGAATATCTTTACTTATCATACATCCAATAGAGGATCAATATTTAGAGTTCACAAAGAACTCATAAAATTAAATACTAAAGAAGTAAAAAAATTAAAAAATGGGTTATAGAACTGAAAAGAAACTCTTCATAATATGAAATTAAAATTTCTAACAAATGTATTTAAACATATTCTACCTCCCTAGTCATTAAGGAACTGTAAATTAAAACCACCCTGAGATATCATCTCATTCCAGTCAGAATGGCTAAAATCCAAAACATAACCAACAGCAAATGTTGGCATGGATATTGGGAGGAGACCCTCATGCATTGCTGATGGGATTCACACAAAGGGGTGTAAATTCACACAATCACTTTGAAGATCAATTTGGAGGCTCCTGAAAATGTTAAAATTGAAATACCATATGACCCAGCTATACCATTCCTGGGAAGATTCCCAAAGAACACTTCATCCTGCGACAGAGTTACATATACATTCACATTCATAGGAGCTCTGCTCCCAATAGCAAAGAAATGGAACCAACCTAGATGCCCAACAGTTGACAAATAGTTAATGAAAATGTGGTACACATGTACAACAGAATACTATTCAACTGTCAGGAGAAATGAATTAATGAAATTTGCCAGTAAATGAACAGAGTTGGAAGACATTATATTGAGTGAAATATTCTAGATGCAGAAAGACAAACATTACATGTTCTCCCTTATAAGTGGATCTAACATTAACCTTCAGTTTGATGTAATCAAACAGAAACTCTTGCAACATCCACAAATGCAGAAAAACACATTCCAAGGGAGTGGATAAAGATCCCAAAAGAGTGGAAAACAAAAGAACATAGGCAAACAGTTAAAAAGCTTTTATGTAAGAAAAGTCTTAAAGGGGAGAGAAGACTAGGAATAGGGCAGAGTAGGAAGTGGGGTTAGCAACCAAGTAAGCAACCACCTTCCTAACTCCCCAACCAATGACATGGAACACACGTCCTGTAATGTAAACCAGTGTAAACAACAGTGGAAAGGGATAAAATCGACACTAAACAGGATCAGATGCCTAAATACTAACCAAAAACACCTGACAGTAAACCCCATCTAAACACCTCCATTCTATATTTAGATCAGAAAAGATTTCAACACCCAAACAAGACACAGCCTATTGCCACAAAAATGCAGTGAAATAGACAATAACAATCAACCAGACTGCAGAGTATTGGGAATCTTAAAACATACAACCCAGTCAGACCAAGCAAACACTCCTATCGCAAGGCTTAGGGAATTTTGTGGAAGAGGGGGCAGAAAAATTTTAAGAGCCTGGTTGTGAGGAGGTTCACTGCTGGCCGGGTCATGCCAGACCCCACAGGACAGCTGCATCCAGGACCTCACTGCAAGAAGACCAGGAGAAATAAGTGGGACCTGGAGGGACAGGGGCTAGACAGGTGAAGGGGAGCATACCTATCAGGGTCTACCCAGGGAAGGACCACTTAAACTGCCACAAAGGCCTGAGCTCCTCCTAGAGTATACAGCCCCCAGGGAACCTGGTGGTCCACACAAGCAGACAGGGTGGGAGGGAGGGAGATGGATTAGTAAAGGATGGGAAGGAGACGAAGAGAGAAGAAAGGAGAGAGGGAGAGGAAGGGAGAGAGAAGGGAAGGTGGACAACCACTCATTATGATTGTATAAAAGGAGAAACTCTTTTATTTTGAGGATTAAGGCAGATTTTATTAGTTAATAAAAAACAAGGAACTCACGGATGTAAAATGTGAGGGCAAGAGAGACATGTGATGGTGGTAAGGTCAGGAATATTTGTAAACTTGGCCAAGCCCAGGAAAAGTGGCTTTTTCTCATTGGTGAGCTCTAGTTTCTGTGAACCTGATTGGTCTGTTATGGGGCCCAGCTGGACTGGGCGAGACCTTCTGAACAGACCTCATGGTTGGGCTGAAGAATTTAGTTCATTTGCATTTAGGTCTCTCCTCTCCACCTTACCTGTGGATTGGGGGAAGCTGGGACCTTATCTCGGGGGGTAGGGGAGGACCAGCTTCTGTATAGGGAAACCTTTAAAAACCTTTCCCAACAATCTTTCCACTCTGTCTAAAGGAAGCTAGATAACATATATTTGCTAGTTATTTTATAAAGTGAGAATTCTTAATCATGAAAAAAACTTAAAAATGCCTTCCTTGGAAGTGGCTCTCCAAAGGGTTTGCTTTGCTTAGGTTTTCTAAAATAAACTTCGACTTACGCTGAAAAAAAAATTTGCAGACTCTGGAGATGACCACACCGGCTGCTCTGCATTAGCCCCCAGAATCAACAACTCCTCTAAACTCAGGACCGTCAGACAACGGCTTCCATCAGACCCCAAGAGACAATCAAAACCTCAGCGTCATACTAAGCGCTCACCTTGCTTCTAGCTGCAGGGCACTCCACTCCTTCCATTGGGTTTTCCTTACCTTCTTTATAAAATTATTTTTATCCATGATCTAAAATTTCACTGGGAAGTGTGTTAAGTCTGAGTCTCTAAACTACAAATCTTTACACAGAGCCAAAAACCCCTAGACCAGAGCTAAAGGATGTGGCTACACATGCCACCTCCACCCTGTCTGAACGATAACCCCATTTCTCCTGACTCCTTTTTCCATTTTTCAGTAAGGTGAAGGATCTCTAAAGGTTATATATTGGATTTACCTTCTGTGTGACCCCATCAACTTTTGTTCTTTAAACCAAAGCAATTAATTTCAACTTTTCCCAAAGAGTGACACAAAAGAGCATTAGCCCTCAAGACTGGGTTGTCTGGCATTCTCACGATAACGATCCCTCCAGAGAATCTCCTGTGTGCCTGGGCACACCACACAGGACACCGTGGCATGCAGTCTACCTAGGGAGAGAGTCCACTGTGCATAACGATGCAGGTGGTGAGAAGGGGGGATATGGGAACTAGGAGAGAGGCATTATTTTTCTCATCCCTCTCACTGTAAACTCTAAGGATTGTATGAACTAGGCAGACACAAGCACCAGGAAGCAATGAACTGGCATGGAAGTGCCCTACCTGTGGGCACTTGACGTTAGCATTTTTACAACTTGATTCTAGTCAAACCCAAAAAGGATGATCTACTTCTTTTAATCATGTCCCACTTCCTAGCTTCATTGTTTCCCAGTAATGCCATGGAATTATTAATTCCTTGGGATTGGAGAGATGGCTCAGGGGCTAAAGCCTCTGCCTCTTACACAGAAAAACCTGAGTTCAAATCTCAGATCCCACATAAAAAACTGGGCGCAAGTGACAGTGGTCATTCTGGCCCTTGAAGGCAGAAAACCTGGGAAACAGGAAAACAAAGCAAAAAGGTAGTAAGCAATGCAAGATGATTCCTGAAGTCACGCTTGGCCTCCATAGGGACACACAGTGCCCTGTGATAGACAGACAGACAGACAGACACACACACACACACACACACACACTATATATATATATATAATATATAATATATATATATATATTACTAATTCCATCAGTGGGATAATATATCGATGAAGTCAGAGTCCTTATGATCCAAGTACTTCTCAATAGCTGAATCCTCTAGCTTGGGATCAATCAAGTCTTCAACAGATGGGTCTTTTGGGGCATGCCTCATATGTAAATATAGATCATAACACTATGCTATGTGAAAGGAAGAACATGCAGACCTCACAAGGCTGATGCACCTGCCACAAGATGCTGTGTTCCAACTGGACCATCATGCCACATGAAATCCTGCAGCCTCCACAAAACTGCTTCAGGCTTGGTGTAGAAGCTGAAAGCAGCACCAACCACATCACCACATCACTGAAACTGCACCGTGGTCATCCCTGGCACCATGGTTCAGCTGTGGCATTGTGGGAGCACATGGAAAATACAGTCATAAGAGTTCCCTAAAAGTGAGGGCACTTCTTTTGTAGCAGGTTAAATGGAGGAGGTTTTAATGATTACTCTTCAGTGCATCTGGATGCTAGGTGAGTCTTGGAGAGATCTATCTGGAGGAAGGCTCAGCCTTAGGCACCTTTGCCAGGACCTTTGCAACTATTCAGTTTAACACCCAAGTTAACCTCTCTTTTTCTACACTGAAATTCGATGTCAATGGTCCCAACTTTTCAAAGATGACATTTGCATAACCAGCTGGGGTGGTGAAAGGGCGACTTGGCACTTTTATCTGTGTCCAGCTGTCTGTTCAGTGCTTTAGAGAAGTACAGGGTGGCATTCTATCCTGTCATCTGGTGCCCCAGACACAAAGCAGAAGCCAGTGGGCATCAAAGAGCAGGCACAGGTAGATGAGGACCCTTTCATGCTTAGACAGATCCCAAAGAACAAGGACCTGAAACTCAAGCGACAGCTAGCTGGTCTCTGAGAAGTGGAGGAAAAAAGGGATGTCAAACTACAAGATGACAAGAGGTCAAAATACATAGCGAGGGCCCAAGAGAATGATTGATAGGGTGGCTGCTCGTAGAGGACTTGTAAGAAGAGGCCTGCAGTGGAACAAGGTGACAATCCTGGGCTGGATTCTTTTGGGCAGCATGAAGATGGGAATTTCATAGTTACAACTGTTGAAAGCCATTATTGTTCTCTTAGAAATTTGGATACGACCCCCACCCCCTTTACTGAATCCACAGGGACCACTCGGTCTATTTCTTAGAAAACCCTGCAGTACACACAGCACACTTTTTCCTCCCCTTCTGTTGGTAATGAACATTGCTTTTGCTGCTGGTTCTTTTTTAAATGTTATTATTAAATAGAACCTTGCCAAGTATACTTTGTGGAGGTATCTTTTATGGAAAGCAGATGTAGAAGAGCTAACCTAAAAATGCAAATCATAACATTATATTGACTTCTTAATTTCACAAATTATGAATTCAGTGTCCCAAGAGGACAAAGAGAAACAGTGACAACAGCCATGGAGGAAACACCGGAAGTGGGAGGTGGCAGAGGCACTGGGGAAAGAAGCCTTGGCCCAGAGATCACAAAAGAAAATGCTGGTCTTTGACTGAGACATGCTGAAGTCTTCCATGTATTCAGCTCCAAGTGTTTATGCAGGTAAAAAAAGAAGGTATCAACCCCAGAGTATTTCCAAATGTGTCTCACATGCCACAAGGAATTCGAAGTTCTGGAAGTCCATGTTTAATCTTCTGCTTCTCCACTTTCTCCACTGCTCAGTTTGCAAACCCTCCTGATTCAACTTTGGTTGCTTAGCATAACACTCATGAAGTAGATATTTAACACAGAGAGTTCTTTCTACTTTCATAACTGGCCTCTTTTGAAACCCACTGTTCTAGAAGATTTGACATGTATGATAATTAGATTCAGATGCAGGCTAAATTTAGCCTTTGAACAAGCCTGCAGCTGATTGTTTAACTGATATGGAAGAGCCAGCCCACAGTGGGGGTGCTTTCCAGCTGTGGACCACATAGACGAAACGCAAGGGGGAGGGACTTGCCCTCCCTTGCCTGTGTTGATTTGCAGGGTTATATCCACTGCTGGTCTGCTGCCACCTTTCTGTGTTGCTGCTGCCACTGCTGCTGCTGTTCATTGCTGCCTCTGAGCTCAACCTCTGCAGCCCAGCTACTGTTCTCAACTGCTGTTGCAATGCAGCCTCTTGGTATTGTCATGGTTCATTGCTGACATCAGAGCCCAGCCTTTTCAGCCCTCCGATGTGACTGAGGCTCAAGACTTCTTCCAGGGATCCTTCCATTTTCTGAGATTTTTAGCTCAAGAACTGAGAGCAGCTTTAAGTGACTACTGTTGAACCACGCTGATTTGTTCTATGAATTAATCTAAATTTCTTTACCTATGGATCCATTCTATCAGGTCTATCCCTTTGGAGAATCCTGGCTAATACAACAGTTAAATATTTTCTTTCTTTCTTCTTTGAAAATAGCTGGGTTTTCTCCTCAAACTGTGAGAACTCCTTAATTAACTTAATTAACTCCTACTGTTAATTAACTCTTGCTTTCTCTCTTCCTAGATACAGAAGAGACCACAAATGTTCCCAATTTATCAACAAATTTCAATATTATCCCTGCGAATATATATATATATACACAAAAAAAATCACTCCTTTGTCTCCCTAGGTAATTTGTACTTTCTGAACAGCAACTCTCACTGAGTACTAAGATATCCAAGTGCAGTCTTCCAGTGAAAATTTTTGGAAATAAGTCCAAGAAATGATGCTATCCTCAGCAGATCCACGCTGCTCCAGGTTCTCTGGCCTGTGACTTCTCAGAGTATTAACAGCTGTCCTCCTGGAGATTCACATATGCTTTGGGCATTCCTTGTCTCCACAGAGCTGACTAAAATGAAACATTTGAAAGTATTTGCAAGTTTCTGTCAGGGGAGCACTTAATGTATCAGAACTCAGCATGGATTTTCTTCCAACAGGAAAGTGTAAAGCTTTCTCCTCCTCTTCCCCCTCATTAAGGCTTCTCCTTTCCTTTCCCAAATGGATCGTCAACAGAATGTCAAGTTTTCCAAGTTCTCACTATGGGTTAGAGCAAACAAAGGAGTCCTCAAATCAGTTACTCATGATTCCAAAGAGAAATTGATGAGAATCTCACCAGAGAAGCAGCAGCAGAGAGAGGTGTTTTATGTTATAGCAGCTATTTCTCTCTACCAAAATTGGGCATAATCTGATAAAACTGGCACCAGTAAAAGCCAATAATGACAATCATTTTGACTGCATTCATGGGGAACACGAGCCATTTGGGGGCTCCTACTGCATTTGCAGATTTAAAAACAAACACAGTCCCCTTAACATCTTGATATGACAGTACTCTTCAGAGAATGGAAAGCAATGTAGAATGGTACAGCTCACACACCATCCTGTGTATTTTATTGATGAAATACTGAGAGATTTCTCCACCCTCCAGTGTCACCACCCAGAAGCACACAACAGAGCAAAGTTCCAAAAAGAATTTTTGCTCACCCGAGAGGATAGAGCTAGTTAACAGATTCAACACACATAAACACTCAGACAAAACTGGAAAAGAATGGACTTGGACATCATTTGGATGTGAACCAAGTACCTTTGTATCTAAGCAGCGGCTGTCTGATTTTGGAGACAGCATGATGGTTTTCAGTTTCATGGGCCTTTAGCTTGTTGCTATTTTCAGGTAGGTCGCATGGCTACTTCGCTTCTGGTTGGCAGTTCTAACTGGGTGCTCACAGCAGCAGGTTGGGGACCAGTGATTATGTAAGAGGAGGGACAGGAGCGTCGCCCAGCATCCTGAGAGTCCACAGGTTAGAGGAGGTTTTACATGACAGAGGCTCCCACCAATATCTGCAATTCACTCACAGCAGTGTGGGGGGGGACATCTGAAAGCTCCAGTGTCTCTCTGGGGTACAGCTTCTCTCATGCTTCCCAGTTGACCTGTGGGTCAGTCAAGGTCCTCATCTGCAAGCACATGTCCTTCATGCTCAGACCTGAGTCAGTGAACACACAGCATGGACGACTCCAAAGCACTGTCGCCTACAAGGTCCAGACCTTAAAACCCCCATACCACATGCCATTCTGCTTCTCTGCCTGTGAAGGGCTTTAGACTCTTCCCACTCGTGACTACTTTCATCAGAGAAACTTTCATACAACCCCCAGTGCCTGCGTGCACACACAGCATGCATAGCAGAGGTCGCAGCATGCTTCTTGTGCATTCAGAGCCAACGCTGCAGTGAAGTCATGTGAAGAGCACCTTAGATTTATGATCCATTTGATTATATACATTATAGCATATAAATCATGAAGCATTTGAATGTGGATTAATTTTTGGTGGTTGTACCTTCCGAACCTTTAACTTTTGTCAGTTTTTTCATGAGGTCCACATTTAGCTACCCAACTCCACATAAGCTGGGAGCCACAGCATATAAAGCTATGGCTTAAAGTGCAGAGAATAAGTGACTGTGGATTTCCCAGCCTCTAAATAAGAAATCTAAACCCTCTCCTACCTTGCAACTGAGGGAACATCGTGGAAGAAGGGTGGTAAGAATGAAGGGCCAGGTAGAGGATGGGGAGGGGTATGGCCAGATAGTATCTTCTGAACATTTCAAGGCTGTCCACTCATGAACTAGCAGCAGCTATGTCTCTACTTCCAGTAGGATCTGCACAGTATCTGATCCACTGACATTTCACTGTAGAAGGAGGAAGGTCTCATGAGGTGCTACACGTCTCTATACTCACCAACAATTCATTCATGCTCTAGCAAGTGCTCAGGCTCATGACTGCACAGGCAACCCAGTAGAAATTCCATGGACCACACATGCAGAAAGATGTGAAATTAGGAGGAAGACTGTCTGAGAGAAGGTTTGTATTGCGACAAAGAGCAGGATTTGCTAATATGAGGTGAAAATGACATGAGTTCATTGTATTCTGCATGAAACTGTCAAAGAATAAAAAGAATATTAAATAAAGGAAGAAACTATGGCTTACATAAATATGATGAGTGAGTATGAAGTAGAGCATTTCAGGGAGATATAAAACACGAGTGTCCCCAATAGCAAGGTGAACTTGATCAGTGACACATTTACAGCTTTCTTCGCCTGCGTGAGCCATTGATTGGATGGGACCAGGATACCACCCAGCACATTCATTTGCTAAATGCCAGAGGCTGGATTTTCTAGGATAAAGAGAGATGATGGTTTACAAGCGCTGGAGAATATATAATACACTTTGGTTTCATGATCTGAACTTAGGTTTCATGATTGGAGAAAGCTACACTCATCGTGTTTAAACGCACCCATTGCTAAGATCGGTTACACATCGGACAGACTTCAAAAAGGAAGACATACTTGTCATCTTTCTGAATCCTTGCCAAGACCTCAGTCTATGGAACTGTTGGCCAATCTCTGAGAACTGCTAGAGTTATCGTAAGAGCTGGAATTAGAGACCGAGCTTCCCACGCAATCTTGAGGAGGAGGCATTTGCTTTTTGCAGAAGTTAGACTCAGTGAGTAGCCTCAGTGTAAAATAATCATGTGCTTAGGAAAGAACAGCCTTTCTCCTGAGCTTTGTGGAACAGTTTGCCCTAATCAGGTGAAAATGGAGGTATAGATGCTGGAGACCAACAACTTTATGTTGTGATCAATCTATACTAGAGGTTCTCTGTGCCAACACTACAAACATTTACATTGTTTTGCGGTGGTGGGTTTGTATTAATCATGGCTCTTTTGAGGAAAAGAACTAATTGAATATATATATATTAAGAGGAGATTTATTAGATCAGACTATGAGGCAAAGTCTAGGTCTTCCAACAATGGCTGCCTGTGGCTGTTCTGTTCACAATGCTGAGTAGCTCAGTAGTCCCAGCCTGGTGTCAAAGGCCTGGACCATTCTGGAAAAGAACTGGCCATCAGCCCACGTTGGAAAGCTGATGGAACTGGGGTCTCATATCAGTGAAGAGCGGTGGCGGCAACGAAGATGACCTGCCAGCATGATGCCATAAGCAAGCTTTGCTCCGTGGACTGCCTTTTGATCTCGGCTGCCACGAGAAGAGGCTGCCCACATTTAGAGTGGGGGTCCCCCATTTTCATATAACTTGATTCATATGATCCCGTACAGGTGTGGCCAACAGTTGGTCTATTAGTTAGCGGATTCCAGGTCCAGCCAAGTTGACAACCAAGAGTGACCATCACAGGGCCGGTCTGCGGATTAGAGAATGTTGACCAGTATCCTTGGGGTCTGTAAGTGTTGGCATCATCACAAGACCCGGATGTGACAACCAACAATACCTTCAGCCACTACCAAATGAACACTTCTGAACAGCAACTCGCTCTTGGAGAACTGTTGCTTCCAATAGTGTGACAGCTACTCTGCATAAATTCACCATCGCATGACTTAAGGAAACAAGGGGTTTATTCTCCCTTGTGATTTCTGGTTACAACGCCTTATTCAATGTGACAGGAGACACTCACACCAACACCAGGGCTGAGGGAACTGGCTGTACCATCTCCTCATTGCAGTTGAGAGGGGGACGATCCTTACTGGCCAAGTGTACAGAAGGATGCTAGCGCTCTGTATTTTATTCCCTGTGCAGGGCCTAGTCCCACCCATTATGGGCTGGGTCTGTCCCATGAGCTAGATAATCTCCTGCAGGTTTGCTCTGGGCTAAAGTCAACCACTGATTCTCTACAAATGTGCTCACAGTTCAAACCCTCAACTGTCAAGCCGACAACTGTATCGAACTATGGCAAATAGTAGCACAGATTCACAGACCAGTGTTGCTGCTGGAACAGATCCACTGCCAGGGACGAGTAAGGAATGTGCCAGACGAAGCAAATCAGAACTGCAACAAGACGTTCACCATAGCGATCCCGTGTCAGATAAAGTCAGAAGTGACCTGAGGCATCCTTAGGATCAAATGAGGGCAACTGGAAGCACCTTTGGAATTGATTGGGTAGACATAAAAAACTCAGTAACAGTAACCGGAGAGTTTTAGGGTCTTAGAAATGTATTGCTTTGACTGAGTGATGGTTCAGGGATCAAAGCCTTTGCCTGCAAAGCCAAAGGACCTCAGTTCTGATCCCTAGATCTTGCATAAAAATGCTGGAGCAGAAATGGTAGCATCCTGTCATTCCCACTCTGTAAGGAGAGTCTGGGGAACCCCAGAGGAAAAGAATGAGGAGACAGAGCAGTCTAGGATGATTCCTGATGTCTCCTTGGACTTCCACAGGTACATACACCTAAAGTGCCCTTTTGTACACACACACACACACACACACACACACACACACACACACAAAGTGCTTATAATTAAATTCAACACAAAGTGGCCATCCTCGCTAGAAACACCCGATCTTGTCAGTCTATCAATCAGTCATGGTCGTGCAGCAGAAATTCAGTGACTTAGATGCCAGGGTTTTGGACTTTTCCTGGGTCTGTGGTTCTATGGGAAGTTCCTGATCCTAATGGGCTCCCACAGGCATCTGCAGTCAGGATTCAGGACCAGTGGCTGGGTGTAGAGAAATCACAAGGGAGAATAAACCCCTTGTTTCCTTAAGTCATGCGATGGTGAATTTATGCAGAGTAGCTGTCACACTGTTGGAAGCAACAGTTCTCCAAGAGCGAGTTGCTGTTCAGAAGTGTTCATTTGGTAGTGGCTGAAGGTATTGTTGGGTGTCACCTCCTTGCTTAGGGTAGATACAATGGAATGCAAGCCTCTGCTGTCTTTTGATCTTAACAGTTACATTATGAAACATAAATGACTATGATTTGCTACTGAGGATATCAGTCCACCGAAATTACACTGGTCAGTCTGTCTGTTCCAAGGGCTGCACTATTATTACGCTGTAAGAATGACAATTGCCGTCATCACGCTCAGCCACACAAATTTATTTCTTTCAGTTAATAACCCTTACTCAAGCATTGGCTTCAAAATAATGTCGACCTTTTTTAAGGAGCTAGTCATGAGTCAAAAAGAATTATTTCCTTTTATACATCCCTGTCGCTCAGAATGGTCTTTGTGTCAGCACCCAGATCCCTGCTACTCAGAGAAAATAGCACTGCTTTGACACCAGCATTCACTTTTACCCTTAATGAAAGGCAAGGCAGGGCTGGAGAGATGGTTCAGGAGTTAAGCCTCTACCTCTTAAGCAGAAGGAAATGAGTTCAGATCCCAGATCCTATGTGAAAATGCCAGGCGGAAATGGCATCGACCTTCACTTTCAGCCCTGGAAGGCAGAGTCTGGGAAATCCCAGAGCAAGGCAGGAGCAAAGCAAGATGATTCCTGAAGTCATCCTTTGGCCTGCACAAGGACACACAGTGTGCTTTTGGGGAGAGAGAGACACAGAGAGAGAGAGAGAGACAGAGAGACAGAGAGAGAGCAAAAATAAGTTAAGTCAAAGGCCTGAACCTCCATAAGAGTAGACAAGCCAGGGGGAACCTGGGGCCCAAAGAAGTGGACAGGCAGGTAGGAGAGAGTAGGATGGACTGATGAAGGGAGGGGAGAGGAAAGCAGGGATAAATACTCAATATGCTTGTGAAACTAGGACAAATAGTTTTTTAAAAGTCAATGTAGCAGTGGCAGCAAAGTCACTAGCGCTTACTGACTGCCTACTGTGTGCCAGCACACTGTGCGTGCTGTGAACAGATCAATAGTCTTACTCCATCTTTACAGTGACTATTTTACAGATAAACAGGTTCATCTGTGAACACGTGACATATTCAGCCTCACGTGCGCTTGGATTCAGACTCCATCCATCCGACCCAAAGCCCACATTGCTACCCAGCACATTTTTACCTCTGTAATGTTCACTGACTGGTATCAATGAAACTTTTGTCTTTCGACAATCACTGTGAAGGTTTCTTCTTTTCAAAGAAAACTCAACATAAGAGCAGCCATTTGCTTAAAAAATGCAAAATCTGTGAGCACTTAGAAATTCAAAGACTAACTTCAGGAAATATTAATTTCTCTCATTTGTTTTATTAAAATCCCACTGTAGGCAAAACACAAATTATTTAATGTAATAAAATCCAATTGCCAGATATAATATACCATAACTGTGTTTTTACCACCTTGGATCTAATTGATTCTGATCAAACATTTTCCAGGAATATGGCAGTAGTTAGGTCTGTATGCTTAAAGAAATTAAAATGGGCATAAGATAAGTCAGGAGACAGTTTAAGCTACGGCACACAGAGATGCTGCTTGCAGTTACAGCTTCCTGAAAATCTCCACTAAATTATAAGTTCATCCTTTACAACAAAAAGAAGATGACAATTTTGAAGTTGACAGAGGAGGTGAAAAAGTTGCATTATGTCAGGGAAGTTGGAAGTAGAAACACAAAAACATGGCAGAAGATTAACCTCGGAGGGAGAAGAGGATGCGGTGACTGCATATGGAGACTTAAAACACATGGGTTGCCTTTTCCAAACAAAACCAGCCACGCATTCACTTTGAACCCATTTACAAATGAATAAGGAGAAGTACTGAGAAGAAACATCCTAAGATTTCCAGGGCCACCGAGGAACTGGTTTTTCATTGAGAAAAGACATTAAGAGAATTCAGAGAGACCGATATGCTCAGCGTGTAAAGGTGTCTGCATGCAAACCTTGAATTTGATCTCCAGAGCCCACAGCATGAGAGAGAAAAGTCATTTCTAAAAATTTTGCTTTGACCTTTACATTCATGTGTATTCTCTCTCTCTCTCTTTTTCTCTGTTTCAAAAATGACATACTTTAAACAAGAAAGAAAATCGAGAATGATATGTACCTCGTTACATTTCATTATCTAGACTGTGATTATTTAGATTATTGAGCTCTTATCTTATTACTGAATACCTCTGGGAACATGAGAAGTGCTATGTGCACGTGTCAATAAAAAATAGAGTGTGAAACACATGCATAGTCACTACCAGTGTCAAGAAACTGAACATTTCCACATCAGAAGAACTACTCAGTTCCCTGCCAATCATTGCCCCCCCCCCAATATTGTCCCCAAAGGTGAGCCCTCCCCTGGCCTCTCCTTCTCACACTTCAGTAGAGTTTCCTAAGACTTTTCAGTCTCCCACAACTGGCGAGCCTTATAGAATAATGCTCTGACCTGAATTTATTCCTCTGATGTTGTAAGCCCCGCCCATGCTATATCATGCTACAGTACCGGCTGATGGGGGAAGACACTCAACTGAAGTCCTCCACGGAAGGAAGTCTACACTTAAGCGTTTCTCTATAAGTGATGGGCACTGGGGAAGTTTCACTTCTCACAGGGGCTTACAGGATGCACATGGGCCCCTCCCATGGGAATCGAGGTGGCTAAAACAGGAAAGCTTGCACGTCTGTGTGCTTGCTGGGAGAAGGCCAGATGCATCCTAAAGCAAGCAACTGATCTCCATTCCTCGTCAGGCTGTGAGAGTCACTCAACTGAAGTGGCAAGTTCATCACGGGCAAACAAATGATCTAACGAAGCTGTTGGTCACATGCCTTGGCAGTTCCCATTCACTGTCTGGTAAGAAAATGTTTCATAGTGTAGCAATCTGCACAACTATATTCATTCATTCACTCAGTGTGCGTCTTGCCTTTCACTGTGACCTCAAGAAACCGGCCATTTTTACCCCATAAGACACAGAACATTTCCATTATACTCCACATTTACCTCTCTGCCTGGTTCCATCAACCTTCCAGTCAGAGAGAATGATAAATCTCTCCTCTTAACATTCCTACAGACTTCAAATTTGTCACGTGAGTATTCTCTGTCTGCACCTGGACATCACATAGGCTGCACACCTTTCCCGAGACGACGCTGGATTCCTCGTCACCCATGTTTTCATTGATTCCAACAGCAGTCATCAGTCCAAGAACTACTGTGTGTCTGTAGTGAATGAAGCTAGCGGTGAATACTACTCTCAGTGGCAAGGAAAAATAAAAATGTCAATGGGCGGCACAGTAAATTATAATAAACCTCAGAAGAAAAATAGAGAAACGTGTATCTATAACACAAACATTTCATAAAGGATCAGTTTAGGTGAGAGGAAAATGCAACACGGAGAACGCTGAGCTGAGCTGAAGGCTACGCAGAAGGGGCTGAGAGCTGGCATTCGTCAGGCTTCTCTAGGCTCTGCGGTGGACCCTTTGCCCTCGGTCAACTATAAGCTGATGCTGCGCCTAGAACTTAGACAAACTGGTGGAGATCCAGAGAGATGCAGGCCTGACTGCTACGACTGAGCCTCTTACTCTCCACTGGTCCCTGACTCGCCCTAGGCAGAGAGCGCCTCTTCCTCCACTATGCTTTGGACAGCAGCCCCTAGTTCTCAGCGCTCTCTCTCTCTCTCTCTCTCTCTCTCTCTCTCTCTCTCTCTCTCTCTCTGTCTCTCCTTTCTGCTGCTGTACCTCAGTGAGCTTCCACAAGGACTGCAAAGCCCATCTGAAGCCATCCCTTTCTTTCCTTCCTCTACTAAGAAAAGTTCTGCTGTAAGAAAGCTGGAGTCTACAAAAAAATTATTCAAACTTGCCTACAGTGTCTACTATCGGGTCACTTCCCCAAAGACCAGGAAGTGCTGTTAATGTTACAATTTCTATCAACTCGGAAAAGACTTCAGTTATCCTGAACTTTCCACAGTCTGCTGAACTATTTTAAACATGAATGGATTCTAATGTAGGCATTGAGAGCTTGTGCTCAAAGCAAGCAGGCTGCGGGCAGAAAAGGCCTCTGGGTGGAACCGGAGCTTAATGCCACAGTGAGAAAACGGCAGACTGAAGTTCTCCACTGTGATGGTCGGAAGAGATTGTCAAGCTGACAATCTAGAATCACCTAGAAGATAAATCTCCGGCCGTGTCTGTGAGATTGGTACCATGAGTTAACTAAGGACGGAAGACCCACTGTGAACACGAGGTTCGCATTCCATAGGCTGAGATGCAGGCCAAATACCAAGCTGGAAAGCAAGCCAAACAGCGGTATTAAGTCTCTCCGCTTCCTGCCGCAGACAGGATGTGGCCAGCTGCCTCCCGCTTTGCTGTGACATCCCTGCTGAGTGTCCTATGGAGCCAAAATGCCAGCAAAGATAAACACTTCTCTCGTTCAGCTATTTTTCTACTATTGCAACGAAAGTAATAAATATACCCACCAAAATGCTCCCAGTCCAGGAAGCCCCTCTCTGATCAGGAGTACAATGGGAATCAGTCTTACAAAGCAACGGCCATTCCCAGAACTGTTTGCAGAATGCACGCTACAATGGAAGCTGACAGTGATGGCGGGCGTCTGAGAGAGGCAAACAGACTCTGGAAAGAAGGGTGGCTGAAGGTGGCAGAGATTTGAGAGCCCCACAGGGCAGCGAGAACAAACAATGATGACAGAAGAGAAATGGCGCTTCCAGAAGTAAAGGCAGGTGCATGTGAGTGAAGTAAAATGTGTGTGGAAGAGCAGTTATAAGAGGTGACTTCAGGAGGATTTACAGGCCGTGCTGAAGCTTAGGTATCAGCCCGAGGACTTCCTGCCGTGGCCGAGTGGGACCCTCCTTCAAACTATTAAAAAAAAATGCTCCTTTAAAATGTAAAGCTCTGGGGAGAGTTAGGCATACACAATAAAGGACTCTCTGGGAATTGGGGGAGGTACTGGGAGATGGGGAGGGAGGGAGGGGGAGCAGGGGGTTCGGGGGGAGGAGGAGGGGGGAGGGAACTGGTCTACCTATTAAGTTTGTATGAGCGGAAATAATAATAAAAATGTTATAAAAAAAGAAAGAAAAAAAAGAAATAAATTTAAAAAGGACTAAAAAAAAAAAAAATAAAATGTAAAGCTCTGGGCTGCAGACAAGGCTCAGGGGTTAAGACTCTGCCTCACAAGCAGAATTCCTGAGTTTGGATCCCAGGTCCCAGGTAAAAAAACGCCCGGTGGAAACAGTCACTGCACTTCTGGCCCTAGTGGGTAGAGCCTGGGAAATTCCAGACTGGAGCCAAAAGGTGGTGAAGCAATGAAGGATGATTCCCAAAGTTAACCTTGGTTCTCCACCGGGACACACAGTGCCCTCTGATGTACACAGACACATACACACACACGCAACATAAATAAAATGTGAGGATCTATAAATCTGGTATCAGGTTCCACAAGCAACTCCCAAAGGCAGCAGAGAAGGACCCCAGAGGTCAGAAACAAAGGGATTTGATTTTTGAAAAAGATGACTGGCTCCTGAGCCTCCTGGCTGCGCTACTGGGAGAACAGCCCTCAGTACAAAGCAGGAACAGATGACGACCTGCAGTCTGTCAGCAGAGGGAAGAGAGCCCCAAACCCAGGGCTCATGTCTCAGCTGACCTGGGCCCATATGCCCGTGGAAGAGCTTCCAGGCAGACCCACCATGGCCAAAAGAACCAAACCCACATGTGGGCGCTGCACTCCACCAGGAAAGCAGCGTTTCAGTTTTGAATTAAGGCCACTGAGCTTACGGTTAAATGCGGACATTGCCTCGAGGTTCTTTGCTCAGTGGTTTTTACAGGCGTGTGGGAACTGCCTAGCCAGATCCACACATCCACATTTTCAAACACGGGTTCCAACTTTGCAGTGTGAGCAGACTGTGCCGAGGACACAAAAGAAGGGTAAGGAGGTAAAGAGACACTATGAGAGGCCAGGGCTCCCCCTTGGCACTGGAGGGGGCAGAGTCTGACCATGGGCATGGGGTCATCGGAGGGGAAGCCAGGCTGAAGAGCAGCTGACGTCTCCAATAGAAATTAGCATGACTGGTGATGACATTCATGAGCAGGTACAGGGTAGGAGGGGGACCAGATGTGGTGGGAGAGAGAGAGTCGACTTTCAGGCAAGAGGATTAAGTGTGTTTTTTTAAAAATTAAGCAGAAATTTCAAGCATCCAGTATAAAATTGAGAACCAGTCAAAGTTGAAGGTTTAAGTTAAATAGCTGGGTATAAGAGCTGATGATGTCATGGACACGGACAAGGGAAATTAGCAGAGCTAACCCAGGCTCTGACCATCGCATATACTACAGTTTCAAGACCAAGATGAGCCGGACACATCTTCAAAGTAGAAGAAAATGCGAGGTACAAAGAAACCAGAACCACGTGTCCTTTCAGAAAAGGAGACCCACATACTGGTTAACAGCACAAAGCTTCTCACTTTCCTCGGTCCCCAATTCAAGTTCTTCAGCATGGTTCTGGACCTGGCTCTGAGATTTTAACCCTCAGCCCTCCAGGACCCTGCATCGCACTCAGCATCTAAGAGTCTGGGAACTCCAGCAAACCCCTCTGTTTTCACCTTTCGATCCGTCATTGGCTTTCCTCTTCCCAACACTACATACTCCTCCTCATCGTCAAACTCCAATACACATCGCACTGCAAGATTCATACTGCCATCTTGCAGTAATAAAGAAAGTGACTACGTGTCCTTAGGGACAGAACCTCAGAGTCTGTCACCCAGGGACAAGGAAGGAACATGCATTTGAAGCAGCAAGACTGAAAGACAAGCAGTGGTATCGGAAGCCAGAGTGAATGATTTCTAGTGGATCTTGCCTGACATCACCTTTCTGGGGGGAAAATTCAATATTTCATGGCCAGTCTGATGAGTTTTCTTGGTCTTTGTTTTGTAGATTGCTGTAACCCATTGTGTAAACCATTTATCAGACTTAACCAAAATTCCAAAATTAAGATCCACCATAGGAGTGAAACCATAGCAAAGCACATTAGAAGTTCACATAGAAATCTGTTTTTCTCACATGATGTTTCTTTAGAGGACAGTAACTTGGGCCCTTCTTGTAATACCTGAAAAATATCTGAAGTATAGTGTGGGGGTATCCAGGGGACTCCATGGCCCAATGTCAGTCCATATGTGGTCATTTTAATATGGCACCATTGTTACACTTTTGTGCCTCTATCAGATTATTTCAAATTGAGCAATTTATGAAGAACAGAAATCTAATCTCTTGTGGTGCTGGATCCCAGAGAACCCAAGATTAAAGGACCAGCATCCGTGTCTGGTGACAGCTTCTTGCTCTGTCCTCATACGGTGAAAGGTCTAAGGGCAGAGAGGGACGTGTGATTTCGCATGAGAGGAGTAAAAGAAGCTGCTATAGCTTGGCAGCAGGCTGCTGATTGATCTGCAACCACAAAGCTCAGGGAAACAAGTGGCTTTCTTTATTCTTATGATTTTGGGTTATATTTCTTAGTCCAACTTAGCAGAAGAGCTCACGCTAACACCAGGAGCTGAGGGAACTGGCACACCCTATGCACACAACTGCTGACAGAGGGGCGAACCTCGCTTGCCAGATAGTAAGTCTGCCAAAGTGTACGAAAGAATGCTAACTCGCTGAACTGCTCCTTCCATCTTGTCCACTTGTGCGGGGAATGGTCCCACCCTGCCTGGGTGGTATGAACCCATTCGTGGGACAGCATCCTCGGGAAGTAAGATCTCCCATCGAGTTCCCCTCTCATTGCCGGAGGATTAGGACCACGTTGCAGCAGAACTTTGGGAGGTGATAGAATATTCCTAATAGAGCACATCATTGCTTGGAACTTGTGTGTGTGTGTGTGTGTGTGTGTGTGTGTGTGTGTGTGTGTGTCTGTGTTGTATGCAGATCTAGGGGGCGTGCACATGCATGCATATCCACTTTTTCTTCATTTCTTTGTTTTTTTAAAACTAAGGTCTTTCACTGGCCTGAGACTCACCAATTAGGTTGCGCGGGCTGGTTGGTGAGCCCAGGGAATCTGCCTGCTCCGCCTACCCAGCACACGATTCCCAGCATGCACCACCATGCTCGGCATTTGGGGGGGGGGTTCTAGGCATTAAATTCAGGTCCTCGATCTTGGGTAGCAAACATTTTACCAACAAAGCCATCTTCCCATTCTCCTTATTTGAGGAAAAGTCTTATTCTCATCCTAGTCTACAATGAACTTTCAATACACTAAAAAAATTTCATGTTCCAGAAAAATTTTTAATTTTCTAGTGACACAGTAAACTACCAACTAAATATAGAATCAGAATTTAGAAGTTAGATGATTTCTGCTAAGCGGGAGATGAAAGAGATATGTGTAAGTAAAAAACAAAGCCAAGTTTACTTAACATTTTTGTTCTGGAAAATTACTGATATTTCTCACGTTAGCTATGGTCATATGAGATGATATGTCTTACCATTGTCTTTAATGAATTATTAAATAAATATTTGCAAAATACAAATCTAACACAGCACCCTCTATAGACACGACTCTCCTAAGCACAGCTTTTTGTGACCAGGGGGCTTTGTGACTCAGAGTAGATCCCAAAGAGACTTGAGACCCAGCTTCAGCTTTTCTTTTTGAGGCCACACTGGTGGTTAATTGGCCTTTTATCACTGTGACTGACTACTGAGATAAACAACCTAAAGAAAATGACGTTTACTTTGGTTTCAACGATTGTAGTGCATGTTCTCCTTTGTCCACAGCTACAATCCCATGCTTCGCTGCAGTGAGAAAGGAAGCTGGTCCTCTGCGGCACTAGGCAGCACCGAGATGACAGGAGCAGGAGGCAGGATGGGTCCCTAGAGAGAGACCCTGCGTGAGTGGCTAGGGAAGGAGGAGGGGAGTACCAGGGACATGCAGAGACTGCTGTGGGTTGGAACCTGAAGTGTTGCCAAAGAAAGGGGAGCAAGGAATGCGGCTGCATATTATATATTATCTCCCCTATCCAGATCAGCTCAGAGTCAAATTAGACATCTCCTCGCTGGAAACCCTGAAGGGTCCCCAATGTCAGTGCAGCTAACATAGAGGTTTTTACATCCTTCATAGTCCCCAAAGTTTGGAGACTTTCCAAGCTCGTGCGGCTGTGCTGCTACAGAGAATCGGCCCGTTCACACACCCACGTAGTGCATCACCATCTGCTGTGACCTAAGCCATATGGATGGATCAGTGTTGCCTAAATCCAAACCTGGGTGAAAACAAGAGCCAGAGTGACTCCTCAATACTGACACTGCCTTTGCATCACCCACTCACTCAGGCAGTCAAAGCACCACGACCAAGAAGAACATAAAAGAGAAAAGCTAAGACTCTAGCTGCCAAGTACACAAGGAAACAAACAGACAGGACCAGAGGCCAATGCGTAACCGACAGCCAAGCACACCCGTGTGCCGGTACACCTGGAACAACCCCAGGTCAGACACTGACTCCATCAACCCAGAGCGCACAATATGCAGCTGGTGTGTAAGCCCACACCAGTGACTAGGCAGATAATGTCCTCCCCCTAGCAAAGAAAGAAAACAATGTCGTGCACTGCAGAGGCACATACGCCTGCAGACTAGGTCAATGATGCGGATTACAACGGAGCAAGACACCACGCGTCAGGGCCTACCCGGGAGCAAGGCAAACAGCTGGCTAGACCTTTGCCTGCATTAATACACTCTCTTCCAATGAGGAGAAAACGCCATAAAATTGAGAAGGCATCTGATAATCAGATCAAGGTAGATACACTAAAAACATGAAAAAGTAAGGAAGCACATTTGCTGCAAGGAACTAGAACAGCTCTCTAGTAATAGCCGTTAAAGAAGAAGTTGCTTTTGAATTGCCTGAGAAGGACTTTAAAGTAATGAACATAATGTCAGGACAAAACAAAAGCATACAAACAGTACAATGAAATCAGAAAAACAATTTGTGATCTAAAGAAAGCAAGCAATAGCGAGCTTAAAAAAAAAAAGAACGGAGATATCTTTCTGCTCCAGAATTAAATAAATGACTTTTGAAATGGAGAACTCTATCTGAAATGTCTTTTAAAGACAGTATATGTGTATTTATTATATATAGATATCTATTATATACAAATGTAAAGCCAAAAATTATACTTATTTGCAACTTTTTAAATTTTGAAAATATGTGCAAAGTATCTCTCCAATGAACACATATGATGCTGTTTTATTAATTTCTTATTTAAGGATACATGCTAGAATGTGCTTCAAAGTTATTTAACCTTTATTGCACAAATGGAAATATTAAGTGACAATAAAAACAAGAACAAATAAGTAAATAAATATAATTAAGACTCAGGACCACAGGATACATCAACCAGCAGAAATATTTTCTGAACATGAAAACATATCTCACAAACTAACTCAACAACAGAAAATAAAACAGATAAAAAGAAAGGTCAGCAAGTTGGCTCGCAGAAAGATATTTGCTACCAGTCCTGACAACCTGAATTTGCTCTCCAGAGCCACACATGGGAAGGAGAAAACTGACTGCTGTAAGGTGTTCTCTGATCTCTATATGTACATAATAGCAGCTCATACCAACACACATGCACATAAGTAAATAATAAATGTGCATTCTTACATGAAAGAACGAAAAGTGAAGAAGCCTATGGTAACAATTAAACAAACAAATATTAGCAACCTGTGAATTCTGAAGCAAGACCTGACAGAGGATAGCACAAAACACACTTTTAATAAAACAATAACCTGGAAAGTTCCAAATTTTTTTATCATTATTATTATTTCTGCTCATACAAACTTAACAGGTACACCAGTCCCCTCCCTCCTGCCACCTCCCCCCGGTCCCTCTGTATCCCCTCTCTTCCCTCTCCCTCCCTATCCCCCACTGCCCCCCCCCCCCCGATTCCCGGAGCATCCTTTAACATGCATGCCAAACTCTC
The DNA here is from genome assembly GCA_023101885.1 of Typhlomys cinereus. Lineage (NCBI taxonomy): Eukaryota > Metazoa > Chordata > Mammalia > Rodentia > Platacanthomyidae > Typhlomys > Typhlomys cinereus. Next base: position 272,867 of record JALPQD010000258.1, read on the forward strand.
CTCTGGGTCCTCCTCGCCAATGAGGTGCAAGGACCCAGGGGCATTTCCCAGAACCCTTTCCTGTGTTCCCCTTAAGCTTTGGAACACTACTGTGACTGTCAATCCCTAGCCTCCAAGGATCTTAGTGCCTTTAATCCATGCTAGACTTTGCGGGGTCAATAGTGTGTTGGACATTGCGCAGGGCATGTAAAGTCCAAATATGATTGCTTTGGCCCTAACTTGTGTGGAGTATCTTATATATCCTCCCATCCTTGTGCTCTTTAAATCTTATCGACCCCTCTTCTGAAAATTTCCCTAAGCTTCAGGATGGGGAGAGATTAGGCTAGCCTGGTTCCAGGTAGTTGATATAGAGTCTCTGATATTCTGAATTATGGGTTTTTTTTTCCGGTTTTGATGCTCCTGCGATGCCTGTGGCTCCATCTTGATGGATATTGGATGTCACCCCCTGGCCAGAGATTAAAAACCTGTTAAATTAGAGTCTTGTTATAAGAGTATATTCAAAGGTAGATGGAATAAAAGTAGGAGACCACAGTGAGAGAGAGGTTAATCACCCATTTGCAAAATGGTTACTTTCTATCTGGCAGCCTGTATGCCCCCCCTTCTGGTGAGATCATACCCCATCAGTTGCAAGTGATCAGGAAGGAAAGTCTGTGAACTTAACCAGGTGTCTCATTACTTACTTGCAGTCCTTGATGGTGGCCTATTTTCTCTGCTGTAACATGGTCCCCTCTCTCCTTGCTTCTGGTGGTTCCCTTCTTCCCCATCCCTCATGTTTATAATCTTTACAATTACTGTAGGTATTACAGAGATTTGTCTTTGAGTGTCTCTAAGTGGGTTTGGTACTAGGATCCACCTATTAGGGAGTACATATGGTGCTTAATTTTCCATGTCTGGGATACTTCACTCAATATAATTGTTTCTAATTCCATCATTTTTGATGGCTGAGTAGTATTCCCTTGTATAAATTACCACATTTTCCTTATCCACTCGTCAACTGTTGGATATTTGGGTTGATTCCATGACTTTGCTATTGTAAACAGTGCTGCTATGAACATGGTTGTGCTTGTGCTATTGAGTTGAATTTTTGCTGTATGGGGGGTTATTCCCAAAAGTGGTATAGCAGGGTCATATAGCATTTCAATCTTTAACTTCTTTAAGAATCGCCAGACGGCTCGCCAGAGTGGTTGTATGAGCCTGCATTCCCACCAGCAATGTAGGAGAGTACCTCTCTCTCCACATCCTCTCCAGCACTTGGTGTTTTATTGTGGATTTTTGCGATCCTGACAGGGGTGAGATGATATCTCAGGGAAGTTTTCATTTGCATTTCCCTGATGGCTAAGGATGTGGAGCATTTTTAAAGATATTTGTTAGACATTTTAATTTTGTCCCTGGTAAAGTTTCTGTTAAGTTCCAGGGCCCATTTGTTTCTTTGGTGTTTAGTTTTCTAAGTTCTTTGTGCACTCTAGATAATAGAGCTCTATCAGATATGTGGTTAGGGAAGACTTTTCTCCCATTCTGTGGGTTGCCTTTGAGCTCCTGTTGCAATCTCTTCATCTGAACAGAAGCTCTTTAATTTCACAAGATCCCATCTGTTGAGTGTTGGTTGTAATGACTGTGCTATTGGATGTCCATTTAGGAACTGTTGGCCTAGTCCAATCAGCTCGAGGGAGTTCCCTACCCTTTCAACTATGGTTTTTATGGTCTCTGGCCTTATCTCAAGGTCCTTGATCTATTTGAAGTTAATTCTTGTACATGGTGACAAGTACGGATCCAGTTTTAATCTTCTGCTTCTGGATATCCAGTTTTGCCGGCACCATTTGTTGAAGATGCTGTTCTTTTTCCATTGGATTTTTTCGGCCCCTTTGTAAAAGATGAAATGGCTGTAGTTGTGTGGGCTTATATCTGGGTCTTCAACCGTTATCCATTGATCTGTGTGTCTATTTTGGAGCCAATACCAGGCTGTTTTTACAACCATGGATTTGTAGTATAGACTAAGGTTTGATATGGTGATACCTCCAGCAGTGTTTTTGTTACTCAGGATTGTTTTTTCTATCCTGGGCCTTTTTTGCCTCTATATGAATTTTGAGATTGTTTGGTCAACTTCTTTAAAGAATTGCTTTGGGATTTTAATTGGTATAGCATTGAATCTGTATATTGCCTTTGGTAGGGTGGTCATTTTTATGATGTTGATTCTGCCAGTCCAGGAACATGGGAGGTCTTTCCACCTTCTGGTGTCTTTTGCAATTTCTTTCTTTAAGGTTTTAAAGTTTTTGTCGTAAGTGTCTCTTAGTTCCTTGGTTAGGTTTATACCAATGTATTTCATTTTTTTAGGGGCTACAGTAAATGGGATTGTTTCTCTCAGAGCTTTTTCATTTCTTTCATTCTGGGCATATAGGAAGGCCACTGATTTTTGTACATTTATTTTGTATCCTGCCACCCTGCTGAACTTCTGTGTTAGTTCCAGGAGCTTCCTGGTAGAGTTTTTGGGATCACTCAGGTATAAGATCATGTCATCTGCACATAGAGATAACTTGATTTTTTCCTTGCTGATTTGAATCCCTTTTATGTCCCTTTCTTGTCTTATGACTTCAGCTAAGACTTCACGTACAACATTGAATAGAAGTGGTGAGAGTGAACAGCCTGTCTAGCTCCTGATCAATGTGGGAATGCTTCAAGTTTTTCCCCATTGAGTATAATCCTTGCTGTTGGCTTATTGTATACAGCTTTTATTATATTGCTAAAGGTTCCTTCCATTCCAACTTGCTTCTCTAAGGTTTTGTCACAAAGGGCTGTTGGATCTTGTCAAAAGCTTTTTCTGCATCTATAGAGAGTATCATGTGGTCTTGAACTTTGGACTGGTTTTTATGGTGAATTGCATTTATTGATTTGCATATGTTGAAGCAACCTTGTGTGCCTGGGATAAAGCCTACTTGATCCCCGTGAACGATCTTTTCAATGTGTTTTTGAATCCGATTTGCTAAGACTTTGTTGAGAATCTTTGCGTCTGTGTTCATCAGGGAGATCAGCCTATAGTTTTCTTTTTTAAGTGAATCTTTATTAGGTTTTGGGATTAAAACGATATTAGCTTCATAGAAGGAATTTGGTAGTGTTCTTTCCTTTGCTATTTGATGGAACAGTTTGAGGAGTATTGGTGTTATTAGCTCCTTAAATGTCTGGTAGAACTCTGTGCTGAATCCATCTGGTCCGGGACATTTTTTGGTGGGAAGATTCAAGATTACTTCCCTGATTTCCTCATATGTTATAGGACTATTTAAATAATTCACAGCTTCCTGATTCAATTGAGGTAAGTTGTGTTTACTTTGGAATTCATCCATCTCTTTTGTGTTGTCAAATTTCACAGAATATAAGTTTTTGAAATATGACGTTATAATTCACGGATTTCTTGGGTATCAGTAGTGATAACTCCATTTTCTTTTTATTTATTTTTTATTCTTTTATTATTATTTCTGCTCATACAGATTTAAAAGGTACACCAGTCCCCTCCCTCCCTCCACCTCCCCCTAACCTCCCTGCTCCATTTTGATTTCTAATTTTGTTAATTTGGGCTTTCTCTCTCTTGCTTTTTGTTAATTTAGGTAGAGGTGTATCAATCTTATTAATTTAAAAAAAAAAACAGCTTTTTGACTGGTTGATTTTCTGTATCATTTTCCTAATCTCGATTTTGATATTTCTCCCCTTATTTTGCTAATCTCCTCCCTTCTACTGCTTTTGGGATCAGATTGTTCTAGGGTCTCTAAAGCTGTAAGCTGCAGTGTTAAGTCATTTATCTCTGATGTTTCCATTTTTTTGATGTAGGTATTAAGAGCTATGAACTTACTTCTTAGGACAGCTTTCATTGTGTCCCAGAGATTTTGGTAAGTTGTATTTTCATTATCATTTGCTTTCAGGAAATCTTGAATTTCCTTTGTAATTTCTTCCTGAATCCAATTCTCATTCAGCATCATAGTGTTAAGTTTCCAGGAGTTAGTGTATTTTCTGTTGCTTGTTGTGTTGTGGATGTCAAGCTTTAGCCCGTGGTGGTCTGATAAGGTACAGGCTAGAATTTCAACTTTCCTGTATATGTGGAGATTCGTTTTGTGGCCCAATATGTGATCTATTTTAGAGAAAGTTCCATGTGCTGCTGAGAAAAATGTGTGTGTGGATGAAAAGTTCAATAGAGATCTGTAAGGTCCATTTCAGTAAGGGTTTGCTTAAGTTCCAAAGTGTCTCTGTTAAGTTTTTTACCTGTTGATCTATCCCATGTTGAGAGGGCGGTGTTGAAATCCCCAAGAATTATCATTTCAGGGTTGATTTCTCACTTTAGATGTTGTAGGGTTTGCTTAATGAATGTGGGGGGGGGGCTGTACAGGATGCATATATGTTCAGTATTGTGAATTCTTCCTGGTGAATTGTACCTGTGACTAAAATGTAGTATCTATCTGTGTCTCTTACGATTTTTTTTGGTTTGAAGTCCACTTTGTCTGATAGCATAATGGCTACCCCTGCCTGTTTTCTGCTTCCATTTGCTTGTAGAATTGTTGACCAGCCTTTTATTTTTAGAGCGTGCCTAAAGATGGGTTTCCTGCAGGCAGCAGATTGATGGATTGTGATTTTTAATCCAAGTTTGTAATCTGTGTCTCTTGATCGGTGAGTTAATTCCATTAACATTTAAAGTTATAAAGGAGAAACTATTTTTAATTCCAGACATTTATTATGGTTTAGTGGCTTTTGTAAGTGTATTGCTTCGCTTTTAGGTTTTGGTGGTATTATACTTCCCTTCTGTTCTCCTGGATATGCCTGTTTTTTTCTTCAAGCTTGAGTATCATTTCTAGCATTTTTTGAAGGGCATGTATCCCTTCAAGTTGTCTTTGTGCTGAAAAATTTTTCTTCCTCCTTCGATCATGATGGATAGTTTTGCAGGGTAAATCAGCCTGGGTTGACATTTTTGCTCATTCAATACTTGAAGTATGTCTCTCTAAGCTCTTCTTGCTTTTACTGTTTCCATTGAGAAGTCATTTGTTATTTTAATAGGTTTACCTTTAAAAGTGACTTGTTTTTTTCCCCTTGAAGCTCTCAGCACCGTTTCTTTTTCTTGAATGTGGAGTGTTTTAACTATTATTTGGCATGGCAAGTTTCTATTTTGGTCATATCTGTTTGGGGTACGGAATGCCTCTTGTATTTGGATGGGCCTCTCTTTTTTTAGATGAGGAAAGTTTTCCTTGATGATAGTTTGAAAATTTTCCTCAGGTGTGGTATTTTTGGATTCTTGTTCTGGTATTCCATGAATACATATGTTAAGCTTCTTCAGGGTGTCCCATAACTCTTGAATATTTCTCTCAAGTATCTTTTTGGCTTTAAAAACCTCTTCCATTGTGCTAGTTAATACTCCCACTTTGTCTTCAAGGTCTGAAATTCTATATTCTGCTTTATTAATTCTACTGATAAGACTCTCTGCTGAGTTCTGGGTTGAAGATAACTTGTCTTTTAGTTCAATTTTAAACTCTGCTTGAGTCTGTTTTAACTGTTCTATGCCTGTTTTTGTTTCTTGAACTGTTTTTCTCAACTCCTCCAAGTGTCTGTTGTGTTCCTCTTCAAAGTGATTGATGTGGTTATTTAATTTCTCCCGAATCTCCTCTTTCATAGTATTGAACATGGTAATGATCATGTTTTGAAAGTCGTTATCATGGGTCAGGCTTTCTTGGCTATTTTTCATTGGTTTGTCCTGGTTGGAGTCTATCATTGTGGGACTAATCCCTTCAGTGGGAGATTTGTTTTCTTGGGTGTTGTTTCATGGATTTGCACTTTGACTTGGGCATTGTCGCTTTAACTCTTAAGACCTTCTTTCAATTTCTGTGCGTTTTTCACTGAACTGAATTTTTTGGCCTGGAGCAGCTCCTGCTCCAGCTGGCTGGTGGGAGGAGCTGGGACCAGTGGGCTGCCTGGGGCTTGGGGGTGGGCGCGGGAGCTTACCTAGGTTGCTGTGAGTCACGGCTGGACTGCAGGTGTCCCGGGCAGGTGGGGAAAGGGAGGAGGTGTCGGTGGCTGGGTGCTATTAACCTGGGGAGTTGGGGCATGGCCCAGGGGGTCCTCCCCGGCCAGCGTGGCACTGGCTTCCACTGGCTGGTGGGAGGAGCTGGGTCCAGTGGGCTGCTTGGGGTTTGGGGATGGGCCCGGGGAGCTTACCTAGGAGCCGTGAGTCCTGGCTGGATTGCATGCATCCCAGGTGGGTGGGGAGAGGGAAATTTCCAAATCTTGAGAGAGTAAGAAAGAGTCAAACAACCAGATTCATAAAGCTCAAAAAAAAAAAACTAATCAGACTCAACCAAAGAGGTCCTCTTCCAGACACATTTAATCTGTCAAAAGTCAAAGGAAAAAGAATAAAATCAAAGAAAAGGGATATCATGGGACATCTAAGGAAATCCTCATTAATCCAATAGCAAAAACTAGTCAAGCTAGAATATAACAGGATGTCATATACACAATACTAGGAGACAAGAATTTCTACTCAAGAATACTCAGTATAGTTACCCTTTAGATATGAAGAATAAATAATATTTTCCTCAGATAAACAACAACAAAGGTAATTTGTGATCACTGGTCTAGTCTTACAAAAGAAATGCTTAAGAGAATCTTACATCAAAAAAAAAGACATTAACCACTATTGTGAGAAATCTTTGAAATTCATTAGTAAACAGAGAAAGAGAAAGGAATCCACCAGTCACAAGGAATAACAGTAAGAGAGGATGAAAGAGACAATTAGAAAAATAGTCAATATTTGGCTTGCTTACTTATTGATAATTTTGAATGCAAATTGAAGATAAAACGCACAATTAAAAGAGTAAAACTTTCTGAATAAACAAAAAGAAACATGATACCACTATATGCTGCATACCAAAACTCTTATTACTACTAAGGATATGCACAGACTAACAAGGAAGGAAGGACTGAAAAATATATCCTTTATAAACAGAAATAAGAAAGGAATAGTATATTCAAATAAAATGGAATAGAATGGTCTCAAGTTAAGACTGTTTAAAAAGATAAAGTTACTATGTAATGACAAAATGATCAATTAAGAAAAGAGAAAAACAATTCTAAATCTACATGACCCAAACTGAAGATCACCCAAATATATAAGGGAAATTCATCAGATGTCAGTACAATATTAGGTATTGACTTCAATCCTACTTTTCATCAATGGACAAATCATCTAAACAAATATATCAATAAGAAAATATCAGAGTTACACCATGCTACAGAGCAAATGGCCCTATCACACATCTACAAAATGTTTTATCCAACAGCTGGTCAATACATATTCCTCTCACCAGTTCATGGGACATTATCTGGGACAGCTCACATGTTAGCCAACAAAATAAATCTCAAAAAAAAATTCTTGTTGCAGTTGCTCTCCTATTGCTATCAGAAAATATTCTGATTCAGGCAGCTTAAAGAAAAAAGGGTTATTTATCTGGCTAATGGCTCCAGAGAGGATAAACTTTATTAAGGTAGGACATGCACAGTCAGCAAAGGCATGATTGCCAGGGCTGAAGCAGGTAGGTCCATTCCCATCACAGAAGCCATAAGGAGACAGAGGGCAAGAGACCCAGAAGAAGCAGGACAGGGCTACCAAACTCAAGGGTCCCATCCACTCATCATGTGCTTCTTCCAGCAAAAGCTGCAGCTCCCAAGTGTCCGTTACCTTCCCAAACATCATCACGAACTAGGGGTCAAGTATTCAAATACACGAACCATTGGGGACCATCTCACATTCAAACCATGACAGTCCTTTTAAAGACTTAAATGAACAAAAAAAAAAAAGGTGACACATATATAGAGATGTTATTCAGCCATAGAAAGAATAAATTCTGTCATTTATACCAACATAAAGGATCCAGAGGTTATTATGTTAAGTGATATAAGCCAAGCAGAAAAAGACAGATCCTATGTGGAAGTTACAAGGTTTTTCCCACAAGGAGTAGAACAGTGATTACCAGAGACAGACATACGATGATTACTTGGTGTAGGATGCAATTGGGTAGGATTAATGACTTCCAGTACTCCACATCAGGAGGGCAACTGTGATTGAGAATGGTTAAGTGTGTATTTCAAAACAACCAGTACAGTGATTCTGAATGTCCCCAGCACAAATCAGGGATGAATGTTTGAAATGATGGGCATGCGAACTGCCTTAACCTAACTCTCATTATACCCAGTAAATACATACTGTTACATGTAAAAATCAGTTGTTCATTTAAAAAATTCGCAATGAGCTTCTATGATCAAAAGCTAACGACGCTAATATAACTAGTTTTTTCAATTGGTCTAGTCAAATCATCTACTTTGAAATTTTCTCTTTAGTTTTGAATTAATGATTTTCATTTAGAAAGTAATCTGCAGATGTGAGTCTAAGGAGATGGCTGAGGTGACACTGCTATATACAAGCTGGAGCAACCGAGTTCAGATTCCCAGCACCCAGGTTCAAAACTAGGTACATTGTCATGGTCTGTACTCCAGCTTTGCGGAGGCTGAGATGGGAATCTGGTCAGTCCAGTCAAATCAGCCAGTGGCCTCCAGGTAAGTGAGAGAACTCATTCCTAAAAAAGGCAGAGATCATTTGAGGCATCCATCTGAGGTTGACCTTGGACCAGTTTACGTGTGCACAGGGACCCGCACACACATATACAGACATCCACATATGTACACATCCACACAAACACATACTAAAACAGAAGCAATATATGCATGTCATAGAACCCTCTTCAGCCCCCGTTCCTCCATATAGATACATGCTGCTCTCAGTTTACCTAAGTCTAGGGTCCGGGCATCATGACTTCCAATGTCTGCATCATGGGGTAACGATGACTGCTAACTCTGTATTTTGTACAATCCACGTAGATTCCTAAGATGTATCTATTAAAAGAAACTCTGGGAAACAGGAAAAGGAGGCTCCAATGAAACTTTTAAGAACTTCCCATGAGTCAGTTGGGTGAGAGAAAACTGCCAACATCCGATACTGAGCACGGCCCTGAGATTCCTGGGGAAACTGAAGCAGGAGAAGGTGACAGAGAGACAGATGAAGGTCTTGTTCTGAAGCCGACCCCAGTGCCTAAAAAGCCTAGTTTGTAGAAAAGGGATTTTATTAACATAACCACAAGTTAAAATGAACTTTCTCATGACCTACTCCAAATGGCTGTGTCTTTATCAGGCCCAAAAAGAACATAGGTATGTGGGAGGGGGGACTATGAAGACAAGAGAAAAATCAATGACAAAGTGCAGAAAATAAGTGACTGTAGACTGTTCCACTCTAAATAGGCCATCTAAGCCACCCCCTGACCCACCCCAAGGTTAAGGGATCATCTCAGAAAAGGGAGCAGTAAAATCCTAAGTCTGAGGTGGGGCAGGAGTGCAGTCGGACACCGTCTTCTGACAGAACGGGGCTCTTGCATCCATGATTCACTGCAGCTCTATCTACTTCCCTAAGACCCACACAGAATTGTCTTACCATCACATCATCATGAAAGGGGAAGATCTTGAAAAGACAGATGAAAGCTAATGCTAATGGGGAGGAAATGGAAGATTCTTTCCTCAAAGGTATACCCAGCAAGTACTCAGGCACAAGTCATCAAAGGCAACTCAGTAAATCGCACATTCGAAAACACTTGAGTAGGAGGGAGTCTGGTGGGGGAGAAGAGGAGTTGTAATGGGACTGGGATTAAGATGGGAAAAATACATAAATTCATTATATGCATGAATAAAAAATGAGAAGCCAAAGAGAGAAGCATAGAAGAAACCCATCCTTGAACTAGCCTTCAGAGCTGTGGAAAATACACTTCCTCTATTAAAGCACTAGTCTATGTTGATTTGCTATGGCAGCCTTGCTAAAGTCATCAGCAAACTTAATCCCCTTCTAGTGACCTAGAGATGCCCAGAGAGTCGAGAAACCTGCTGGGAACAGAGAAGCTCTTCATGCCTGAGGAGAAACCCACTTCCTGCTTGCATCTTCCTGTGGTTCAGTTGGTACCTTACCAGCCAAGGCACAAACTTCTACTCAGCTGTGTGAGCGTAAGATGTTCAGGCTTCCTGGATGAGGTTCCACACGTTTCAAAAATTTAAATATGGCTGCAAAAAAAAAGTAATAGAGAAGGCCATAGAATGATTGTCATGGTTCTTGATTGGCACGGTTCTTGATTGTCATAGTTCTTGATTGGCACGGTTCTTGATTGGCAAGGTTCTTGATTGTCATAGTTCTTGATTGGCATGGTTCTTGATTGGCATGGTTCTTGATTGTCATAGTTTTTGATTGGCATGGTTCTTGATTGGCAAGGTTCTTGGCTGCCAACTGCTGCCTGTGGAACTCAAGGTGAGCATTCAGCCCTCTCCCACCTTTATACCACAGCCATTGCTTTCTCACACCTAAATATACTTGTCCAAATGAGGGTCGGAGAAGAGAAGGAAGAGAAGGAGGAAAGAGGAGGAAGAAGAGGAGGAGGAGGTGAAGAAGAAGAACAGGAGGAACAGAGGAGGAGAAAGAGGTATAAGGAGAGGAGGGAGGAAAACAGGGTGTGTTAGAGCTTCATGATTCAGGAAGAAAGAGTGCAGACTACCCACCTAGGACCTCCCATGGCAAAGGCAGCTCATGAGGAAGAGACAGCTGCCTTGAAAGTGGACCAGGCTTCGATCAATAAGCTGCTATAAATATGATGCACAGTTGGGAGAGGAAAGTAGGTTATTTGCAGAGGAAATGGCACAGATGAAGGAAGCGCCACCACCTTGGAACGTCAATACCCCCTACATGTTGGCAGTGCTGCAGACAAGGTGACCGTGTGGGTGAGTCAGCCAGCAGGCAGTCTGCTCGTGAGCAGACACCTCTGCCTCGGAAGCCCACATAAACAAGGCTCTGAGACGCTCTTCATTGTGGTTTCTGCCTAAACTGTCAATATGGACAGTGAGTCTTATAGATCCGTGCTCTTGCAAGTCCACCCTAGGTGGCCTGCCCTTCCAGACACTCTGCCAACAGGTCTGCCCAGAGCAACACACTTCTATCACGCTGTCTGGGATGCTCTTAAAAATTTTCATCACACAACAGGATATTGTGCTTATGCCAATCCATTTAAATTATAATTCTAGCGATACCAGTTGCTCTAACAAAGAAAATGTCAGAGGGTCCAGCAGTGAGCTGAGTCTGATAATCAGACAAAAGTTAGTACACCAAAGGTAGCTACAAGGTCAGGTGCTACTGGAACCCCAACCTCCAAACTGTTCTGTGGTCACTGGCACACTTAGTATCAGGAATGACTGCATTGGCTACAATGGGGACCTTAAAGTCTACGCACAGGGAGAATCAGGTGGGGATAAGAGAAGGGGAACTTCCCACCTGTGGGTTTGCCCACTGAAGGGCCACTTTGACTGCCACAGACACCTGTCAATTACTGGCACAGGTACCCCCAAAGGAAGCCTGGTGGTGTACACATGAGTGAGTGATCAGGGAGAAGGGGGAAGGATGAGAGAGGAGGGGACATGGAAATGTACATATAAATTTCTTAATAAAAAATAGCAAGAGTCACAAAACAGACAATCCGCACAATGAAAAAAAATGTATATGACTTGAAATATCAGACAACCTGAATATATGAAGATACTTACTTGTTTGAGTTTTTCCTTTATCATTCAGATTTAATTTTTGTTGAACAGATTGGAAGGCTTTTTACCATTTTGTTTTTTTTGTAACTTCTGAGAAAATTTACTCTTTGTTTGGGTCAATTTCTTATTTGTTCCAACATTGACATCAAACCTGATTCAAGTGTAGTTGTTTACACAGTAGGCCACAGAGAGAAGGGAAAACAGAAAGAAGACAGATTCCTATTGGAGACGCAGTCTGCCGGAACTTACCTGGTGTTCATTCACAGATGGGTCTCACATACCCACCCTTCGTTTACCTGAGAGTGATTCTCACAAGTACCATATCTTCCTAAAAAACTGGAAAAAAACTATTTCTCTGTTATCATTATTGCCAGGTTAAGTGGCACATGATTGTAAGTGCTGGTTATAAAGATATTTATGGAAAAGAAAGTGACTCTTTTTGAACCCCTTTTGCCTTATTCTGGATTAGCATATGTTAATTGTACAAAACAATGGCTTATTGTGATGTTTTCATGTGCATTTTCGGATCATAGTCTCGCCCCAGTCCGCTCATATGTTCCCCTTGATCTGCTCTCCTCCCTCTTCCTTAATGGTCCCTTCCTACTTTCATGTCTTTAAAACCTGGGTCCCTCCATGCTGTCTTACAAGCAGAAGGTCCTGAGTTCAGATCCCAGGTCCCACATAAAAATGCCAGGCCAGAAATGGTGGCAGCCTGCACTTCTGGTGGTGGGCAGAACCTAGGGAATCCCAGATTGAAGCAAAAAGGAGGTAGAAGCAATCCAGGATGAAGTCACCCTTGGTCCTCCACAGGAACACACAGTGCCCTCTGATACACATACACACACACATACACATACACACACACTAAAAAACTTTTTTAAAAAATTAAAATAAGTAAATAAAAAAATAAATAAAAACCTGGATCCCTGTGTGATATACTTACTGGTAGTGGTGTCTTTCTGAGTCTAGCTTACTATGTTTGGCACAATGATCTCAGTCCACACATTCTCTGCAAACATGAGATCTGTTCTTGGTGTCTTTACATTCGGTTGTGTGCAGATACTGCCTTGTCTGCTTCCACTAGTCAGTACTTAACTGTGTCCTATGAATTGAGGCTTTCATGAATGAGCAAGGCATTGGTCTGGACCTAAGTGTTTTCACTTCTGAGTCAAGACTAGAGCAGGTTCTTTCCCACTCTGCTATTGCTTAATTCTTACTGTTCATGGATTTCAGTTTCTTCATCTTTAAAGAACAAAGAATACTTTTTAAAGAACATCTTTAAAAAAAACCCACAAGAACATCCTCACAGAATCGTTCATAAAGTAAAATAATAAAAATAATAGCACACGAGAAGTCCTTCATATATATTAGTCATGATGATAACACCTCCTTTGGTAATGACAGGTTCACAGGAAGATATCCTCAGTGTCAAATTGACCACCGTACCTTCTGAGTCCAGATGCATTTGTCTGCAAAGTTATTTTTTTCTTTTTGATATCTGTTGGGCCCACCCAGGAATTACCCCAGGGCATAGCCGAGCACATGGGACCAAAGATGGCTCTGAGAGCTAGTGTCCTGGGCGTAACCCTGATCACATTACAGAGAGCCCTAATTGGGTTTCAGGAATTGACCTACCTTCCTTATTGAGTCTGACCTGTAGGGCCTGAATATTGTATTGACCTTTGACACAATTGGCTACCTGTTTCGCGCCCTGTGGTCCTTTGTCTATATAAGTTGTTGTTACCCCCCAAAAAATCGAGATTTGCTCTGACAAACTCCCCGTCCATTTCCGAGTCTCTGGGGAGTTGAGGCAAAGGAGCAGGCAGCTGAGCTTACCGATCTTCATCTTCATGGCCCGGAACTGTGCCCTAGTGTGTGTGTGAGTGTGTGTGTGTGTGTGTGTGTGTGTGTGTGTGTAGAGATGCCACATCATGGGTGGAGAGACACCACATCGTGGGTGGAGAACTCTACAATATCAGTGTCTTAAAGAGTTAATATACTCATTTATGGCTACTCTTCTCTTATTTATATATGTGTGTGTCATTTCCATACAAAAAAAAATACACCCCCTGACTCCCCCACATGCGTTGAAGCTCACCCACTTTACCTGGAAAGTTTTCTGTGGTCTTCTGTTTCACATTATTTTAAGTGATACATAATTTAATCAAGTTACCAAAACCTACTAACATTTCATTGACACATGAAGAAAAGTTATTTGGAACTGTGATTTGTGTAGCTCATTTCCTTGTTCTCCCTTGGCCTTTAACAAATGTGTAATGCAGTACACACATCCATGAGGGATGAAATGAAAAGTGTTCCAGAAATACCTGTGCATGCCCAATCCTCACACAGCACCTGAAGCTCGGGAGACCTGTATCTTCCCCTCATGAGACGCCTGGGGGGCTCCTCACAATGCAGCAAGGCTTGAGAACCCTAGGAATCTCAGATGTATCCCTTAACATGGAAGTTTTGTGCTTCCCTGGAAGCACTTTCCAAAACATAGTAGATTCTCTGTTGCCTGTCTTTTGTTGACAAGCATTTCTATAATAAACATCCAGGTAGGTGGAACAATTTAGCTCAAGACTTGCTTCCATGAGGAATAGCATCAAAGCTTATATGTGAATAGCTACTGTACTTTTCCTGGAGTTGACGTTATCTACAAAGAACTAAATCGGTTTAGACCACTTTGCAAAATGTATCCATCATTATTCTCCACACTGACTGGCCTTCTCCAAAACTACTTCCTCAACCTTGCTCTTCCTTCTCTGACCACTACCTCCCCCCAATACTGAGGTCCTCCAATAGCACCTCCTGATATGGAAAGTCTTCCTCTTCCAGCATTTTTACTTTCCTGAAAGCAAGGGCTGGAGGAAGCATGCTAGATTCCAGTTACCTCTCCAGCCCCTGCTGTGTGGCACTTTATCTGGACCTAGACCTAAATTCTTTGACCTTAGAACCTCCTTGTTCACATTTAACTGTGGTGGGGAACTTTAAGTGCCCAGTTGATTGGATTAAGAAATACCTAGAAAGCTGTAAAGCATTTCTTAATTTCCAGAAGAGGCGGGCACATGAGGTAATCAAATTGATGAGAAAATGTACAATATAAGAGGACATTTTCCAATCATCTGGGGCCCAGACAGAATGGAAGAAGGCAGGCGGATGGAACTTATCATCTCCTGAGAAATTGCACTTAATAAATCACCTCCTATCTATCATCTATCCATCTATCATCATCTATCTATTATCAATCTATAATCTATCACCCATTTATCATCTACATTTTATGTCATCTACTTGTCATCTATCATCCATTTAGCATCTATCTATAATTTATTATCTATCTATCATCCATCACCAATCTATCATCATCTGTCTATTGGTCTGTCTATCATTCACTTTTCTCTTGGCTTCATCATTTTTGGACTCTCACTGACCCACTTGTTCTGCAGCTCCTTCAGGAATAAGCAGTGAACCCAAAAGCACTTGGTAGCTCTAACACCACTTCTGCATCAGCTTGAGTGTGAACATCAGGACTGAGAAAGGAGACACCAGTGTGGCGCCAGCGAGCGAGAAAAGACCAGGAGCACAGCCCAATACCGACCAACTCAGAAAGTCGGTTGGCCCGCCGGTTTCTGCGCACACAGGCTTTACAGTGGGAAAGCTCCGTTACTGAACATCTAGGACGGAGGAAAGATGGCTCCCCAGCAGATGCAGGGTAATCCCCATGTCCCCTCTGTCTAGTTCTTTACAGAGAAATACTCTTAATTTCCTGAATGTGCAGCCGGTGACTTGCTATAATCCACACTCTGCATGGAACTCTCAACAAGATAATTTCATTTCCTCAAGCCCCGAGTGCTGAGACATAAAACGGAAATACTGTCTACCCAACAGGGCCATTGGAAGGACCAAGGAAGTACAGCGGCCCACACACTCTAACCTGTTGTTGAGTCAAGTCTCTGATATTTTCATTTCCAGACACACCAAGAAAATCTCAAATACTTATTTAGGTGTTGGAAAAAAGTCCGTTAAATTTACCAGAATAGCCTATGAGAGTCTCTCAGTAAGGGCAAAGGACTTTGTGTTTAAATCCATGTTAAGTCACTAGTGCTATATTTTGGAATACTGTTGCATACCATAACCAGAAGTGAATTAGAGTTTCTCACAAATGTGCCGTCTTCTCCCAGACACTTCCGCGTTCCTTTCTAAGGCAGGGGCAGTATTGATGTGCCGGAGGCAGCACACAGCATCTTCCTATGCACAACCAGGTATTTCTAGAAGTGCACCGTGCGTTTCTAAAAGTCAAGTATGCCCGAGCATCTACTGCGCTCACCTGCTCTGTTCCCAGAATGACAAAGTGGACAAGTATCCTATTTCTGCCCAAAAACAAGTTGTATGAAATCAAAATTCCCATTTTAGAAGGTTTTTTTTTAACTGAGTTGCCATAAGAAAGAAATCATCTGACTTTGTTAAGCAAGATTCTTCCACTTTAGTAAAGTAAGCAGTTGAAAACTTCTAGAAAGATGATGGAAGCTACTAAACAATTTATCTGAAAGAAGCCTGAAGATTAAAGAACCCATTGTCTGCTTTCATTAATACAGACACAGCACTTTAAAACAAAACTGAAGAGTGAGTCTTCAGTAGATTTAATTAATCTTCTGAATTTCATGCAATATATTTTCTAATTACACAGGGACTTGCTTTAGAATTCTAAGTGGGATGGTTATAGCTCTTAAGTTATCTTTCTGCTCCTGATGACCAAGTTTGAAACTACTAATACATATCTTAGGTTAATTAAATGAACAAAACTTCATTGCCTAACAATCTTTCACAATGATCTGCATTGTTTAAGCTTTAAAATAACCATCAAAGATAAACGTTCTCTCTTGGCCTAAATGTCTCCTATTATTAATAATAATGAGGGAAATGGGAATGCAAGCCACTGAACAAAAAGAGCACACTTCTTAGTCATGAGGGTTTTGAATTTAAAGTTCTTTGCCTTGTGACATGTAGATATATCCTAGTCCAGAAGGAGTTCTCTGGGCTGCTGGAGAAGAGGGAATTATTTTCACTCCTCCTATTTTCCTCCTTCCTCTTAAAACTTTCCTCCCATTATTCTCATTTCTTACCACCACTGTTCCCTGTCTCCTTCCAGTACAGACATCCTAGATGAAACCCAGTGGGCCACATCTCCACAGTCTCCAGTAGGAGACTGGCTTCAAAGCAGGACATGGAACCGCAAAGGGGTGGGATTGAGTAGCTAGGGACGGAAACAATGTGAATTCACTGCTCTTGTGTATGAAAGTGTCAAAGAATAATGTAATATTTTACAAACAAAGGCGAATTTTAAGTCAGAAGAACAGGATAACAGGGTAGAAGCTCTATGCATGCATGAGTTTGAATTTTCTCCTAAGCTAAACCCATCCTTTCTGGCTTCTGGCAACAAAATAAAAAGCATGTGACAGGTCTGTCCCACTCGGTTCTGTCACCTCCAGATGGCACATCGTGAACACAGGTTTCACACAAAATCCCACTGCACAAACCAAAGCTCCTGGCGAACAGATATCCAACAGTTTGTTTCTAGGCACTGCAAGCCCAGCTCGTGAAATCTTCAGGAACTCTTTGAGTCTTTGGCATAATTGAGAGAGAAAGTGATCCGGTGAGGAAAGCAAGGAGTCAGCACTAAGCTTAGCACTGAGTCCTGCTGAGCGCACACAGAGCTGGCTGAGCCCTCACAATGGCTGATCGCAGAAGGCAGGCACCCTGACACATATTCCAGTCATCACGACCACCAGTCACTCCCCTCAATATCTCCATCGATCCTCATGCTAACGCACTGCGAAAGTTAGACAAAGGTGTCAAGTTAATAACTGAAGGCTTCAGATCTGGACGTATGTGTAAATGAATAGTCGAGTTAAGCCCGAGCAAGCCTACAGGTGATTGTCTGGTTGACGAGAAAGGCCCAAGCCACAGTGGGTGTGGTGAGTCCCTGGGAACGCAGATGAGATGGAAGGACTCGGTAAGGAAGTTGGCATCCTTCCATACGCTTGCCAAGACAAGATGGTCCGGCAAGTGAGAATTGCCCCTCTCTCGGCAAAGGATATGTTGCGGCCAGTCCTTTCAGCCCTTGGTGTTTTGGTGTTGGTGTCGCCTCTCCTACCAAGCTGGGCTAGAAGCTGCAATTGGATAGCCATAAGCTGAAACAAAGCTCCTCTCTCCTCTCTTAAGCCACTGGTCATGAATTTATCAGCAACGTCCAGAGTAACTGTGTTGCAGTTCGCTTGCACGCGCGCTGTAAATGACCACCAAAAGACTTAAGGGAACAAGGGGTTTATTGTCTCTTATGATTGTCTGGTTACAGTTCTCAGTCCAGGAGAGCTCACATCAACGCCAGGGCCGAGGGAACTGGCCACACCATCACCACATAACAGCTAAGAGAAGGAGGATCCTTACTTGCCAGACCAACATGTCTGGCCAAGTGTACACAAGGATGCCAACTTCCTCAACTGGCTCTCAGTATTTTATTCATCTGTTCAGGGCCTAGTCCCACCTATCATAGGCTGGGCCTTCCCCATCAATTAGACGATCTCCAGCAGTCTTACTCTGGGCTTGATCCAACCACTAATTCTTCACAAATGTGCCCAGAGCTCAAACCCTCAACAGTCAAGTTGACACCTGTGCCTGACTATGACAAACTGCAACATAGACTAAGTGCAGAACCTAGATTTTTCTGATGAAAGTGCTTAAAGATAAGGCTGTGGACACTGATGGGTGAATTCTTATTGAGCATTTTTATCTCTTTTAGTGATTTAGTGTGTGTGCGTGTGTCTGTCCGTGTCTGTGTGTTTGTCTGTATCAGAGGGCACTGTATGTGCCTGTGCAACCTCAGGATCGTCCTGGATTGTTCTGCCTCTTTTTTCTTTGCTCCAGGGTTTCTTGGGCTCTGCTTGCCAGGACCAGAAGTTTTTACATGGGATCTGGGATCGAAACTCAGGTCCTTCTGCTTGCGATGCAGAGGATTAACCTCTGAGCCATCACTCCAGCTTCCACTGAGTATCTTTGAAACGCTACTTATGCATGATGTTATAGGGTGTAGAAATACTAATGAGCCACCCCTCAGATTCGAGGTAAAATTGGTCTGCATGTATAAATATTTTTGAGCATCTCTGGTAAAGTATTTCAAAGGGAAATTGGATAGATGGTCATACATGTTTGAAAATGAATTTGCTTTCAAGGTGCACAGTCAATGAGAGAATTCAGCAAAGGGATTTCTCTCTTCCACTCCCTGGCTTCACAGCTCAGCTTTTCTGAAATAAGGTACCAATGAGTTTTCTCCATTCATGTTTAAAAACAAGGAAGTAAAACAGCTAAAGATAAAAATGCTGAGTGAGCATAGACCAAGGAGAATGGTACGAAGACGTGTCCATTTTAGGTGCTTCTTTGTATGTCTAGCAAGAACACGTACTTCTTCGAGACTTCTATGAGAAGGATTGGAAGTGGGCGTGTGCCCAGGGAGTTCAGGAAGTCTTGGCATCTTTCAGAGATGGTCACTAGACCAGAATTCCACTCCAAAATGGGTGCCACTGATTTTCATGCTATTCCACTATCGGGTGCAACATCACATCCAAGAAAATGTGACGCACCCAGAGCCCACAATGAGGGCACAGAGCAGGCATGCACACAATATAAGTCACGTGCTTTATTGGAGATAAGGAGTTATTCTGTATTTAAGTTACATGTTTCATTGGGTATAACAGATAATTACATCTTAAAGTATGCTTTCTTAAAGTGATATAAGGGCTAGAGAGATGCTTAGGGATTTAGACTGTGCCTCACAAGCAGAAGGTCCTGAGTTGGGATCCCAGGTCCCATAAAACACCAGCAAAAAAACTGGCAAATCCCAGAGTGAAGCAAAAAGGAGGTGAAGCAATCCAGGATGATTCCTGAGGTCACATTTGGATTCCTGAGGTCACATTTGGCCCCTCTACAGGGACATACAGTCTCTCTCTCTCTCTCTCTCTCTCTCTCTCTCTCTCTCTCTCACGCACACACACATATACATAAAGTTTTTTTAAATCTTTTTTTAATTAATTAATTTATTATTCATTCCATTGTACATGTATGCGTGTGTATGTATGTGTGTGTGTGTAGAACCACGGGTGAATTCGAGAACCACCATGGACGCCTCCACCTCCTCCTTGTTGACTCTGCCCCGGGATTCACAGGCTCTGCCCTACCAGGACCAGAAACGCAGGCCGCCCCCGCTTCCGCCCGGTGTCTATATATGGGGTCTAGGATCCGAACTCAGGACCTTCCGCCTGCAAGGCAGAGGCTTAACTTCTGAGCCACCTCTCCAGCTCCACGTAAAGTTTTTAAAAAGCACACTATTAAAAATAAAGTGATATAAAAGTGATTAAAAGATACAAAAATTAAAGTGGTTTGTACCAGAAATAAGGCCAGCCGTCTTCAGCCCCAGTAGCCGCGTACCAGGGACAGCCCCTCATGAGGACTGCCTCAACTAGGAACTTGGTCATTCCCCTTGGCGATCATCCTACCCAACACCTTGACAGTGGCCTCACTTGGTGCCATCTGTTTGTCCGTCAAGTGTCCGCCAAGTTCTCCCGAGTAGAACACTGAGGTGGGACCTGACAGGCCCCAAAGGCAGCATGACACAGTTCCAACCTTCAAGAACCTTCTGAATGTGACTCAGAAACCAGGAAAATGGCTGTAAAGGGTGGTGAATGGCTTAGTACAAATGATGTCATAATCCAAAAATGATAAAGAAGTTGAAAAGGAGAAGGAGAACTGGTGGAGACTGGATTGTCCAAAAATCCCAAGAGAAGCCTACTTCTGCATCCGAGCTTTCGAGCGGACACAAAGCTATCTGGATGGATAGCTCAGTGTGTCAGGCAGCTGCAGGCAAACCTGATCCCTTGGGACCAGCCCAATGGAAGGAGAGAATTGAGGACTGACTTCCAAAAGTGTTGTCCTTTGACCTCCTGGGAGAGGGACATGATCACAATACCTTGTATACAAGTAAGGAAATATAAAAAACAGATTTAATCTTCATAGAATTGATGAAAAAGAGATGAAGAGAGATACCAAAGTCAATCATCCAAGCTTCCATTAGGAGACTAGAAAACGCAGTTAAACCCAAACCAACTGGAAGAACTAGACCAGAAATCAGTAATATTGAAACAGAAATCAAGACACAGTCAATAAAAGAAAAGGATAACAGCACTGATAAACCTCTGATCAGACTGCAAAGAGGAAGTACAAGTTACTGGTATTAGAACTTAAAGAGAAAGCCCCACACAAAGCTCATGAACATAAAAAAAAAAATGAGAAATACATTGAGCTCTCCTTGATAATCCCACATTTGATAACCCAAGTGAAATGATCTTGCTGAAAATTTACAATCTATGGAAACTCACAAAAAGAAACCCATGAACTGAGTAGGTCTACAGTGCTGGGGGGGAGTTGGGGAGGAGAGGGAATGTGTGTGTGTGTGTGTGTGTGTGTGTGTGTATTTGTGTGTGTATGAGTACTTATAGAGGTTCAAGGGTGACATTAGCAATCATCCTGAATTGTTCTTTCTCCCTATTGCTTTTGCTCTGGGGTAATTAAGAAAGTGAATAAATGAGCTAGAAGAACACATCACATAGCCAACATAGTCTTATATATTTGTTTTGATTTGTATTGCATTATGATGTCGATTATCTGAAAAGAATCACTTATGGAAGTTTCAACCCTTCAGTACCTCAGTATATGTTCTTCTTTAAAATAAATTCATTACAAATGTACCCAGTTAAGAGGGTTTTCTCCAAGCCAATATATCCAATATCTTTATAAGAAAGAGACATCTTGGCAAAGAAAATCAAACAGAATGTGCTCCAAACATTAAGACAATAACCTGAGTAGCTGGATACCATGAAGGCAAGCTAGGGTAGCAATAGCTCAGAAGGAGCTACGCGTTGATGCTGCACTGCCAGTCTCCAGAAAGTGTGAAGCAGGGACACATCTGCTGTTCAAGGTGCGCTGCCTCACTGTGGCCACCATAGCCAACCTGACACAGCAGCCCAGAGGGATATGAACAGGAAGGAAAGAGGAGAGGAGATGGGAAGTGCACATTTCTCGTGCATTCGTGGTTTATACTCATGTCATGTGCATACTTTCTATGAGGCAGAAGAACACTTGGAAGCTAGCCTACACCTGAACTAAGCAGGATGGAATCAAGTAGTGGATCAAAGGTTGTGATAGCTAATCCTGGGTGTCAACTTGACCACACCTTGCATTAACTAAGATCAGCTGTCAGACTAAACTGAGGAGATGATCCAGATCAATACATTGACAATACAAACACCAGCCCTAGATCTGATTGGAGCCTCCCAGTAGAGACCAGATAAAAGGAACCACAGAACAGAGGACTTAGAAGAGAGACTCTGTTCCTTCCAGTCTTCATCTGTCACCCATTGGCCCACGGGACTGAGCAGCTCTGAGCCTCCAGAATGTCTGCAGGGACTTAGTTACCTCCAGCTTCAGCCCCTAGCCATGTCGCCTCCACCATGAGAAACTGTTTCTCCTCTCTGGAACTGTAAGCTGAGTACATCTGCCTTTCTCCTTTGAGTTGCTTGACTTTGATGCTCTCACAAAGCAAGAGGTAAGAATATCTATTACAAAAGTCTAAAGCTGAACTTGGGTGATTGCTCGTGTGTTTTTCATGTGACCCACCTCCATGACATGAGTATAGCTAGCTTCAAAGAGACCAGAAGTCTTGTACTAACGAGTTAACCTTCTGTTTTGCTATAGCTTTGGGAGTTCTCAGAAATCCATGATGGTCCGTCAGAAAGGGTGGTGTTAAGTTTTTGCTTCCTGAAAAAAAATCTAGCCAAGAATGAAGCCCCCCCCCCTGCCTTGGAAATAGAATCATTTTGTTCCCAACATTCAAAGCTGCCAGCTCTCCCTCCTCTGGTTCTATTCCCACAGCTTCTCTGTGGACAACGTCCATCACGGTCCTCTAGCATCTGTGTCCTTGTACAATTCCCACCTGACTGACTGTGGTCAGGGTCTACTGATTTGCTTGTCCCCCGGATAATATAACCGCAGTACTGTCATGTCTCTTCTAAGAGGGACGCTTCTTCTGGTTTCCCCTCTTTCCTTTGCAGATCGCAGCCCAAGGAAGCAGCCATGATCCTGGAAACGGAGGTCAACGCCACAGTCACCAGTAGCGAAGGGGCGGAGCCCTGGGATATGACTGAATGCCGCAGGCAGCTTGAGTGACTGCAAGAAGACCCTCCCCGGCCGACTGTCACTTGAGCCCTCAGCGCTGACCACAAACTGATTTTAAACCACCAGAGACCTACGGAGGATGCTGATAAATGGAGCCCAGAGCTTGAATGCACAGATACCATAACAAATGCCAACCGTTCAGCAGCTACTGTCAGCAACTTTGGCTTTTATGTCTTGTACTTGGCCCATGTGGCTACCGAGTAATGAATCCCCCCTCTATTTGCTCGGGCACCTATGCCTGACTCTGGCCTCACTCCGTGACCCAGTTCCATTTTTATCCTTTTAAAAAATGTGTTTTCCAGACCAGTTTCATTTCATGGCAAAGGTAAACTGAATGTACAAAGTAATGCATATTCCCATAGCTCCACGCATCGTCTCCCTCTCATTTCAGAGTGGAGAGTTTATTTAAATTTATGAGCCAACATGGACACATTACCGTCCCAAAATTCATGATTCATGTTAGGCTTTACTTTTACTATCATTATGACAAATGTACATCAGCACACATGCACCATTCTGTACGTCCTGGTTCCTGCCCGTCCATCATTCTCTTTCTACTACCTTTTGTAGATTTCCCTTTTCCAGAATGTAATATAACTTGCAGTTGTGTAGTACGTAGCCTTTTGAGATGGGTTTCTTCATTTAGCAATATACATTTAAAGTTCCCCTATTTCTTTTTATAGCTTGATGGTTCTCTCTCTTTAGTGCCAAGTTATATTGCACTGTCTGTATGTACCACTGTTTATTTGTCCATTCACTTGCTGATTGAATGGATCTTGGTTACCTCCAAATTTTGGCAATTATAAAGAAAGATGCTGTAAATATCCTTCTGTAGATGCCTATGTGAGCATTTTCAACCCACTTAAATACTCAGGAAAGCAGCTGCTAGACAATATAGCAAAAGAATATGCTTAGTTTCATGTAAAACTGCCAAGCTACTTCTAGTGGTTGGACCATTTTGAATTCTACCAGTAGCAAATGAGGGATTCCATTACTCATTGCTTCACACCCTCATCAGGAAAGTTCAACACTCTGAATTCTGGTTACTGACAATCACATAGCTGTATCTTGTCTTAATTTCTAGTCCCTTGATGACATCGCATGAAACAGCTAACATCTTTTAATATGTTTCCTTATAACCTCTGTGTATAGTTTGGTGAAATGTCCGTTTATATATGTAGCCCATTTCAAGCTAGTTAATTGTCGCTTTGGATAAAAATACTACCTGTATCTTTGAAATACTTTTTTCTAACCTGCCACTTGTCTCACTCTCTTGGCATTATCTTTTGCAAACCAGATATTTTAATTTCAGTGACATCTATCTTAATCATTCTAATTGCATCATTAGTGTTATATTTAAGAAGTTATTGCTATACCTAATTCATCTGGATTTTCTGTTGTCTTTTAGACATTTTACCACTTTACAGTTAGTTTGATGAGCCATTTTGGACTAATCATGTGAAGAGTATCAGATCCAGGTCTAGATTCAGAGGTCACAAATTCATTGGAAGGAATATTCCAGAGTCACTATCGAAAAAGTTCTTTTTTCTCCATGACACAACCGTTGCTCTTTTGCCAGTGGTCAGTTGGATATATGCGTGCAGAATTATTTTTCAGGCTCTTTATTTTGTTCCTTTGATTCACTTGCTTGTTTGTCACCAACACCTCTGCCTAGATTATTGTAGTTTTCTAATAAACCTCAGAGCTATGGAGTTTGTATTCTCTGACCTTATTCTCTATCACACCATACTAGCCGATCTCAGATACTTATCTTTTGATATAAACTTTAGAATCTGTTTGTTGAATGGATGAAACAACATGCTGACATTTTTTAATTGAAATTGCACCAATCTGTAGATCAAATTCAGAGAAATCCATTTCATATCTTCCTTAACTTCCTATTTATGGACGTGAAATAGCTATTCAAACAAGTTTTGTGGTATTTTATAACCTATGTTTTTTGCTAAAATTTTACATGCATTATTAAATTATTAATTTTAGGCATGCTAATGCAAAGGATATTGTGTTTTAGCTTCAAACTTTAGTTATTCATTGCAGGTACATGGAAACATGCCTGATGCTTGAATATTCATCTTTTGCCCTGCAACACTGCTTCATTCATTTACTAGTCTACCTGTCCTAGTTGTTCTGAGTTTTCAAAATATTGATATTTGTGAATGAAAATAATTTTCTTTCTTACTTCCTAATCTGCATGACATTCATTTCTTTGTCTTGTCACATTGACAAGTTATGATTTCCAGCAAACTGCTTAAAATCAGAAAGGGGACAGTCTTAGGAGCACTTGATTTCTCCATTTGATGTGACATTACTTTTTTGCATTTTTATGACTCTTCCTATCTAAGGTTCCCCTTTATTCTTTGCTAATATTTTTGTGGAAATGCATTCCATATTATAAAATATTTTCTGACTTTGTTGAAATGATTGTGAATTTTTTCTTTGCATGTTGATATAAAAGACTACATATTTTTGGGTTTTGAATGTTCAACTGACTATATTTAACTGGGATAAATTTCATTCTGCTGTCCTGTATAATCCTTTATATTAATTATTAGATTTGATTTCCTAATATTTCTTGAGAACTCTTGCATCTATATTCATGAGAGAAAACAGTCTAGTTTTCTTTACTTATGCTAATCTTGTTTTTGTATTAGGAAAATTCTGGCCTTATAACACAAGTTAGGAAATACTTTATTAGCTTCTAGATTCCTAAAAAGACTGTGGGACTTCATTTTTTTTTTTCAAAAGAAAGTGGTAAAGAATCTATCTTGAAATAGTACTTTTTGCTTTGAAGTTTATTACTCTTAATCCCATTCTTAAAAAATACATAGGTGGGTTGGAGAAATAGTTTAGGATTTTGCCTCAAAAGCAATGGGACCCGGGGCTGGAGAGGTGGCTCAGGGGTTAAGCCTCTGCCTTGCAGGCGGAAGGTCCCGAGTTCGGATCCCAGATCCCACGTATAGACGCCAGGCGGAAGCGGGGGCGGCCTGCGTTTCTGGTCCTGGTAGGGCGGAGCCTGTAAATCCTGGGGCAGAAGGAGGTGGAGGCGTCCATGGTGGTTCGCGAATTCGTCCATGGTTCTACACATACACAGACACACACACACAGACACATGTGCGCGCACATACACACAGTTGAATAAATGATAATAATAATAATAAAAAAGCAATGGGACCCGAGTTTGGATCCCCAGATCTTGCATAAAAATGCCAGTGAGATATGGCAGAGGTCCGCAATGCTGGCCCTGGAAAGTGGAGCCTGGGAAATATATCAAGTGTCTTGTCTTCTCCATGTAAACACAGCTATCACCAAACAACATCAGAACCAATAACAACTACCAACTGACATTCCTTTAGGCTTTTGTGCCTAGCACGACTAAATGAATTCATGCATTTAAGCTTGTTCACTTTCAGTCCCAGAACAGAGTGTTTGCAAACAGCCCTCCACATGGAGGGTGTCTCAGTGTCCACAGCTTTCCCTAAACCACGTCGCTTTCCTGGAGATGTGGAGAGGGAGACAACGCCTTTGGGTTCACATAGAAAGAAGTATCTTAACAAGGCATTTGTCTTCTAAGCTACTGTGCCCTGGAAAAGGGGCTTAGAGAAGCTGGGCAGACAGATGAGGGGGGAAGGCTATCCTCAGCCATGCATGAGGAGTGATAGGCTGCTGTGTAGTACTCCTGCCACCCAAATTTGGCCAACATTCTGCTCTGGGTCAAAGGACAGGTCAGGGGTTTTGCAAAAGTGATACATTTGCTAATCCGCCTCGGGGTCAAAGATCAGGAGCTCAAGACAAGATAATTCTCAGCAATCTGGAGACAGTGTGATGCCTAGGCAGGAGATCAAAGGCAACAGTGATAACCCCGTCAATGGGAAGGGAAGAAGCCACAGGAGACCATGTAGAAGAGGGACAAGTGGTCGTCACCCACACTGCTGCTCCCTTGATTTTGCACTCCAGTTCTGAAGACTATTCCAGCTGAGATTGCATTGTGATTTCCATTCTCCACATAATTCTGTTTCCTTATCTCAGCCAGAGAATCAAATAGCATATTAATATAATGCATTACACCAGATTTCACCTACAGCATGCAATAAAAGCTATTTTCCAACCTTTTCGGTCTGAGCTCGGATAAAGTCAATCTAATTTAATATGTCATTAATAAAACTTGGCCTATGGGCCAATGGCTATTTAGGGACACAGAATGGGGGCGGTCTCAAGGATAATTTAAAGGTCGGTCTGATTGAAGCCAAGTTCAGGTTCAGCAAGGCAATTCACTGCATTTACTATATATCTCTATGATGAACGCGAGACAGGAAACCAAGTCTTCACATTTTCTATGTATAATTGATAAGCGGCTTCTAGCAGGATTGCAGAGAGACGAGTCACAATCACAAGTCCATCTCACTTGAGCAGTGTCAACCCTTCTAGAAGCCAGTTTTAATGATCGTGGGTATTGGTATTTCTTCTTATATATTCTGGAGTTTTACAAGATTTTTAAGTCCATGCTAAGAGGAAACTTGACTTGAAATGAGACAGAAGACGCTAATGAGAAGAAAGTGGTTTAAATTGCTAAAGCCAATTACACAAAGCGAATGACCAGTAGCAGTATTGTGAAGCTGGTAAGGAAGAATTGGAGGTGACCCATCCCAACACACACACACTCACACACACACACACACACACACACACATGCACACACGCACACACGCACACAGAGCAGAGCATCCTCTAATGATATCTTCCCATGGGGCAGCCACCCTGGAGAATTTGGAGAACAAGGTAGTCCTGACCCCACTAGACATCAAGAAGCACCCCTGCAAGTGGAGCCTGGGCTTGGTGCTATTTGCTTTCAGCCCCCTCTCTTCTTTCCTGTTGTTTCTTGGAGAAATTGCCTTAGGAAAACAGAGGGTCTGCTTGGCTGTCATCCCTACAAAGGTACCTCTTTCTGAATACAACCCACTGAAATCATACTTTGCATCTGGAAAAAACAAGTTTGCTCCTGCCCTTCCCTCCATGGGCATGGCTGCCAGGAACTACGACCCCCACCCTAACCCCACATGCCACTTCCAGCCTTGACTTCTCCAGACTAGACATCAGGACAAAGCCATGCCTCCCCCTCCTTGATCTCTTCCACAGCTGGATACCATTGGCCTGCTTGGTCCAGTCCTTTAACAAAAGAATCCAAGCCAGTATCACCTTGAAGATCTGTGGGATTCTGCACTGTGGGAGCAGTCATGAACCCTAACTATGCACCTGTAAATAATAAGATTCTTTTTTTTTTTGATAGTTTACAGAATTTTACTTTTAAAGTACTGTTAAATACTGCTACTCTTATTCAACAGACCAAAATGTGATCCTCCTGCCTCTGTCTTCCAAGTACTAGGGTTACAGGTGTGTCCCACACATTGAGCTCAACAGAAAGTCATCAATTGATCTTCAAAAATCTGTGATATTACAAAGAACTCTGACTGTCCCTAACAAACTTAAAAAAAAAAAATAGAGTGTTCATCAGTGGAAACCTTGGGGACTAAAGCTGGATGAGTGAAGGGAAACATCCCTGTCAGTGGGGTGGCCCAAGGAGAGGCAAGTTGGTGTTCCACAGAGGCCTGAACCCCCACAAGTGTACACAAGACAAAGGAAACCCTGGGGTCCATAGAAGCAGGATCCCCCCATTGATGGGGGGACAGGGGTAAGTATTCAATATGCTTGTAAAAGTAGAAAAATTAAAGAAAGAATGGATAGACCAAAGGGAGCGCTGGGGTCCACGTAGGCGGGCAACGAGGGTGGCAGGGAGTGTAATGGACTGAAGAAGGGGGAGAAAAGGGGCTGGATGGAAGGGAGACGGAGGGAAGCCAGGATGAGTACTCAATATGCTTGTAAACCAGAAAAGTAAAATAACTTCAGAAAAAGACTCTTCTTTCCTTTAAAATGCCTGTATTCAGGCGGGACAGCAAGAGAGCTCAGCGGTAGGGTGCCTAATCGCAATCCCCAGAAGCCCACATGGCCGTCACCCTCCAACACGCGTGTGCAGGACAGCAGTGACTGCTGACCGGCACCTCCACGCATGTGCAGGAGAGCAGTGACTGCTGACCGGCACCTCCACCTCCACGCGTGTGCAGGAGAGCAGTGACTGCTGACCGGCACCCTCCAACACGCATGTGCAGGAGAGCAGTGACTGCTGACCGTCACCCTCCAACACGCGTGTGCAGGAGAGCAGTGACTGCTGACCGGCACCTCCACGCATGTGCAGGAGAGCAGTGACTGCTGACCGGCACCTCCAACACGCATGTGCAGAGAGCAGTGACTGCTGACCGGCACCTCCACGCATGTGCAGGAGAGCAGTGACTGCTGACCGGCACCCTCCTCCACGCATGTGCAGAGAGCAGTGACTGCTGACCGGCACCTCCTCCTCCACGCATGTGCAGGAGAGCAGTGACTAATGACCGGCACCCTCCTCCACGCATGTGCAGGAGAGCAGTGACCGCTGACCAGCACCCTCCAACACGCATGTGCAGGAGACATGACCGCTGACCGCACCTCCGCATGTCAGTGACCGCTGACCGGCACCCTCACAGGCTGTCAGGAAATACCTCCAACCGCAGTCAGAGAGCAGTGACCGCTGACCGTCACCCTCCAACACGCATGTGCCCTGGCATGCAAGGACATGTCTTCCTACTCCCTTCTCTCTCAAACATATAAATATTTTAAACCTGTGCGCTCAGGCCCTGCATCCGGATATTGTGCCATCTTGTTGGTGCCCAAGCATTAGTTTTTTTTATGTGAAATTCAGCCAGAGGAAGGAACAGGAGTCGACTGGTGGCCCTTGCCGAGCCCTTCTGACACAGAACTCTGTCGGTGTCACGGCTCCTGGAAAGAGCTACAAGCCAACTCGCTGCTCTTGCCTCTGACTTCACTTCCTCAGCTCTGTGTCAGTTACAGCAGCCCCCACCCCCAGGTTGAACGGGTCTCTTGCTCCTAAGAAACCGGGTCACGTGCAAAGGGTACATCTGCCAGCCTTCTGCAGGAAGCTCAGCTGGGACCACAGGGAGGACCATTTGCAAAGAAGAAAGAAATGACAGTGCTTCCAATTAGCCGATGAGGAACTAAAGTAATCAGAAAGGCCAATCTGCATGTATTTCCAGGAAAACTGCAGTAAGAAATTCATTGAGCCTGAAAGGGGTCTTGAGAGACCCTTCTGACCAGAGTCACTCTGCAGTGAAGAAAAACCTAAATCTACCAACTTCTACAAACCACATGCACACGCACACACACGAGCATGCGCGCACACACATGCACAAACATACAAACACCCTCCATTCGCTGGCTCCACAGCACGGTCACTCTGGAAACATGCCAACTTAAGTCCCTTTGCAGAGATGCAAGCATCCTGCTGAGAGAGGCAGGAAAAACCACTAAGCATCAAAGACTTTTTTTAGCAAATAATAACACTGCTCTGTTCAAAGAAATGGATCTTGCTTCAGCTTCTTTATGGTTACTAAAATATTGTCACATTAAAATTTTCATCTGAGAGCTGGCAAGACAGCTCAGGGGATAAAGACACTTGGTGTCAAGTCCGTTGACCTGAGTTTGCTCCCTGGAGTCCACATGGTAGAACTGAAGAAGTCATCCTCTGGTCTCCACGCTGTGTGCTGTTGCCATATGTGTGTATACATATGCTCACACGACATTAATTAATTAACTAGTTAATTGAGTATGTTAAAAAGTGCTTTAAATATCATCCCAGTACTTTGAGGATGTCAAAGCTTTTGATTAGAAAATAGAATGAGATGACATAATGCGTACTGTTTTAAGCAACACTGAAACAACTGCTAACCAGAAAACAAAAGGAAATGGACTGAGAGTCTAGCACAGAGACTCTGAATCTCTGACATGTTAATCTCACAAGGAAGAGTTACTCACAAGGACCACAGCTTTTCCTGTTTGTACATCGGTCACTTGACATGTGCAAGATTCTGAGTTCAATTCTACTACTGCAAAAAGAGAGATTTAGTCACACGATTAGGGAAGAGATGATAAGGTATGATGCTCAGGAAAGATGCTGCCTAAGGCCCACATCAGTGCACTTACTTCCTGAGACCACAAGTGGTGCATCTGTTTCTAGGACACAGAATCACACCAGTGTGGACATGGTGCAGACTGGAAATTAGAACCTTACAAAATGGGCTTTAAAATGAGAAAAGAAATGTCAACATTCATTTAATGGAGCCACATGGGATGTCACCAATGGAGAAACTGGATGGAAGATACACAGGGCCTCCTGTATGTGTGTATGTGTGTGTGTGTGTGTGTGTGTGTGAGAGAGAGAGAGAGAGAGAGAGAGAGAGAGAGAGAGAATATACACTCACACTTCTGTGGGTTTAATTTTTGCAAATATATGACCTTCCTATGAATCTATACTCATTACAATATGAAACATTTAAAAGACAAAATGAAATAAAAGTAACTCTATTTACCTTAGTAAGCAGAAGAAATAAGAGCAATTCCACTTACCTTAGCAAGTGGGCTCTTGGAAGCACAGACATCTGGGAAGCCAGCAGGATGGGACCACCCTTAAGACCACTACCACCAGCAGCAGCAGCAGGCAGAAGAGACGATTCTGAATCTACGGGCCTAGAAAAGGAGAACTGTATGAAATGTCTTGTTTAAATTTATACCATTCTGTCTCTTGTTACATGTGTGGAGGGGCAGAAAGATGCTCACTCAAGTAACATGGTCCCTTAAAGTCTCAAAGCATGTATAATGCACCACTCACTAAATGCACTGGCTGTTACACAGTAGCAAAGCACGTATAATGCACCACTCACTAAATGCACAGGCTGTGTTTGTTACACAGTAGCAAAGTATGTATAATGCACCACTCACTAAATGCACAGGCTGTGTTTGTTACACAGTAGCAAAGCACATATAATGCACCACTCACTAAATGCGCAGGCTGTGTTTGTTACACAGTAGCAAAGTGGCTTCTTTGATTCCTACTTGGCTGCGCTACCAGCCAGCTGCCCCTCGCCACAGGCATTGTACTTCTTGTATTCAGCCTCTGTTCAGAAGGTTCAAACTCTCTGGGCTTTTGCGGTCTCCCCGAGGCTAGCTAAAACAATAAATAATTCCCAGCAGAGGTAAGCCTGAAGACTGTGCAACTGGTTTCTTGAGAAGCATCTCCAACTGTCAATCAGTAGAGAGAGGACAATGAGGATGAAGAATATGGAATATGACAAGGACTCCAGAGATGCTGGGCCTGGAGAGCCCTAGAGACAGCCACACAAAGACTCGGGGCCTTGGCCATAAGCAACACTGCTCCGTCCTGGAGGACTCTGTAAGAGCACTGCTCTTGCTTGGAGGACCCTACACTGAGCACTGCTCCAGCCTGGAGGACTCTGCACTAAGTACTGCCCCGGTCTGGAGGACTCTGCATTGAGTACTGCTCTGGCCTGGAGGACTCTGTACTGAGCACTGTTCAGGCCAGGAAGAGTCTGCATGAGCACTGCTCTGGCCTGGAGGACTCTGCATGAGCATTGCTCTGGCCTGGAGGACTCTGCATAAGTACTGCTCTGGCCTGGAGGGCTCTGCACCGAGCACTGCTCTGGCCTGGAGGACTCTGCACTGAGCACTGCTCTGGCCTGGAGGACTGTGCACTGAGCACTGCTCTGGCCTGGAGGACTCTGTACTGAGCACTGTTCAGGCCTGGAGGACTCTGTACTGAGCACTGCTCTTGCCTGGAGGACTCTGCACTATGCACTGCTCTGGCCTGGAGGACTCTGCACTGAGCACTGCTCTGGTCTGGAGGACTCTGAATTGAGCACTGTTCAGACCAGAAGGACTCTGCATGAGCACTGCTCTGGCCTGGAGGACTGTGCACTGAGCACTGTTTAGGCCAGGAAGAGTCTGCATGAGCACTGCTCTGGCCTGGAGGACTCTGCATGAGCATTGCTGTGGCCTGGAGGACTCTGCATAAGCACTGCTCTGGCCTGGAGGACTCTGCACTGAGCACTGCTCTGGCCTGGAGGACTGTGCACTGAACACTGCTCTGGCCTGGAGGACTCTGTACTGAGCACTGTTCAGGCCTGGAGGACTCTGTACTGAGCACTACTCTTGCCTGGAGGACTCTGTACTGAGCACTGCTCTTGCCTGGAGGACTCTGCACTGAGCACTGCTCTGGCCTGGAGGACTCTGCACTGAGCACAGTGGCACCGGCTTTTTGCTCTCCAGAAAGCCAACAGAAAAGCACAAATCCAAAAGTTGAGACCATTACAGGCAGGTTAGGACCACAAAAGAATCAGAGAAGGTGACAAAATAGGGTGTGGGATGGGAAGATTGCCGTGGAGCAGAGACCCAGAAGCCACAGGGAACACGGTAAGGGCTGAGTTTCCCACAACAGGGACATGGAAGATACTACACTGAGAATCATTGAGTCTCGTGGCACAGGGGACAAGGGTGGATGGACTTGGAGAGGAGAACGAGGGTGGCAAGGTGAGACCTGATAAATGTGAGGTGCCCCAAGAGACCTCCCACCCTGCAGCTCTGCAGCTCTAGGACCCCAGACCCTTCTCCAGCTGCCCTTCCCTTCTCCCACAAACCTGGGGAGATCACCTCCCTCCGCCCCCTGTGTGTGTGTGTGTGTCTGTGTGTGTGTCTGTCTGTGTGTGTGTGTCTGTGTGTGTATCTGTGTCTCTGTGTATGTGTGTGTGTCTGTGTTTCTGTGTGTATGTCTGTGTCTGTGTGTGTGTGTGTCTGTGTGTGTGTGTGTGTGTGTGTGTCTGTGTGTGTATGTGTCTGTGTCTGTGTCTCTGTGTGTGTCTGTGTCTGTGTGTGTGTGTGTGTCTGTCTCTGTGTGTGTATCTGTGTCTCTATGTGTGTGTGTGTCTGTCTCTGTGTGTGTATGTGTCTGTGTGTGTGTGTGTCTGTGTCTCTGTGTGTATGTGTCTGTGTCTCTGTGTGTGTGTGTCTGTGTGTGTGTGTGTGTCTGTCTGTGTGTGTGTGTCTGTGTGTCTGTCTGTGTGTGTGTATCTGTGTCTCTATGTGTGTGTGTGTGTGTGTGTGTCTGTGTGTGTGTGTCTGTGTCTCTGTGTGTGTGTATGTCTGTCTCTGTGTGTGTGTCTGTGTCTGTGTGTGTGTATCTGTGTCTCTCTCTGTGTGTGTGTCTGTGTCTCTGTGTGTGTATCTGTGTCTCTGTGTGTGTCTCTGTGTGTGTGTGTCTGTGTGTGTGTCTCTGTGTGTGTCTGTGTGTGTGTATCTGTGTCTCTATGTGTGTGTGTGTGTGTCTGTGTGTGTATCTGTGTCTCTATGTGTGTATCTGTGTCTCTGTGTGTGTGTGTATGTCTCTGTGTATCTGTCTCTGTGTGTGTGTGTGTGTCTGTGTCTGTGTGTGTATCTGTGTCTCTGTGTGTGTGTGTGTGTGTCTCTGTGTGTGTCTCTGTCTCTGTGTGTGTGTGTGTGTCTGTGTCTGTGTGTGTGTATCTGTGTGTGTGTGTGTGTGTATCTGTGTCTCTATGTGTGTGTGTGTGTGTATGTGTGTGTGTGTGTGTGTGTGTGTCTGTGTCTCTGTGTGTGTCTGTGTGTGTATGTGTCTGTGTCTCTGTCTGTGTCTGTGTCTGTGTGTGTGTGTGTGTCTGTGTGTGTGTATCTGTGTCTCTATGTGTGTGTGTGTGTGTGTGTGTGTGTGTGTGTGTATCCCCCCTCAATGCCTCCTGACTTCTCGTGGCAGCTCTAACAAATGGCCACAATGACAGAGGTTTACAGCAACACACATTTGTTTTCTTAGGACTGTGCGTGTCAGAGGCACCCCGCCGTGCAGAAATCAAGCTGACAGCAGCAGAGCTGCTTGCTGGGGGCTCTGGGGAGGATCTGTTCACTTCTTCTGGCTCTCCAGGCAGCCCGCATTCCTGGGCCCCTTCCCCCCTCCCTGCTCAAAGCCAGCAATCATGTCATTCTGCTCCGCTCTCTGCGTCTGTCGTCACATGTCCTTCAACCGCAACTGCCCTGCTCCTTATAAGAAAGTCTACAACTGCGTCGTGCTCACCTTTCAATCCACGACCATGTTCCTGTCCAGGGCCTGTGTGTGTGTGTGTACATATCGGTGTGCACATGTGTGTGCATGCATGTGTATATTCAGTGCTATGTTTGCCTGCACGTGGGTACATGTGTGTGTACACAGGAGAACATGCACATGTATGCACGAGAGGCCATAGGCCAATCCCACGTGTCTTCCTTGTTGGCTCTGAGCTTCATATATTGAAACAAGATCTCTCACTTGAACCCAGAGCTTCTGGATTCAAGGAGTCTAGCTAGCCAGCTTGTCTCAGGAACAGTTCCTCACAAGCAAGCCCAGAGACCAGCTTTCATCTAAGGGGCTGGAAAGATGACCCAGCAGTTAAGACCCTGACTCACAAGCAGAAGGATCTGAGCTCTGATCCAGACCCTGTGTAAAAATGTCAGGCTGGAAAGATAGCAACTTACGCTTCCCACTGGAAGGCAGAGCCTGGGGAATCCCAGAGCAAAGCAAAAAGGAGATGAAAGCAATCCAGGGTGATTCCTGAAGTCACCCTTAGGCCTTCATAGGCACACACCATACCCTTTGATATACAGACACACACACACACACACACACACACACACACATACACACACAAATAAGCAATTTTTTTAAAGAAAGAATCCTTCTTGGGATTCTTCATTCTCAAGCGCTGGGGTTGCAGGTAGCCACCACCTCTGCCCAGCCTTTATGTGGGATGTGGGCGTCTGAACTCCAGTTACGTCCTGAGCCCTCTCACCAGCCCCCCTGCCCAAGTTCTTAATCCCAGCAGCAAAATTCTCAGTGTCCACGTAAGATAACATATTCATAGGTTCTAGAGAATGAAGCAGGACATCTTTGAAAGGTCCGTTACTCAACCCATGACAGTACCCTAAATTTTCATTTGCAGACTCTTTCTAAGTTCCCTGTCCTGTTGAAGGTCACTAGGATAAGAGCAGGCCTTTGAGGGACTAAATTAGAAGTAGAAAAAGGAGAACTACAGGAAGGACTGTGCAACCACAAAAGTAAGAGACAGTCGCGAGGCACACGTGTGCAACCTGGCCCAAGGTTTTACAAGCACAAGGCAGAGGCCCGGTGTTACGCACAGTGGTGATGTCAGGATCCAGGGTAGTTGAGGCAAAGTCCTTGATTAATTGACACAGGGTTAGTAGTGCATTCGGGATGGAAGACGCTGGGCATTGGCTCCCGTCCAAGTGAAAGACTAGAAGCTGAGCACCAAAGCTGCACCACTGCATACTGCGTCTCCCTGGGGCCCTGGCAGAACGCCTGTCTAGGTCCAGGCATAGTGGAAAATCGTAGCTTAAGAATAGAGGTCACATGGTACCTTCTGGCCAGGACAGGGCTGTTGCAGCTACGAGTCCACTGCAGCTGCAGCTGCGTATATTCCACAAGATCCTGAGTGGCATCTGTCCTATCGACATGTCGCCGTGGAAGAGGGAAGATCTCAAGAAGCCCACACCTCCCTGGGAAACTGATGAAGGATAATGATGATGGAGGGTGGAAGATGTTTGATTGGTGGTCCACCCACTCACACACGATTCACACTCCAGCAAGTGCTCAGACACATGCCAATCAAAGGCACCCGAGCCGAAACTCTCGTGGGACACGTGGAAAGCCATGAAAATAGGAGGGAGACAGGGTCGTCATGAGAAAGGGGGAGGCATGGGATCCGGAACTAAAGTGTGAAAATAGCAGAAATTCAGGTATGAAACTCTAAAAGAATAAAAGTCACCTTAGGGTCCTTCCCTTCCTGGCAGAAGAAAGGCCTGGAAGTTAGCACACTCCCCGAGAATCCTCAGATAGGTTATTAATGTCTGCCTTTACTTGAAAAAGCCATGTATTTTCCTCCTATAACTTGTGAATGTTCACAACAGGTCTAGGAAAGTAGCATCTCTGTGCACAGTGGACAGGCAACACGTCAAAGTCATGGACAGGTAACATGCAAAGTCATAGAAAGACAACATGTCAAAGTCATGGACAGGTAACATGCAAAGTCATAGACAGGCAACATGTCAAAGTTATAGACAGGCATCACATCAAAGTCATGGACAAGTGTCAAAGTCATGGATGGGCAACATGCAAAGTCATAGAAAAGCAACACTGTCAAAGTCATGGATGGGCAACATGCCAAGTCACAGACAGGCAACACGTCAAAGTCATGGGCTCACGCTCATGCTAATAGGCTCCTCCACCCTTCCATCCCCACGACTACCATGTCTGATCCTCTATGTTCTCTCTGACTCCTCCCCACG
This sequence comes from Typhlomys cinereus, assembly GCA_023101885.1. Lineage (NCBI taxonomy): Eukaryota > Metazoa > Chordata > Mammalia > Rodentia > Platacanthomyidae > Typhlomys > Typhlomys cinereus. The sequence continues at coordinate 310,115 of JALPQD010000258.1, forward strand.
ACATCCCACCTTTCACCGCCCTCTGACCAAAGAGTGTTATCCAGAATGTGTCTCCTACAGAGGCTGTGGTAAGGAGCATTTTAATCGAAGGGAAAATAGCTTCAGGGAATCCCCAGGGAGTGGGGATGGGTGAGGGAAACACATTCCCACAGTGTAGATTTCCGGCTTCTTAAAAGAAAATTGTCAAGAGAAAATGGGATCCTTTTTGAGTCATCAAAACATTTAATGTCTGAGTCTCTCTAAAGGGAGACACCTCCTAATCTTCTTCTTTCGCATCTACAAAAGCCTTCCACGTTTGCAGTGTGCACTGGCAGGCTGGGGCGCCAGCTGCAGAGATGCTCACACCTGGACGGTCCTGCCGGTAGCAACCGACTAGGTAACTCTGGGTACCTGGATCCTAGGGGGCGTGGCTGCGTTCCCTCCCAGGAAAACTGCCGTGTGCAGGACTGAGCCGTCTCTACCGCTCTAGTCTCATGGCCCACCGAGGAACCGACACACCCAACCTGAGCAGCTAAGGAGGAAAGGGGTCAATTTCAGCTCAAATTGCAGGATCTAATCCATCGTGGCAGGAAAGTCACAAGCAACAGGTCCAAGGGAACTGGTCACAGCACGTCACAGCAAGAGCAGGTGGGCAGCAAGGAAAGCATGCTAGCTCCATCTCCAAGGCCAGGGAATGGTGCCCCCACCCGGGGCTGGGTCTTCCCACGTGGATGAAGGCAGTGAAAGCATCCCCCGCAGCCACGCCGAGAGTCGGCTGGGCCTTCTTCTCATCCTGCCTCCTGGAGAGTGGCGGCCATGAACTCTGTCCATCGAGCAACCCGGCTACCTCAAGGAACCTGACCGTTGTCCAGCAAAGACAACTTCAAGGCTAGAGTCAGCCAGCAAACAGTGTGCAGTGAGGGCCTACTATGTGCTGATCCAGGGAGCAATGAGGCGATAGCCGGAAACTCTTCGTCCTTCACAGTGACTCTCTTTCCTGTCACCCACCGCTTAGGTGGCCTTGGTGAGCTGGGCGGGACAGACACAGCTACTCACATGTCCCAAAATACCAGTGGGAGAACTGTCTGGAAGCCACACACACAACCTCCTGACAAAGCTGACGGCCTGTGCCTGATTCCCAGGCCTTGGGCTTTCCCGCCTGAGCGTCAGAGCCCCTGAGCACCATCACTGTTAACAGCAGCGCACACTTGGCTTTTGCAATGGTGAATATGTGTACGGAGGTCAGAGAAAGAAACCGCAAGGCCGGTTGCGGGAAATGAACTCACGTTACCAGGTTTGCACACGAGCACCTTTACCAGCTGAGACGCCTCTCCAGCCCAAGATTTATAAGTTTTACAAAATGAATCAGTTTATAAAGGAAAATTTGTCAATTCATAAAATAGGATTGAATATGCTTTGGAGACTAATTGTATGTTTATGAGAAAAAATTCACAAGTTTTCATAGAAACACTGCACACAGGTTCACAGAGATATGCATGGGCTCACATGCGTGGGCTCACAACGAGAGACACGCGCTGGCTCACATGGAAGGAGGCCCGCAGGTTCACATAGAGGAATGCACGTGGCTCAAATGGAGACACGTTCATGAGGTTCACGTGGAATGGGACACATGGTTTCATGTGGAGGAATGCATACAGGGCCACACAGATGCACGGTGCCTCCCACAAGAAAACCACAGGATCAAATGGAAATATGCATATGCAGTCACACGGAGAGATCGCACGCACTCACACAGAGATTACATACAAGATTACATACACTCACATGGAGAGATCGCACGCACTCACATAGCATCATCTCATGCACGCACTCACACAAAGATTACATACACTCACGTGGAGAGATCGCACACACTCACACAAAGATTACATACACTCACACAGAGAGATCGCATGCACATAGCATCATCTCATGCATGCTTTCACACGGAGGGATCGCATACACTTATGCATGGAGATGTACTAGGTTTACACCAACAGATGCAATATGGATTTGCATGGACAGACACACATGGTTTTCATGTAGATGTGACTTGCTTCACTTGGGGCGAGACATGTTACTGCTGAGGTCATGTCATCAACCTCTAAGTTTATAGAGGAAAATTATCTTGCAGTAGGTGACTTGGCCATTTTGATACACTATTAAATCTGAAGATTGACAGGATGTAGAAATTTTTTTTTCCATTTTCATGTATCCGTGGGGGCGTAGCATGTGTGTATTCATGTTCACATGCATGGGGGCACACCTGTTTGCAGGTACACATGTGCTCATGCATGTGGCGTCCTGAAGTTGCTCTCGCAAACCAGCCTCACTGTTAGCTCTTCTTCCTTGTTCTTTTGACTCAAACCTGAGCTCATGGCAGGGTTAGTTTGACGCACCAGCTGTCGATGGGGATCCCAGCTTCTGCCTTCTAAGGCTGTAATTAAAGGTGGGCCGCCACAGCCATTTGGCATTTTAAGTCTCTGGTCCCTTTCCTTGTGTAGCAAGTGTTTCCCACCGATCCAAGTCCCCGGCCCAGGGCTCAGGATCTATTAACTGTCTTTTAAAGTGAAAGACTCTTTCTTGCAGCTTTTGCACAAGCAGTGCAAAGCGTGTTGAACTCAAATCTGCAGCTCCCTTTGGGCCGCCTGTGAGCTGGGGAAGGAGCGGCAGCTGGCGACAGCAGGAAAACAGATCATTCAGAAGCTCTCCGTGTGGCCTTCCTGGGCGGGGCCTCCTCTGGGCCCCGCCCTGCTCCCCCCCCTGCTCACCTCTGACCAGGTGGGATCGTGCCTCTGACCCCATCCCTAGATGGTCCTTCAGACCTGACTCAGGGGCCTCTTTCACTTTTCTTCCCAGTGCTTACGCCAGATGTTATGTAACGTCTTTCCTGCGGCTCTCTACCCTGGGAGTGGGCTGGAAGAGGGTGGAACCTGCCTGGCTTTTCTGGGGGGGGGGGTGAGAGCACTCAGCCCGCAGATGGTAAGTGGTTCATCAGTGCTGTTTGAACAAAATACCAAGCTAACAAACTATCTGCCTAGCTCTGACTACTGTTCCATTTCATTTCCAAAAAGCCAGACTAAAGGACATATAATATCACATTAAATTTTTGGTAGGTTCTTTGGACACAATGACTCTGACTCCGAGGACACCCTGCTGTGGTGGAAACAGTGATGGTGGAACACGGTGGACGTATGAGCTGCAACAGTGGCCAAGGAGAAAACCTGTCTTTCTCTGTCCCCTTGTCACAGGCGAGGCGCTGATGTGAGAACTGGAATTCCCAAAGTCACCAGCCGTGTTGAAAGACAAGAGGGAAAGGGAGACGCTACGTGAACACCAACCCATAAGGAGGGGAAAGTACGGGTGGGGTATTCCACACAGGTCCCAAGACTCCATCCAAGAGCATACCTGTAAGTGATTCGGGGTGACAGAACATGACACTACCCCATAGTCTTTCATTTTCCTGACAACTATCATAAAAGTGGATGCCATCAGCGGCCAGTCTCTTCACAGTCACCCCATGTTCAGAGGGCGTGTCAATGCCCATCCAGGATGCATCAACAACATGGGTAATTCCAAGGCACCTGCTTGCATTTTAAGTGACAGTAACTTTTCTTAATTCATCCTTAGCCCATTTTCCTTAAACTTGGGGTTCTTGTGCTCTACAGAAATCAACCTCCCTTCGTCCCTCAGAAGCCTCATGTATATCCCAAAGGGACCAAAACAAGCACTTATTTCAAGTCACCACTAAGTGAGAAGATGAAATTAGTTTTCCGAGCAAGCCTCACAAACCACAAGAAGAATAGATGTTCAACATAAACTACCTTGTTGAACCAGCTGCTGCAACCACATCCAAACCACCAGCCCTGAGCAGTCGGAGGCAAAGCGATGCTGTGGGGGTGAATGAGAAGCATGGGTGCAAACGTCTAGCTGGCATAAAGTGAAGTTATGAGAACTGGAAGTCTGGTGTAAATCTTATGTCTAACTCCTAGCAACTAAGTGCACAGGTCATTCTTCCTTGGTATCCTCCCTACACAACCTCCCATTGCAAAATACACACACACACACACACACACACACACACACACACACGCACACTACCACCCCCTAAAAGCCTCTCCTAATGACAGTCTCCTTAATAATGCAGTGTGGAGGAGCAGGCCAGCAAACCGATACCTTGTTATTCTGCCAGAACACAAGTGACAGAAGGTATTTTCCAGCCCTCACCTTCTTGAGATGCGAGGACTTGATTTGCAATTAGTTTGGCTCTGAATGCAAGTGTGCGAGAGAGAGTGAGGGAGACTTGCCACGCAGCGCCAAAGGTGTCACCTTGCAAAGCCGCAAATAGCACACTTACTTCAGGTGATTTGAATGCAGAACAAAAGGCACCTTGGAAATAACTGTCCGGCTGACAAAACTGCGTTCCTGCGTGGCAAGGCCTGAATTCCATGAGAAGATGTGAAAGGGTCACCGGTCTTACCTCGAAGGTTTGGGATGTACTCTCATTTTCCTTGGAACAGTATGAATTTGTATGACTTATTAATGCAAGTTCCCAGCATAGGGTTGCATCTGCAGGAGAAAATGAATGCTCCCAGCAAAACGGCACTCTGTAGAAAAGAACCCTACGTAGGCTGAGCATGCAGTATGAGGAGTTGGTACCATACGGATCAAGACTGTCATTTCGGCTGTGAATACTTCCTTCCCCGCTGTGTCAGCCCATGCATGTCGAGTGACCTCATGGAGCCGCGCAGAGAATAATGTGTAGGTGTGTGGAAGCTGGGAGGCCTGGGCTGCCTCTAGCACACAAACATGAAGTAGAAAAACTAAACCGGGTGAATGCAAGAAAGAATGTTAGGAGACCATGTAGGAATGCTAAGGAAAACCACACAAACCTATCCAGGCTGCCTCCCCTCTCGGTCTTACGTCCCAATGAGGTGGGTGGGGGAATTCACCCCCAAATCCTCGAGCACACACAAGGACACGTGTTCAATGAAAAACTAACATGCAGTGTCCACAAGTGGTGGAAGAAAACTCCGAGAAAGACAATGGTTAGCAAACGAAGGGCAATGGTGGCTTAAATTTGGGCCTGGAGAGCACCTTGTAAATTGTTTGCACAGATGTGACATTATTTACATGATAATTTCATGCTCCTCAGCACACAGAAGAAATAAAATGTATAGGTGCCGTAATGGGGTCGTTAATTCTATTAATGGATCGAGGGTTGCTTCTAGAACATTCCTGTCACTTCATCATTGTGATATAATTGAAAATTTGCAGAGCTGCATTTCATCGCCTACAGGAAAAGACAAGTCAGAGAGGGTTTCCTAGTTTTCCAAGAAAAGGAATATATACTCGCCTCAGAAATGTGTGTGACCCGTGGACTTATTGGCATAGAATACACCTCACCCAAGGTCTCAGAAGATACTTTAGGTCTAAGTGGTTTCCAGTCACTGTAAGAACAGATTGGAGAGCTTCGTCCATAACACTTACTTCAGAGAGCTACAGAGAAATAAGCACGTTAGCAACGGAAACACACTAGCTTGCTAACGCCATCCTGACATTGTTTCTCCCGCCTCCGCTGAGTCAGCGCCTTGAAGGAGCCAGGCTCTGGAAGCAAGACATGATAGATTGCGGTCAGTGGTGTGTTCCACTTCACAATCACAGGAGGACCTTCCCTCACTGTGTGCTCACAGTTCATCACGGACTTGCAATTCTGTAGAGCACTCTCCACACCCAGAGAGATGAGGAGGCTGGGGGACAGATTTGCACTCAAGAGATTCAGAATGCGCCCTTTATCCTGAAACACATTCTGTGCTCTCGACATATAAATAAAATTATAACTCCAACAACCAGAAGTCCAGTACAAAAAGTGCCCACGTGAAGTAAAGTTAAATGCCTATGAGAAGTCCCTCTTGTGCATTAACACAGCTGCTCTGGCCTTCCTGCCTCTCTCATTTGTCTTTATTTTCTTCAAAGCCATGCCTCTCAGTCAAGACACACTCCCTCACAGTCACGAGTAGGTAAGTGTTGTCTTTGCCACCCGTGGAGCTACGTGCAAGACAGAAATTGCTTATTGATTTTCCTTTCTGTGGGACGGTGTCTTGGGAAGGTTTCCCAACCCAGGTCTGTAACGCATTCGAATCCAGCAGAGAGAACAGGAGCTGTGAGCCGCGCGGGGCCACCCTGCTCTCCGGGGTCTTCGTGGCTGCTACTGCCAGGATTACCTGTTCCTGTATCTTTATGCGCCAACGGTATATGCTTTGGAAGCTGAAAAAAAATGAACAAAAAGTAATGTTTTCTCATCCGACAAGTGAAACAACATGCTTAGAATTTCCATTCATACTAAAAAAAAAAAAAGTGAGGGATGAGGGCTAGGAGCAGACTTGGTGGATAAAGATTTGCTTTGCAAGGACCTGAGTTCATATCCCCGACACACTCACAAGAAGGCAGAAGTAGCTGAGCATATCAGAACTCCACGTGCTGAAAGACAGGTCTAGACTCCAGGGCTTGCGGGCCAGACAATCTGACGGAAACAGCGAGCTCTAGCTAGGTTCAGTGACGGACCCTGTGTCGAAATGAAGGTGGGGGCTGGAGAGATGGCTCAGGAGTTAAGACTCTGTCTCACAAGCAGAAGGTCCTGAATTCGGATCCCAGTTCCATGTAAAAATGCCAGGTGGAAAAGGCAGCGGCCTGCACTTCCGGCCCTGGTAGGCAGAGCCTGGGAAATCCTAGAGTGAAGCAAGGAGCTAGAAGCAATCTAGGGTGATTCATGAAGTCCATCCATGGTGACAGGCCACTCCTGGCCTAATTATCTCTTGAAGGTCTCACTGCCCAGCACCATTATATCGGGGGCTGACTTTCCACACATGAGCTTTGGGGAACATGCTCGAGCCATCTGGGCGGCAGCCGCATCTTGGATATGCGAAGAGAGGAGCGAACAAGACAATAACACGGATCAGGGCTGGACCCACAGAGATGCTGCCGTGTTAGTCTCCAGAGAAGTAGACCTGACAGAACAATGCATTTAAGGGAGATACTTCCACAATGGCTGCCCTCATAGTGGAGATGCAGTCCAGTATCTGCTCACTCTCCAGGCTGGGCTCAGTCTTACCCTGAGGGTCTGGAAGACCCCCGGAGAGCCCCTCGGGATTCTCAGTCCACACTGGAAGGTGAAGAAACTGGGTTTCAAGGCCAGTGAAGGAGGCCAGCAGCTGTGGTAGCCCACGGTGAAGATGAGCTGGCCGGCAGATCTGAAAGCAAGCCGGCAAAAGCAAGCTTGTCCTTGAACTTCCTTGATTTGGGTTTCCACTGGAGAGTGCAGCCAGACAGCATCCTTTGACAGAACGGTTGCACCAAGAACTCGCATCAGTGATGTCCTCTTCCGGGACCTGCAGACAGTTGTCCCACCTCTATTCCACTACAGATGAGGAAAGATCTCAAGAAGACTGCTCCTCGCTGATAGACTGTTCAAGGTGAACACACACAGGAGAGGGGAGCTTCCTTATTCAACTACTTTCCCACTGACAAGCCATCCATGCCCCAGCAAGGACTCAGGCACTTGCCAGTCCAGGGGGTCTTAGGTACACAAAGATGTGCTGAAGAGACAGCTCAGGGGTTAAGACTGCCTCACAAGCAGAAGGTCCTGAGTTCAGATCCCAGGTTCCACATAAAAACACCAGGCGGAGACACGGCGGCCTGCACCTCTGGCTCTGGTGGGCGGAGCCTGGGGAGTCCCAGAGCAAAGCAAAGTAGAAGCAATTCAAGAAGATTCCAGAGGTCACTCTTGGTTCTCCACAGGGGCACACGGTGCTTTCTCTTGCTCGCTCTCTCTCTCTCTTTCTCTCTCTCTCTCACACACACACACACTAAATACTTTTTTAAAAAGATGTGAAAGTAGGAGGAAAAATACTGAAAAAGAGAAGGTAAGAAGTGAGCCAGGAGAGGGCATCATGGTTTAAATGCGAGCCCCTCCCCGCGGGCTAACGTGCTTGTATCTTAGCTGATGCTAATGTTTGCCACAGCTGTGGCAACTTCTCTAAAAGTGAGCCTTGCTGAAGGAAGGTACGTACTAGTCACTGAGCCTTGAATTTGGGGACCCGGTCTTGCACCCACAGTTTGTTCTTGCTCCTCTGTGTCCATGGTGTCTGAAGTGACCCGAACCTCCTTCTTCCGCCTTCAGCCAAACCTGCTGCTACGAGGTTCCCGCCACTGTGGCCCGCACCTCACCTCTGGAACTGTAAACCAAATAAATCTTCCTTTGTCCTTCAAACCGTGTATGAATATTGTCTCACAGCAGCAAGTAGAAGGAAACTGCAATAGATGGGAGGGGCAGTAAGGGGTAAGACATAAATTAATTGTATTTATGTATGAAAGAACCAAAGAACAAAATAATTTAAAGAGACCGTGGGGACTTTTAAAGTTATGCTGAATCCATTTTTGTATCTCGAGACGGCCATGACCCTGCGGGGGTCAGGAATAGAATTCGCAGTTTGAACGTGAAATGTCCCTCGCGGGTTCATTGGTCCACAGCTGGAGGTGCTGCGTGGGAAAGCTGCACAGGCCTTAAAAGCTGCTGCCTTGCTGGAAGAAGTATGTCACGGGAGTGGACCTTGAGGCTTTGCAGCATGTTCCCACTTTCTGTTTTTCCTCCACCTCCTGACTGTTGATGCGATGGGAGGAGCCCAGCTCACGCTTCTGACACCAGGACGCCTCCTCCATAGAAACTCTAACCCTCTGGAACTCTAAACTAGAATAAACCCGTCCCCCTGGAAGTTGCTTTCTTCAGAGTATTCCTTCAGAGTCACAGGACACGCAGACACATATACAAGACACAACAGGTTGAAAAGCTGAGAAGATGGCAGGAACTCAGAAAAGAAGGATCCTTCAGGCCGACTGAAGAGTTGGTGCTTTATCCTAGAGCTGGCCACCACGAGCCCCTACACCAAGTCTGCCCACCAAGTTTCTGAAAGGCACTTTTCACCTCTCCATGGTCATAATCATTCTTTCACACTCCACATGCCGATGCTTTTGCATTTTATTAAGTTCAGCTGTTGCAGCAAATATTGCAAGAACTGCACAGTGCAAGACTTTAAAAGAGAGAGACAGACAAAGAGACAGAGTGAAAGAGAGAAAGAAAGAGAGGGAGGGAGGGAGAGAGAGAGGATGTGAGCCCCTGACCTGCACCAGCAGGACACTGGAATCTTCTGACAGACACTGTCCTGGGAGAGTAAAGGGCACACCCAGTCTTACGCGCACACACATGCTTCATCTGCTGTTACCCATCTCGGCCCCACCCCACTGTCTATCTAGCCCAGCTTGGCAGGAACAAAGGCGTTCGGTCTCTCTGTGAAAGTAAAGGAAGGCCAACTGAACAAAGCCAAGCCCTGACTGTTCACCCCCCTCCAACTAACAAGGACATCAGACACCATCGCTCGCATTTGGGAAACTCTAGCAAAGGGAGAAAGGGTTTATTTTGACTTGAAGTTTCAGTCCCATCATAGTGTGGAAGGCGTGGCAGCTGGAGTGGATCTGTCTGTTGCCATGGGAGATGGCCGCTGTCACATACCACATCTTGATGGATCAGGAGACAAGGAAGCCAGGTTGGGACTAAAGACCTGTTCTCCATGATGCCCCACCCCCATGCCATCCATGACCCCATCCCAAAGGTTCCATAGTATCCCCCAAAGCACGACCAGCTAAGAGCCAAGAGTTCAAACATAAAGCCTCTGGAAACACGTCACCTTCAGAACCAAACAGTCCCCACAGAACTCGGCATTTCCTGATGTCCAGAATCCAGCACAGAGCACACAGCCTTTCCATCCAGTACGCCATCGGAGGCCCCAGCACATGACCAAGGGCCGGTGAGTGTTTCCCAAGGGCCTGGTCCTGTGGAATGACGGGCTAGGCTCACCGAACTCCCAAGCACTCCACCTGAAACCACTGCAGCGCAGGCACTGGCCAAGGCGAACTACATATGCAGGGACAAAAGCGAATCTCAGGAGAAACTGAGTCAGTGTCTGTGCTGGCCACTCTGTCCTCGTGCGATGCTCTCTGTTCCAGGCCCTTGCTGCCCACCGTTTCCCTCATGTGACAGGCCCTGGTTCCCATGTGCCCCTTGCAGCCTGCACCCTGCAGTCAGACTCGGCCCCTGGGGAAGTCTCAGAGGAGCAACCAGCAATTCTGCCTCTGCCCAGTGACTGCAGAGGAAGAAATAAAAAACAGTTTAAAACTCTTTTTCAAAGAATATTTTCACTGTTCAAAATGCTCTCTCAATCCAAGAAATACAATCACCTTTGAAGACAGCGATTTTAAAAGTAATCTTCTTGACAGTCCTATAGCTCTACACTGTTTGCGCCACCTTGTAAGCCTCTCGAGGGAGTAAACAAGCATCCGATGAAAACAAGTTACATTCAGTGACAAGAACTAGTGAAAGAAGAGAGCAGCTAAGGGATGCTGGGCTCTTCTGAAAACACTAAGTGGCTAAGCACAGAAGCTACCGTTAGCAAAATCTCGAAGGACTTTACACTCATACTGGCAAAATGCACACACACGTCTTTTGTCTGACCTCTGCATTCTGATCCACGGAGAAGCTCAGTGTGCTGAAGCAGAGAGGCAGGACATTCTCACCTGAGCAGAGATCCACTCTGCTCAGTACATGACCGTACTGTGGACAAGATATTCAAGGTGAGTTATGAGCAAGCCCTTCAACGATAACCTCCAGAGACACTTTGACAAGAAGGCAAACCCTCAGATTGCATCTCTGATGTTTGACTTTTTTAACAAGCCACTCTAGTATAATTGTATGTCATATAGGGTAATACTGAGTTCCACATTTAAAAGTAAGGTGAAATAAACTACTATCGCTGGGAAGGAATTTCCGTGGTAGAGCACCTGCCCAGCATGCAGAAGCTTTGAGTTCAACTCCCAATACTAAATGAATAAACAGACAAAGGATAAGACAATCTGCTGATCTCTTATCTTACCTACCCATCCTATGGTATCAAAGGCCCGAAGATGAACTCCACTCTGCCTCCTAGTGGCAATCTATCTTAATTGCAGGAAAAGTTAACAAACTTTTTTTCTTAGAAGCTTTTGTATACAGATGTAATGAATTTACAAGTTTTTCTCCTCTATTACCTACCCTCTCCCGTTCCATCCCTCTTAATCTCTTTTCCAGCATTAAGCTTTTGGGTGTGATAGCTCCCCCTCTTCCACAGTGCTTCCTGAGTTGTGGGATTGGAAGGGTGATTTAGATTCCTTGATTAGAACCAAGATTTCCACAGTCACTTTTGCTTTGCTCTTTAGTTTTGCTTTCTTAAGACAGTTTTGTTTAGCTTCAATAACAATCACTCTGAGGAGACATAGCCGCCAGTGTAATGGCGCCATGAATGTCGGGAGTGGGGTGGGGGTGGGGGACCAAAACTTCCTGGTGAGATTCAAGGCCCACTTCTCAGGAGAGATCACATTTCTGATACTGTAAACTAGAATAAATCCTATGAAAGGTGAGAGCATAGGCCACAGGGAGAGTGCAAGCTATATGCTACATTAAGTTGCCTTCTAAACAATTATTATACTTGTGGATTAAGGGGCACTCTCTATATAGCACTCGATATAAACCACTGAATATAGAAGGTTCTCTCTGCAATGGAAGGTGTTCATCACAGAAAATCACAACTGGACAAAATGAAGAAAATAAGTGACTGTGGACTGACCCTGAACAGGAGATCTAAGTCACCCCCCCACTCCCACTTCAAGGTTCAGGAAACATTTGGGGGAGAGGGAGCAGGAAGATTGTAAGAAGCTGAAGGGAGGAGCACAGACAGACACTATCTTCTGCACATGATGGGGCTGCAGCTACGCATCTGCCCCCAAGAGCTGCATGAGAAGCGTCCTGTCAAGATTTCACCAGTGGAAGGGAAAGACCTCAAGGGACTCCACTCCCCGCTCAGGGGCTGATGAGGTTAATGTTGATGGGAGGCAAGATGCTTTCTTCAATGATACACTCAGGTACAGGACGTTAAAGGCAAACCAGATGAAACCCAGGGGCCACGTAAACGACAAGACTTGAAAACAGGAAGGAGTCTGGCAGGGGAGAAAAAAGTTAGAATGGAAAGGGAAAAAGGGATTGGAGACTAGGATATGAAAATACAGTAAATTCACTATATTCATGTATGAGACGCTAAAACAATGATAATAAACGTAATTTAAAATTGGTTTTGTTTTCAAAGAAACATGGGGTGGTAAATATTGTGACACCGAGAAATTCAGACTTGACGTGTGTGTGGGACCCGTGTGAACACACCCCCTGTGGCTGCCCTTAGAGAGCTGCTGAGCTCGGCGCTGAAAGAGGAAACAAAATTATTGCCTGGAATATTCTAACTGATTAATATTAGAACTCTCAATACTCAAACCAAATAATCAAATGTCATTAGAAAATAGTCAAACCAAATAATCAAATGTCATTAGAAAAACCACATGGTATTATGAGGAGATATTAGCATACATGGCTTCTCTTTTACCTGGAAATTTACAAGCAGACCCCTTAGGCAGCTTGGCATCCAGTATAGACTGGTGTAACCACCTCTGCTTGAGTTTTTTGAAATTTGTCTAAGCAACTGACTGATCAAGTCTTGTTTCCCTCCATAAAAATTTTGGTCATACAAATTATCCCAAAGGCATCATGTCGTCTCGGGCCTAATTTTATTTGATATACTTCTTGATCTAAATTAATATCTCACCTTCATTACATCTTTTTCTCTCATCCAAAACTTGAATGACTTCTCCTCCTATTAGATTTGCAAAGATGGCTTTGTCCACAGTAGGAACTCCACCCTGTAAGTTTATGTAGCATTACATATACCAGCTGCCTCGACTGTCCACCTATCGCAAGCTGTGGTGATCTAGTAGCTGTGGTAAGCATCGCATTACCAGCTGCTTCTGTTGTCCACAAGCTGCAGTAAACCAGTAGAGTTGTGTGTTAGCTTATCTACTGGATGTCCACCCAGTAAAATGGAAGAGTCGGAAGGGGAAGGATCATGCCTTCTGTGTTTATTATCCTATGCCTGGGTTCTTCGCAGAGTCTGGCCTAGCAGATGGCCACTAGATATCTTCTGAACAGATTTATACTCATCATTAGCGAGGGCATCATAGTCAGACTCCTAAACTTTCTTAGTGAGAGTAACCAAATTATTTGAAAGAGAATTTAGCATTATGCATCAAATTTTATCTCACAAACGTAACAGTAAAAATACAAGAAATAGTGTGTTTGCCTGTGTTTTGTTCAGAAAATGATCCATGATAGTTGTGCTTTCAGTTTCCAATGAGTGAGTTTATTAAGCATATAGTAGGAAGGAGTAAAAGAATCACCAGCAAGAAACAAATTCCAGACCAGACACTTGTATCACCCAGGAAAAATCAACTGGATAAGCACCCAGCCCCCATTTAAAAAAAAAAAAAAAGTAAGCTAGACTTACTGTCTGACAAAGGATCCCAAGCATGACATCTTTTCCCAGATAATACTTCCACTCACAGATAGTTTTATATTTTGGGATATACCATGGGGGAATCTTTAACTTCAAGAAGGTGTCTGGGAAACCTTCACTTCTCAGTTGTAGTCAAGGGCACAATGTTTGTCTCCAACAATCCACTCTTTTCCTGTTCTGAAAGACATGAGCTGTTTGGGTGCCCTCTTTTTTCCTTCCCCTGGAGTCAGACCTGTCCCTGGGCAGAGGGTCCTGGAAGACACTTTGAGACAATATGCTTGGATCTAAATGGAAGGGGGAAGCATGACTCCGGAGGAAACTTCTCAATACGATGAAACAGCACGTGGCAATTTACTAACGTAATGCTTGCTACAGCCAAGAGAGAAAATAAAATGAAGTGTATCATGCAGAATGTTAGACAGACATTAAAAAATGATATCATTACTCCATATTTATAGAAACAAAAAGTCTCTGACACTAGAAACTAAGAAACTGGTTTCATAACAGCACATGTAGCTGTCGATTTCTCAGAGTCATGAGGCACCCAGATATTTGGTCAAATATGATTGTGTTTCTGCAAAGTTGCTTTTTGGAAGTGATTATCGTGTAAATGTGGGCACAGGTGAAACACGTGCTTGCCTTCCCTAATTTAGGAGGGTCACATCTGTGTGACTTGAAGGTCATCACCGAGTTAACGCTGAGGCAGGCTGTGGCACCGTAGGAGGTGGGGCCACGCTGGAAGAAGGATGCCACAGGGGGATGGGCCTTGAGGTTTAATGCTCCAGCTCTGCTTCCTCCACAGTTTGTTCTTGCTCACTCTGCCTTCACGAGGGCAGCAGTGAGCTGAACTACACTTTAGCTTCTGCCTTCAGCCATTCCTTCTCCTGCACACCCACACTCCCATACAAGAATGCATGAGTGCATGTGCACACACACACATATACCCAGAGAGAGAGAGAAGAAGGAGAGAGATGAGGTAATACAAAGGCAATAAGCACCCTGCAACTTGCCTTGCATATTTCAAAATACTCCACAGAGTCTTTCTTAAAAGGGAGATGACACAGAACAAAACAGAAGCTAATAAGAGGAAGCCGAGCTCTAGATTAGAAACCAAAGCAAGCCTGCCCATGCCTTCCCGTTCAAGTTAGCCTGGAAGTCACTGGACTCTCTGCAGGAGAGAAGCTCTGCGTTGTAAAGCTGCGGGCTCTGAAAAGGATTTGAGAGCATCAGACTGTCAAAGCCACTGGCACAATGAATTGAGCGTTGGAAAGAAGAACGGATTGCTGAGTGTCCAGGCTGAAAGGAGTCTAAGGAATCTGCATCATTTAGGTTAATTGGGACACCAGATGGCAAATGCAGTTCATTCTGGAAGACTAGAATTATTAGTCTGGGAGAGAGAGAGGCTCCCAAGAGTTGCTCACCAGGAGGTGGGGAGCACAAGCAGTGCGTTAGGGGGTCTGCTGCGATGCCAGAAGCTCCCTTTGGGGAACCGTGGATCTGTAGAGCTGGAGCCCAGAAGGGCCCCAGAGATGGTGGGAAGCTCCCTGGTGCGTCTCCAAACAGAAATATCTTCTCGGCCCTCCAGCGAGGAAATGGAACTGGTGGGTTATTTATCGGAATATAAACAGTGACTCGGGAGGGATCAGAATGTCACGTATCTGAGACACGACTGAAGATCTAGGCAAAGCAGGTTTGGAGGCTGCTCTCTAAATAAAGGCTGAAAGAATGAAGCCTTGCTTCCTAAAATGATAGAAGCAAACACTTAAGACAAATCATTTTGGTTTAGTCAAATGCAACTTTTTGAAGTCTGTAAGTAATTATCAAGGTGAAATTTCAAGCAGTGATCCAAGGGAAAGGAGGTAGACTGTGGTTCTAGAACTGGCTGCACTTGATGGGTTCTCTGGAAGTCGGCCTCTCTGTTCTGCCTGCTTACAACTTAGTGAGAGCAGAGAGTGTGGGTGCCGCTGACACAAGATGTCGGGTACTACATGTAGAGAACCCGCCATCCAGCTCCTCCGTTATGGATCGTCAAGTAAAGAGCTCACCCATCTCTACATATCTGAGACCTTGAAGCTTTCATCATCCCAAAATGTGCCGACGTCGCTACACACCAAGCCTGCTTTGCCTCAGTCGGCCCTGGCGAGGCTGCAGTGTAGGATTGCTAAGCAATCAGAAGCTCAGAGAACACAGCACATGAAAGTCATCTCACACTGGCTTAGGGGTCACTCGAGTTCCAAATTCAAAGAGTTCAGATCTCAAAAATACAACATCTTGGTTTATCACCAAGATCATTTCTCCCGAGGAGAACGGGCGGGAGCCCAGCGAATGACATCATCCATGAGTCAGGGCTGTGAAAGAGGAGAATTAGCACCAGATACTTGTAGGATGGTGTGGGCGAGAGGCTCTGGGGGGAGGAAGCGTGATTCTTCCTCCATCTGAGGACTTTCAAGTATCTCATCCGTCATTGCTTTTGCTGCACATAAACTAAGGTGAAAAGTCCACCCTCTGAGATGTGCTTATCTTGGTCCAATCCTGTGAGCCTGGAAAGTTCTTAATGCAAATTTGATTCTGAAGAAGTTTCTGGAGTGCTTGGCCAGGAGAAATCCAAAGTTGGAAAACTGATCCGAAGGCATCGCAGCATCCTTGGGGTTCCACGTCTCACAGGATCTTGGCAGTTACAGATATCTAGCTACATCCTTCTTCACAGAGCCTTTCACAGGTGGCGACTTTATCAAACGTTCTCTTATAATGAAAAGCCAGTGAACCGGGCTGTTACCTGCCTCTTGCTTAGCTGCAGAACAGGCCCCATGGTGCCGGGCAGGAGGGCCTTTCCATTGACCTTGGCATCAGCATTGACAGCAGTCAATGTTGCTTTTAGAAGTAAAATAAGATGTACATAGTAGGTCTCTCGCAACATGAACTGATCAAGGGACAAATCAATATTTCCGAGTATTCTTGATGTGGATGTGATGAGAGAGAGGTAATGGTGTCAGAATGCTTCCTCCTGGTGCTGCTGCCTGTAGCTCATATCTGCTGCTTCCCCTCCACCTTGCACCAAGCAAGAGTATCACATGGGCAGTATGACCTCTGCCAGCTGTCTCCGTGGGCACCTGGGAGCCCTGGCTTGCAGAGTGCAGATTCTTTCTAAGGTGTTATTTAAGGTTCTCCTCAACCACCCTCACCTCACATTGATTTCCTGTCACGGCTCAGTGTCTGGAGGGCAGGCGCTCTCCATTGATCCGCACAGAGCTCTTTGAGTGCATCAAAGAGGAGGAGAAAGAAGGACTCCCGGGGAAAGACAAGGGCCAGACGGGGCTCAGCAGTGCGATGTCCTATAAAACGCTAAGCTGAACTTGAGATTTTTTTTAATATTCTAAATTCTGTTGACATAGGAGACATGATGGGACACGGAAACGGGAAAGGATTAATACCTCTTATAATGGAGAAACATGGCCCTGGAAGAATGGACACAAGTCCCAAGAACTGGTAAACGGATGCGAGCGTTTATCTTTTCACAGAGGCTTGACGTTGTAAATCACAAGAGTCTATGCTGAAAGTCCACTCAGTCAAGATGTAAGGAGACTGGGCCGAGGTTACGAGTCAACATGAGGACACACTCATTCACTTTGTTCCTTAGTGGAAGGCCGCGCCATCAACGCTGATGACAAGATGCGTGCTGTCCTCAGGAGAAGAGGCTGGCTTAACGGAGTCTATTGCAGAAAAGGCATGACACTACTAAGGCAGAGTTGTCTACACCCTGGGCCAGACCTCCCACACGTCTAGAAATCCACATGGTCAAAACTGACTCAGGCTGACTCTCCCATCAGGTCTGTCTCCATGGCAACCTAGCCGGCGCTGAGCAACCTGCCCACTATCCACATGCATTTGTTTTCTCACAGTTACGGGGTGGGGGGAGGAGTGTTAGAAGGCTAGGTAAGGGTGCTGGCATGGCCAGGTCCTGGTGAGGGCACTCCGTCTGCTTTCACATGGCTTCCTTCGGTGTCTGTGAGAGAGAGAAAGAGAGAAAGCCTCTCTTCTTACAGGACCACCCAGTCCTACCATATTAGGGCCCACCCACCAATACCTCCTAGAAACTTCTCCACTGGGCATGGAGGACATCACCATTCTTAACACTCCCTTACCATGTACAGCCTCCTTCTGTCTCCTAGTCAGAGAGTATTTGCTAAAAATAACTAAATCAAATGAAGGATAGGGTCTGCCTCGAGTCCTCTGCTGCGGAGGTGACCGGGGAGATAAGGGACAGTAAGCAGTGTGCATGCCCTGGCCAATCAGAAAGGATGCAGGGAAGGGCAGTGTTGATGGACAGCCAAGGATGGAGTAGGCAGGCTGGGGTCTGGAGGAGACCAGGTCTCCCAAAAGAGTCTTGGTAACAGCAGCAAAATGCAGAGGTCTTGAAACCCCTAGTTGCCCTCAGTCCCACGTAAATATAAAAACAATACGCTTAGCCAGCCTGGTAGCTTGGGCCTGTCATTCCAGCACCCCACAGGCTAAGGCAAGAGAATCACAAGTTCAAGGCCAAGCAGGTCGGTAGGCTGAGTTCAAGGTCAGCCCGGGCAAGTTAGTGAGACTGATTCAAAGTAAGTGAAAAGCAGGCCAGGGCTGCAGCTTTGGGAGATGGATGCTTGTCTAGCACGCTCCCAGCCCTGCATCCCATCGCTAGCACTAGAAAAATAAAATAAAGGGAGGACGAAAAATGGTATTTTTTTCTCCTTGGAGAATGGCAGTTTAGAAACCTTCTGCCCAAGTGTTTTTTTAGATGCCAAGAGAGTTAAATGCAGAAGTGAAAAATGAAAATGAAACCCAGGCCTCCTAGTAGACAACTTACTCAACAACACTCTTCCTGTGATTTGAGGTTCCCAAAAGGTGACATGCACAGTTCCTCGTAGGTGACCTCGTCAACTGAATGCAGGCATGAGTACTGTCCAGTGTGAGCTAACAATCCTTAATGTGAATTAAAATCAAAGCTGTTTGTTTCTACTTCGTATGCAAGTCCTATGCAAGATTTTGCTTATAACATTTCTCACGGAAGGAGGCTCCATACCTCCCTGCAAGACTACTGAGGGCTTGGGCCAGATGTGAAAGGGGAGCCACTGTCCTCCGGGGTAATACCCACACACATGCCATCCATCCATTCTGAAGCAAGCACTGACGTTCATGTCGGTACAGGCACCTCAGACGAAACTCAGTGAGCCATTCACACGCAAAGACAAAGGTAGCAGACAGGAAATAAGATGGTTGTCATGGGACAAGGAAGTGGGATGGGACTGGGTGGGTATTAAGGGGTGAAATAACATAAACTCATTGTACTTGTGTAAGAAGCTGTCAACAAATAAGAATAAAATTTAAAAGTTGAAGCTATAAATGTCTTTGCTGCTTAAATGAGGTTAAAGTTAACCTAAAGTGTCTTCCCTTTTAAAAAAGGATTTCATTAAAGATTGAAACGCCATATGACCCTGGTATTCCACTTTTGGGAACAACCCCCCATACAGCAGAGGTTCGCCTCAATAGCACAAGCACGACCATGTTCATAGCAGCACTGTTTACAATAGCAAAGTCATGGAATCAACCTAAATGTCCAACAGTTGACGAGTGGATAAGGAAACTGTGGTACATCTATACAATGGAGTACTACTCAGCCATCAAAAATGATGAATTACTGGAATTTGCTGGGAAATGGATGTCATTAGAAACAATTACATTAAGTGAAGTATCCCAAACCCAGAAAATTAAGCGCCATATGTACTCCCTAATAGGTGGCTCCTAGTACCAAACTCACCCAGCCCACATTGAGACACTCAAGGGTAAACCTATGTAATACAGTAATTGCAAGGATTGTGAACAGGAGGGATGGGGTTGGAGGGCCACACCAGACACAAGGAGAGAGGGGACCATGTTACAGCAGAGAAAATCGGCCTCCAAGGAATGCAAGTAAGTAATGTGACACCTGGTTAAGTTCACAGACGTTCGTTCCTGATCATGTACAACTGAGGGGGTATGATCTCACCAGAAGGGGAGGGCATATAGTCTGGCAGATGAAAGGTGATCATTTTGCAAATGGGTGACTGATCCCTCCCTCACCGAGGTTTCCTGCTTTTATTACATCTACCCTTGAATGTGCTATTATAACAAGACTCCAGTTTAACAGTTTTTTGTCTCTGACCAGGGGGTGACATACAGTGCCCAGCAGGATGGAGTGAAGGGCATTGCAGGAGCAGCAAAACTGCAAAAGAAAATCAACAAACCACAATCCAGAACTTCAGAGACTCTATATCATCCACATAGAACTAAGCCAGCCTAATCTCCCCCCATCCTGAAGCTCAGGGACATTTGCGGAAGAGGGGGCGGTAAGATTGTCAGAGCAAAAGGATGGGGGAAGCAATGATTTGAAGAGTCTCCACACTAGTTAGGGCTGAAGCAATCATAATAGGACTTTGCATGCCCTGCGCAATGTCCATCACACTATTGACCTCACAAAGTCTAACATCGGCTAAAGGCACCAAGATCCTTGGAGGCAAGGGATTGATGGCCACAGTAGTGTTCCTGTGCTTAAGGGGAACACGAGAAAGGGTTCAGGGAAATGCCACTGGGTCCTTGTACGTCATCAGAAAGGAGGGCCCAGAGGAAAGTTAGGCATACACAATAAAGGACTCTCTGGGAATTGGGGGGGAGGCACTGGGAGATGGGGAGGGAGGGAGGGGGAGCAGGGGGTTCGGGGGGAGGAAGAAGGGGGAGGGAACTGGTCTACCTATTAAGTTTGTATGAGCGGAAATAATAATAAAAAATGTTAAAAAAAATAAAAAAAATAATAAAGGATTTCAAAATATAAAACTATAACATTTCAAACACAGATAATTACATTTCTTATCAAATGCAGGAGCCCTTTTATAATTCAATCTAGTATATGTGCAATTTAATTAAAATTTCTAAGTGATGGTGGACCAAACCAAGTGTATCTTAATTAAATCAGAACATGGCTCACAGATGTTAGGGTTGACCCTGATATTAATAAAGAAGATGCAAATGCAATCATTAGGGGCTTAGAGGAGTCATTTTGGTCAGGTGGAAAGCAAGATGAATGCGAGGCCGGGAAAGGTCCCTTCCACTTAAGGCTGGAAAGCGAAATGACCCCCAGGGCAACACGTGTAAGAAGATGGAGTGGCCTGCCCAGCAAGCCTTGAGAAGGACGCGGGCTCTCATGCGTGGATGTCCATGTCACCCAGCAGAGAGTAAACAAGCACCACCGGGGAAGAAGGAGGAGGAGGAGGAGGAAGAGAAAGAGGAAGAGGAGGATGATCAGGGACAGGGGACAGGTGGCGCCTTCTGAGGCAGGTGTTCTGGCATGGGAGGTCTTGTTGAGTTTGGAGAATCATAGTTTCAACGCAGCTGGTACCAGACACTGAGACTCCCATAAACGAGGCTGTCAGATGAACTCCCGCGTAGCCATGAGGTTGGATTTCAGATGAAAGTTTTGCTGTGTGTTCCCTGGAAGAAGCATTCTGCACATTTTTCTTCTCTGCTTGGTACCTGTGCTTGAGCTAGTCTATAATGAATGGCTTGTCAAAGACCTTCCTGTAAATTTTAATATAAACCACAATACTTCTTGGGGAATGATGTCTAAGGGCTGACTGGTGGCTAAAAAGGGGAGGCCACAGCTAAAATACCCTGCAGGCTGGTGGTCAGCCTGGGGGCTCTGGGGAAGCACAAAAGCCTCCACTGCAGCATTTGGTTCAGCGCACCATCTGTCTGCAAGCTCCCCAACGTATCTCCCCCAGAACAGAGCCCCCGAAGGAGCCCATCGGACTCTTGAAGCTGCCCTGGTTAGAGAAGCCATCTAGACGCATCTACTGTGGGTCTGTCCTGGAAGCAGAGCTGTGCGGCTCATGCCCTGTGGATCAAAGCCCAGACGAGGAGAGTCTTCCAAGGCTAGGCCGGGTGTGACAGACACAGGTGTCGACTTACAGCTGCAGACAGGATTCATAATGGAGTGAAGCCCCCAGCAAGCCTTCAGAGATTGTCCAATGGATGGGGAAGGCCCAGCCCATGGTGGGCGGGACTAGCCCCGGGCAGGTGGATAAGAGGCAGGAGATGGTTAAGGAAGGTGGCTTTTTTTCAGTGTGCTTGGACAGACATGCCGTCTGGTTAGGGAAGTTCGTCCCTCTCTCAGCAGCCCTTTGGATGTGGTGGGGCCGGTTCCTTCGGCCCTTGGTGGTGGTGTGAGCTCTCCCGCCAAGCTGGACTAAGTGACATAATCAGACAATTATAAGCCGGCATAAGTCACCTGGCTCCTCCTGCAGCCATTGGTCATGACTTGACAGCCAGGTCTCATAGCAGAGCTAAGATGCTCTGCTGTTACAAGTTACCAGCCCATGAGCCTGCACGACTAGGGCGTGACTGGCACGACTTTCACATCACACATCTAGATGCCTCCAAGATGAGAACTTCACCTCATGGCTAAGCAGAGCATCACCTGCCCAAGGCGCCAATGTCAGACTGCCCATGACTGAGGGAGCTCTCCCATGATTGACAGGCTGCCTGGCTCCACCCACCATCATGACTGACAGACCGTGTGGCCCTAGGAAATGTTCCTCAATGAAGACACTCACAGACACATGAGGAGGTCCAGGCTGCAGCCACGAGAGCAGACAGTAGCCCCTTCTCAGAGAGGTGACACGGTGACCAGGCAGCTCTCTGATGAGCAGTCTTGTATTGGTAAGCACTTTTAGGCTCACAGCAAAGTGGACAGGAAGTACAGAGACTTCCCACACATTTCCTGTCCCTGCTCCACCCTCCCCAACTATCAGCATCACATACCAGAGTTAATTTTGTTACAATCAATAAACCAATAACCGCCACCACTACGCAGAGTTTGTATTCTACATCGGGGCTCACTCTTGATGCTGTGCAGCCTCTAGGTTTGGATAAAGGAATAATGATGATACTTGTTCACCCCTAGAATATACAGAGTAGCTTCGTTGACCTAAAACACAGACATCCACCATTTTGAATTCATTGTTGATTTCATTTCCTTGAACTAATACAACAAATTTGCAGGATTAAATATCAAAACAATAAATTCTTCTGTCACCTCTCTAGATGCCAAAAAGTCCAAAATTAAGATCATAAAGCTGTCTACAAACACACACACACACACACACACACACACACACACACACCCATACACACACAACTCTGGGATATAGGTTTCCTGACTTTACCAGGGTCTGGTAGTCACTGATGCTCTGTGGACTGAAGATAGTATCTCTGCTTCCATCTCACACTACCTGATTCTTCTCCACATGTTTCTCCTAAGAACACCTGCCTGGGACCCACTGAGGCAGCCCAGATGAAACATGTCAAGATCCTTAGCCTATTCACACCAAGAGACTCTTCATCCAAATATAGTCCACTCACCAGCCCCCAAGGATGGGGGCTCACGTGAGCTGTGTATAACTCACTGTTTAGTGCAATGGTGACTCAAGAGGTTGCTTCCCCAAGCAGGCCAGAGCTGCACAGGAATAAACTTGGCCTCTCTGCAAGGTAGAGAGAGGTGGATACAGGATTGTGGGCATGGAGAGATCTCCGTCTATGATGGGCCCCAACAAGCACCCAAAGTCAAACAACTTACGGGAGAAAAGGGAGGTTTATTCAGCTTACAGGTCCAGAGGGAAGGTGCAGTAAACAAGCCAAGGTGGATGCAGCTAAGAAAAGTGATACAGGGCTCTTCACAGTCATGCTTTGAATCCCATTGCTAGCGGTTTGTGCTAAGCCTAGTGGTCTTAAAACAAATGAGTCACAACCAAACTCAGAGTGGACCCATCTATTTCAAGAACAAGAGAACATTCCCCTGGCACCAGAACAGAGGAGAAGACACTTGTAACTTCCATGTGGCATGTGGGCAGCCACAAGAAGGGCTTTTACTCTCCGTAACAGTTACTCTTAACTGTTGCTGTGAGAGAGCATCCAAAGTCAAGCAACTTAAGGGAGAAAGGGAGATTTATTCAGCTTATGGTTCCAGAGGGAAGGTATAGTCTCTCAAAGCAGAGGTGGCATGGCTGGCTGGCCACAGCTGGAGGAGGCTAAGTCACCGCAGACATCTTGGAAGCTGAGAGCTACGGACTGCTTGCTGCAAAGGCAGACTTCTCCCGGAGGTAGGGTGGGACTAATCCACCTCAAGGCCCACCCCTAGTGACTGCATTCCTTCAGCAAGGCTCCACCTCTCAAGGTGCCATGACCTTGCCAAACACATGAGACTGTGGGGGACACATTTCAAATCATGACACTCTCTATCCAACAGTGTCTGGATATCTGAAAGGTGTATGCCAAATCTACCCCTACTTGTGGTTATATTTTCTCTAACTTAACTAAAGAGTAATCAACATTTCTGTTAAATTCTTCTTTAAAGGTAGTATCATTTAGATATGTAATATCTCCCCTGTTGCAGTTTGCCTGCATAGTTGCTGATAAATCATCATCAAATGGCTTAAGGGAACAAGATGTTTATTTTCTTACATAGTCAGGTTACAGTTTGTAGTCCAGCTTGATGGGAGAGCATGCACCAACACCAGGGCTGAGGGAACTGGCCACACCATCTCTACGTAACCACTGAGAGAGGGACGATCTTTACCAAACCAGTATGTCTGACCAAGTGTACACAAGGATGCCAACTTTCTCAATCAGCTCTCAGTATTTTATTTCAGGGCCTAGTCCCACCCACCATGAGCTGGGCCTTCCTCAGCTAGACAATCTCTAGCAGGTTTTCTCTGGGCCCAGCTCAATCACTAATTCCCTACAAATAGGCCCAGAGCTCAAACCCTCAACTGCCAAGTTGACCTCTGTGCCTGACCATGACATCCCCCAAATCTCAAATGCTGAAGAAAGTTCCCCAGCTAGTGGTACTTGGAAGGTGGTGGAAACATTCGCAGATGGAGTTTTCAGAGAAAATAGTTTCTTGAGTCATGTCTTTGAGTGGTATCCTGATTCTCTCTCTCTCTTCCTTTCTCTTCTTTATCTTTCTCTTTCTTTCTCCTCTCTCTCTCTTCCTTTCCCTCTCTCTTTCTCTTCCTTTCCCTCTCTCTCTCTTCCTTTCTCTTTCTATCTTCTCCTCTCTTCCTCTTCCTCTCTCTCTCCCTCTCTTTCTGTCTCTCCCTCTCTCTCTTTTCTCCCCTCCCCCTTTCTTCCCCTCCTCCCTTCCTCCTGCCCGCTCTGGCCACCATGCAGTGAAGAACTCTTCTGCCATACCCCTAGCCAGCACACACTGTGCCTCACAAACCCACAGCAATGATGCCAAGCAACAGGTTTGCAATCTCAAACCCCCGAGCCAGAACAACTCTCCCTTCCTTTAAAATTGTTCATCAAAGGTATTTTGTCAAAGTGAGCTAAATAACACAAAAGGTTATTGCTCCTAAAAGCATGGAATTAGCGTCAGCCGCTACCACCCACTCGACTTTCAATCAGCACCTCTAGATTTCATTGCTCTGGACCTGGGGTGCCTTATGTCTATAAGCCACTCTGGCTCTACTGGAGGCCCCCCAAATCCATCATTTTAAACTCTAGTGAGAAACGCCCTGAAGCAAGGGACCTTGCTGTACGCTGTTTTTCCCCTGGGTATAGCATGACACCCTTTCAAACTTTGCCCCTGGTTCACCTAACAGGACGGCTAGGTTCCGCCTGGTTCTATAGCAACTTGAAATACTAATCTCAGAAGGAGGCTCATTAAGAGTCTCAAGATTTCTGTGAGACACTCATAGGTAAATCTATGTATTACCTACAGTAATTGCAAGGATTATGAACAGGAAGGATGGGGTTGGAGGGCCACACCAGAAACAAGGAGAGAAGTAACCATATTACAGTAGTGAAAATAGGCCTCCATCAAGGACTGCAAGTAAGTATTGTGACACCTGGTTTAGTTCACAAACGTTCATTCCTGATCATTTACAACTAAGGGGGGTATGATCTCACCAGAAGGGGAGGGCATATAGTCTGGCAGATAAAAAGTAACCATTTTGCAAATGGGTTATTGACCCCTCCCTCATTGAGGTTTCCTACTTTTATTACATCTACCTTGAATGTGCTCTTATAATAATACTCCAGTTTAACAGCTTTTTGTCTCTGGCCAGGGGGTGACATACAGTGCCCAGCAGGATGGAGTGAAGGGCATTGCAGGAGCAGCAAAACTGCAAAAGAAAATCAACAAACCACAATCCAGAACTTCAGAGACTCTATATCAACCACCTAGAACTAGGCCAGACTAATCTCTCCCCATCCTGAAGCTCAGGATGAAGCGGAAGAGGGGGCGGTAAGATTGTAAGAGCAAAAGGATGGGAGGAGCAATGATATGCAAGATACTCCACACTAGTTAGGGCCGAAGCAATCATAATTGGACTTTGCATACCCTGCGCAATGTCCAACACACTATTGACCTCACAAAGTCTAGCATCTGCTAAAGGCACCAAGATCCTTGGAGGCAAGGGATTGACAGCCACAGCAGTGTTCCTATGCTTAAGGGGAACACGGGAAAGGGTTCAGGGAAATGCCACTGGGTCCTTGTACGTCATCGGAGAGGAGGGCCCAGAGGAGAGTCTGGCATGCACATTAAAGGACTCTCTGGGGATTGGGGCGGGAGGCACTGGGGGATGGAGAGGGAGGGGTGAGGGGAGGGGGAACAGGGGATTCAGGGGGAGGAGGAGGGAGGGAGGGAACCAGTGTACCTATTAAGTTTGTATGAGCGGAAATAATAATAAAAAATGTTAAAGAAAAAAAGAGTCTCAAGGTTTCTGAAACTAAGGAGACTCAGGGAGGACCCTCGGGGAAGACAACAACTGGTGGGCAGGCAGAGACTCTGTCATGGCTTGACTGTGATTCTCTCTCTCTCTCTCTCTCTCTCTCTCTCTCTCTCTCTCTCTCTCTCTGTCTTCCTTTCTCTTCTTTACCTTTCTCTTTCTTTCTCCTCTCTCTCATGTGTTTGAATCTTTTTTAACATTTTATCCATTTATTTCATGTGTATGTGTGAGCGTGTGTATCATAGAGCACTGTGTTCCCCTGAGGAGGACCAAGGTAACTTCGGGAATCCTCCTGGATTCCTCCCACCTCCTTCTTGCCTTGCTCTGGGATTTCCCAGGCTCCACGCATCAGGGCTGGAGGTGCAGGTCACCACCGTGTTTACCGTGGGAACTCAGGACCTTCTGCTTGCAAGACAGAATGTTAACCCCTGAGCCATCTCTCCAGCCCACGTGTTTGAATCTTTAGCTGGTGTTGATATTGGGGAAGGTTGTTGTACCTTTAAGAGGTAGAGTCTTGGAGGACAGCATATCACGGGAAGGGGGTTTGTAGAGGGAAAGAGGAGGCTTGAGATTTGGTAGCTTGGCCCTGCTCTCTCTCTCTCTCTCTCTCTCTCTCTCTCTCTCTCTCTCTCTCCATCAAGAGTCCTGTTGTAATGGACACATCCTCCTGGAATCCTTTGTCTAATGATCAGCTTCTCTCCCTAAGCTGCATGTGCCATAATGCCTCGCAGCAAGGGACGGGCAGCCTGCAATGCTCTCTTGCCAGGGGAGCTGGCTGCAGGTCCTGCAGTGAGCTCTAAGGTGGGGGCTTCCAGGCTGGGGGAGACTAGGCCTTTCAGTTACACCCCTGCTCCCATAAGCAATCCTCACCTACACTCCAATAAGAAACCTCAGAGCCCGGGGGAGGGCAGGGGTCCCCAGAGCCTGGGGGAGGGGTCTCCAGAGCCTGGGGGAGGGGTTCCCAGAGCCTAGGGGAGGAGTCCTCAGATCCTAGGGAAGGGGTCCCCAGAACCTAAGGGAGAGGGATTCCCCAGAGCCTAAGGGGGAGGGGAGGGGTCCCCAGAGCCTAGGGAAGAGGTCCCCAGAGCCTGGGGGAGGGGTCCCCAGATCCTAGGGAAGGGTCCCCAGAGCCTAAGGAAGGGGTCCCCAGAGCCTGCTGTGGTGCGCACCCCGCAATCCCAGGGTTGCATGGTTCGCTCACCCTGCGCACTAGATGGGAACGAATAGACTCAGCGCCCTCCTCAGCGGAGGGAACAAACGGGCCTGTGGGCGATGGGCTTGTTTGGTCCCTCGTTTGGACTCGTCCAGAGAAATAAGAGGAAACAGAGCATCCTCGATGGGCTGATGAAACATGGGAAGAGACCAGAAGGGAGGGAAGACAGGTGGGCAGGAAGATGCTGCGGCAGATGGGAAGATGAGCTGCAGAGCCTGCGGGAGAGAACAGCAGCAGGCGGCAGAAGACACACAGGCCAGAAGCCCTGCGAGACCCAACCACCCGCAACCCGACCTTCCGATCCGCGGCCTTAGGCCAGCAGGAAAGAGGTCCGCCTAGGGGGGCTCATCTGCACACGGAGCGGGCAGCTCCGGAGGGGGCAGTGACGTCAGACAGGAATGTCACAGAGCAGGGGGGCGCGCGGGGGCGTGGCCAGGGGAAGGCTGGTCCTCTGCATTCTTGCTTGACAGCGGAGGCCAGCGCCCTGCCTTTCCTGGAGGTGTGTCCCCTAGCGCTTCAGCTAACCGTCCCCGCGCTGCTCGGGACAATATTCAGACACAGCTGAAGGGAGAAGAAGAGGTGGGGGAGAGATCTCATCATGATGGCAAATGCCTAGCAGAAAGCAGGAGGCTGGTTCAGGAGGCCTCATCCTCATGCGGGCAGAGAGAGCAAGAGCAAACTGCAAGCAGGGCCGACCCAAAACCACGAGGCCCGCGCACTGCCGTGCGCCTTCCCCCAGCGTGGCTCCACCTCGTGAAGTTGTTTCTACCCTCACAAACAGCATCAGCTAAGGTTTCAACACATAAACCTGTGGGGGACAACTCACATGCAAGCCACCGTTTCTATATCCAGCGTCCGCCTTTGGTTTGGAGAAGGGGTCCCAGAGGACATTCTGGTCCCTCGATGAGGAAGGCTGAGCACACAGTTGTCATAGTTAGACCAGGCGTCAACTTGATGGTTGGGGATTAGAGCTCTGGGCACATATGTAGAGAATTGGTAGTCAAGTTAAGCCCAGAGTGACGGGAGATTGTCTAGCGGATAAGGAAGGCCCAAGCCATGGTGGGTGGGACTAGTCCCCAGGCATGTGAATGAAATGGAAGGAGCTGTTTGAGAAAGAGGCATCCTTGTGTACACTTGGTCAGACATGCTGGTCTGGCAAGTAAGGATCGTCCCTCTCTCAGCTGTTAGGTGACGATGGTGTGACCAGTTTTCTCAGCCCTGGTGTTGGCATGAGCTCTCTGTCAAGCTGGACTAAGACCTGTAACTGGACTATTGCAAAAGAATAAACCCCTTGTTCCTTTAAGCAGTTTGTCATGCTTCTATCAGCAGCATGTTGACTGCTTCATAGCACAGAGGGCTCTCGGGGCTCCAGTGGTGGCACAATTCGGTGACATCAAAGGATCGTCGGTAAGTGGATGAGAAACCTGTTTCCTGGCATCGCCCATAGCTGGGCTGGCAGGAAAGTGAGTAAGTTCGTCTTGTATGGCTTCACCCCAGTGCTCCGGACAGAATGGTCCAGGTTGGGCCAACTCACGCTTCTCAATGATGGGTCTCTAGAAGGATCTGCTCTATGGACACTGTGACTTTAGCTTGGGGAGATGGTTCGGATTTCTATAATCACAAGTCGATGACTTGCGTTGCTTTTTTTTTTAACAACTATATTTGTGATGATTTGTTATAGCGATCATAGGTGCTTCCTCTCTCCGGCCCGTGGAACGATGATTGAGACTTCCTGTGAGCTCCGGTCACTTATACCCCAGTAGTCTCCCACGACCTTGGACCAGCCCCAGCCACTGAAGCTGAAAAGTCAGCACTCCGCTAGGGGCAGGTCACTGATGGGTCTGAGCAGAGACCACCAGCCTGTCTTTCAGTTCCCTTGCTCCCCAGAGTGGGAATCTCAACCCTGAGATCCCAAGGTCCTTAGAAGAGGGTCCAGTCTATGTTCTGTTGGCAGCAAGCGTTGGCAATGAGAGCCTGCTTCTCTCTCAGTCAGAAGGGGCAGACTAAAATTCAAACACCAGTCACTTTAAAAATGCATCCCGTGAGACTGGGGTGTGCACGTCCAGCTCTGCATCTCAAAGAGCTGAGTTAAATGTCACCTTTCCTCCAGAGGTGCGGCACAATCAAGCGTGCGTTGATTCCCACACTGTGACCCATCAGTGGCTGGGCAGGAGGCCATAAAACCTTGCAGCCAGGTGAGAGGACCATCCAACCATTACTATTCCTTTCAACGTGTGCTTGGCCCACAACAGAGCTGAGAGCAAGACAGTAAGACTGTTCTAGAAGGCCCATGAGCCTTTGGGGGACATGCTTAAATCATGTCTAAACTATACTTCAGAAACCATGGAAGAAACCACACAATGCCCGACAGTCGTCTGAGCCAGGCCCGCTTCCTAACCCTGTCAGCATTTAGCTAAACGCAAACTTCTTCAAATGAAATAGAGAGAGAAGGTCGGCACAGAGCCCTAGCAAGAATGATGTCACTCAGGTTGGCGTGGTGAATGGGACCTCAGAGTCCAGCCAGGCTTTCTGCTGCTGCTCCCCCCACGCCCCCCCAGAGACTTTCTGCAAAGTCCACATGCAGCCCTAGGGGGGAGGGGGTGTGTACTGGGGAGCCGCTGCCCAATTCATCCTCAGAACTGTTGGAACGCCCACCCACCCCTCTACAGTGTTTTCAGTGAAAACTGGGAGCCTTCATGTGAAAAACCAGAAGCCCAGAATTATTGTCATGTGGGGCAAATGTGAGGCCGGCAGCAAAGTGTGAATTATAGAGCAGAGGGGAACTATAAGACCCTATAAATTGGTCCCCTTGTTTGACGTCATTGAACTCCCAGTTCCAGGCCCCTGCCATTAGAGCTAAAACACACAACCTCTCCTGCTCGCTTGCACAGTTTCTTATTTTTCTTGTTCACACCCCTGGCCTTTCAAATTTAACCCTTCCTACTCCATCCTCTATTCTTTCAAAATCAGCTTCGCGGTCCTGCGCACACTGTCCTTACCTAATGTGTCTCCCTATTAGAATTCCACCGTCGTGGGGGTGATGGAAAAGTACTACTGCCATATCCCAAAGGAAATCTCATTTGGTCTCTAAAGAAAGGGCAGAAAAAGAAGAAAAAAAAAAAGAGTTCTATAAAATAACACAGCTTGTAATAACCGGGTTGCATATGTGCAGATCCGGGGTTTGAAAGGCTTCCACGGCGTGCTCTGGCCATTAAGACGCGTTTGTGGTGTCCCCAAGTCTCACCCAGCTCACTCTGCCAGGCGATGTGACCCCTGGTGGGCAGCAGAAACACTCTGCTCAGGGAAAAGGGACATTAAAAGAGGGCCCCCCCCAACCAGGAAGGTGTGCCTGGCGAGGTCAGAGGGTGGCGTGGGCTTCTGGAGGTGGAGACGGGCGAGTGGCCCACAGCACACTCGGAGCCTGCCGTACCCAAGGAGTCCACGTGGCTGTGGCCTTCAGCAGGCGCTCAGCGGTGGCACAGGAGAGAAGCGCAGCATCGTGGACAGGTGACAGCGTCGGGCACCTCCTGACTGGCAGCGGCACCTCAGGCAATCGCTTGAGGTCGCAGGACATGTTTGACTTTCTGGACTGTTCCTAACTTGGAGGTGTGGGAGTGGGACTTAGAGGAGCTGTTGATTCAGAATCAACAATTGGGCTGACTGTCGGGCATTGTGTGGTTTCTTCCATGGTTTCTGAAGTATAGTTTAGACATGATTTAAGCATGTCCCCCAAAGGCTCATGGGCTGAGCTTAGCCTTCAATAGGTCAAAGTTGAGAAGTAGGAGCTTTAATTAGTAGGACCAAGCAAGGGTGCTTGGTGTAATTCCTCTGAATGGTTGCCGATAAATTCCTGACCACGTGGCTCACGGGAGAAGGGGTTTTACTTTGGCTTACAATCATCCAGTCAGAGTTCTTCATCCGACTTGGCGGGAGAATCACACCAACACCAACAGCTGAAGGAACAGGCCACAACATGTCACAGGACTGCTGAGAGGGACAAACTTCCCTTGTCAGCTGCCTGTCTGTCCAAGTAGGCTGCAGAATGTCAACTGTAGCAGCTCCCTCCATTTTACCCTCCTGTCCAGGGAGTCATCCCCGCCATGGGCTGGGTCGTCCACCTTGCTTTGGGCTCAACTACTGATTCTTTACAAATGTGCCCGGAGCAGAAGCCTTCAATTTCCAAAGTGACACTTGTATCTATAACACTTGGTCAGTTGGTGTAGAGTCTTGGCAAGGACTGGGAGACCCTAATATCTAAGAAGAAATTTGACATCTACGTGCTCTCCCACCAGAAACTAAGTCATGCTGCTTGAGTTTTCAGTCCTCCAAAACTCTGAGCTGCAGAACCTTTGTACTGTACAAAGAGAACTTGCCTCGGGCGTTTCGTTGGCAGCAGTGAACATGAACAACACTATAAATACAGTAGTCTTGTTTCCTACAATCTTATTTGTGGAGAGCACACTAACTCCCTGGACTGTGACTAGAAATACTGGGTCAGTTTCTTAAGCAGATCTCCAGAGGTTGTTGGGAGTTTCTTTTAGTTCATTTTTCATTCAGTGTCTCAGACAAGGAAACCAAGCAGATAGTGCCAAATGCTCATGTCGCCTCTGATGGAGGGAGGTGTTGCTGGAGGGCTACTGCTGAGAGAGGAGCAAACCTCACTTGCCAGGCAGCTGTGTGTCTAAGCGGCTGAAACACGGCAACTCACTGACCAGCTAAAGAAGTCTGGCAGGGCTCACGCTCGTGGAATTCTCTGGTCTTACCATGCTTCCCTGCCCAGAGAACAATCCCACCCACCATGAGCTGGGCCCCCCCATCAATTAGACAGTTTCCTGCAGGCCTTCTTAAGGCTTCCCTTGGATACCAACTCTTGAAAGGTGTGCCCAAAGCTCAGCCTGCAATTGTCAAGTAGACAATGGATCTCCAAAACTGTGAATGTGACTTTTAGAAAATGGGGTGGTCGCAGACGCAATGAACCAAGGAACCCAAGGTGAGATAATACGGGTTCACCCTGCAGATCTCTTAATCAATCGACATCCAGGCCCGCCCAGAAGACAGAAGAGAGAATCCAAGAGAAAGGGAGATGGAGATACAGGGCTGGACCGAGGCTCCCAGGAGCTGCTGGGAACCGGAGGAAAGTTTAGAGGGAGCATTCCTCCCAGACACGTCCAACGGCCCAGCACCGCTGCCAGTGTGGGACTTGTGCCCCAGGGGTGGACTGAGACCTGCAGACAGGCAACAGCTGCACACACCAGCCGGGGAGCTACCACAGCACTTCCCTATACCACACAGCTTGCTTCCTCTGGTCCTGGGCTGCCTACGAAAAGTTAGTAGAAGGCATGCTTCCAACGGACGCTTAAAGTAGCTAATAGTATGCACTGTGCATTTCAGAATAAACTTATAGCTCACTTGCTGAAAACAGACGCCAGATTTAGTCTGGGTTTTTTTTCCCACATTTGACCTCCTCCTGGAGCCCTAGACTTCTTTAACATAAGGCCAATGGACTTTTAACAGTGTATCTGTGGTTATTTGGTTCAATAGAGCAGCTAGTCGCACCTGTTGGTGTGAGCAGTGAATGTGGTAAGCCAGCTGACGGTGCTGGGGGTATAGGCCACGGAGGGTACATCGGCCCAGTGCCTGAGAACCTGCTACCGACATAGACCTATTTTAAATGTATTTAGGATTTAAACGCATTTACTTTCATGACAATCTCCCTCATTCTGAGTTTCCATTTCTCCTTTTCCCTTGTCCTCTTTTATCTTTGTGTTATGGCTACATCTACTTTATCGCTGGTATTTTAGGAGCAAATAAAGGTGTCCATAACAAAGCAACTATCATGCAGCTTTCCATTTAAAAGTCCTAAATGGTGAAAGGTCTGGATTTATGACATCTCCCGAGGCGATGTCCTCATCACATTCAGCCTCTTGTCTGTAATTGACTCTTGGTGTCTCTAGTTTCCTACAGTAAGATTTGGAGGTATCACTCATAGGCCTAATGAATGCGCTCAGAAATTCAGAGGAGAGTTCAATAGACACTGTGGGGTACCCATGGGCTGCCCCAAGCGTGTCCCTAACCACGAGGGAGCAAATTCGCACCCACACGGGACAAGCATGATGGAGAGGGAGCCTTCGACCACAGGAAACGTGTGGGCCCCAGTGCCTTCGTCATGACTTTGTTCCACGCGCCCTGTTTGCCTATCCAAGAGCAGGCCCCTAAACGAGTCTTCAGACACTTGCTTGGTTGATGTGGAAAACTCAGCCCATAGTGGGT
This sequence comes from Typhlomys cinereus, assembly GCA_023101885.1. Classification (NCBI taxonomy): domain Eukaryota; kingdom Metazoa; phylum Chordata; class Mammalia; order Rodentia; family Platacanthomyidae; genus Typhlomys; species Typhlomys cinereus. The sequence continues at coordinate 343,858 of JALPQD010000258.1, forward strand.
GGTGCTTTCCAGTGGTGGACGGGTAATAGGAGATGCAAGGAGGAAGGACTTGCTCTTCCCTTATCTTCCATCCCCTTGTTGCATTCACTCTTCCAGCATCATGGCTTCTTAGAGCATCGTCGCCTTCTTCGTGGCTGCTGCCGTTACTGCCTCCCTCCTTGGCTGACATAGAGCTCTCTTCTTTCCAGCTGCCGCTGTTCCCACTGCCTTTGGAGCCTGGTCTCTCGGCCTGGCTGTTCATCCCTGACCCTGAAACCAGCGTCTTCAACCCTCCAGAGAGGTAGAGGGTCAAGACCTTCTCAGAATCCTTCGGCCTTGCGAGACGTTCAGGCCAAGAATGAAGCAGCTACAGGCAGCCACTTCCAAGGTTGTACACAAACACAAACACACACACACATGCATGTGTACACAAAATAAATAAAAGATAAATGTTGCAGTTCGTCTGCATGGTTGCTGATAAATGACCATCAAACGGCATAAGAGAACAAGGGGTTTATTCTCTTATGATTTCTGGTTACAGTTCTCAGTCCAGCTTGACAGGAGAGCATGCACCAACACCAGGGCCAAGGGAACTGGCCACACCATCACCACATAACAGCTGAGAGAGGGACAGTCCTTACTTGCCAGATCAGCATATCTGGCCAAGTATACAAAAGGTTGGCCACTTCATCAACCAGCTCTCAGTATTTTATTCACTGTTCAGGGCCTACTCCCACCCACCATAGGCTGGGCCTTCCCCATCAGCTAGACAATCTCCTGCAGGTTTGCTCTGGGCTTAACCCAACCAGTAATTCTCCATAAATGTTCCCAGAGCTCAAACTTTCAACCATCAAGTTGACACTTGTACCTAACTATAACAATAAACAAATAAAATTATGACAATTAGCCAATGACCAACCTTGGGAGTCCCTCATTCTGCCTGCTACAAAGTTCTGATGGCTTTTATTGTGAGTTGATAATAAAGATACACACACATACACACACACACATTCTAAAGACTGTTCTTCCAGAGTACCCCAAATAATGTACACCCTAAAAAGTGTGATTTAACATTCCTGTATTAGACAGAAAATTATATCAACATTCGACAAAGACTCCTGTCAGAAAAAGCCGAGCATTTCCAAAGCCCAGTGCCGGGGAGCTGGGAATACACACGAGAGCACAGATGGATTCTGGCAAGAGAGGCTGACTAGGCGATGCCTCCATGCGACCTGGTGAAGGCCACGTGTCAGCATAGGGAAAAGAAGATTCTGTTCTAAAGGGAGCAGCCGAAGGGTGAAGAAGGAACAAGAGGACAGCAGGGGCTTGGGGGGAGAGGGAGAAGCTGAGCCCACCGTGCTGGGAGGACACCAGGACCACCCACAGGGCAAACCCTCGGCCCCACAAACCTCGCTCATGAGTCTTCTCAGAAAGCACCTTCTCCCACGGGCTGTCAGCAGAGGACAGACGCTCCTCCGGTTGCAAGGCCTTGGCTGAACACCGTCTTTAAGGGGCCTTACTTTAAAACTGAGCTCCCGGGCTGGGGGTGGATCAGCGATTAAAGCTGTGCCTCACAAGCAAAAGGCCCTGAGTTTGGATCCCCAGAGCCCACGTAAAGAGCACTGAGCAGATAGGGTGCTGCCTGCAATTCTGGCCCTGGAAGGCAGAGCCTGGGAAACCCCAGAGCAAAGCGATAGAGAGGGAGAATGATCCGGGGTGATTCACAATGTCACTCTTCATCCGTCACAGGCACACACACTTAACTTCTAAACACACACATGCACGCACGCACAGGCACACACATAAATGACACATTTGGTCAATAAAGACCGGACACTGGCATAAATAATAGGAAAACGAGAGGCCATGGTGAGCCGCTCACATCTGCCTGTGCTGTGTACACCTGGCAGTGTCTGGTTTTCAGTGGCTTCGTCTGTTCCTGCCTTTCATGCTTCCACTTTCTATACTGTACCTTTAGTACTTGTGTCATCAGATACAGGGATCAACTGGTCATAGGGTTGAGCGTGCAGGTTCACCCGTGAAGAACTATTTAATTTAGGCAAATCCTGGGCAAGCCTGCGTGAGGTCATCTAGCTGAAGTGGGAGGACTCAGCCCGGAGTGGTGAGAACACTTCCTGGGCAAGTGGATACGATGGCAAGAGCTAGTTCAACACGTGGTGCGCAGATGCACTGGCAAGAGAGAATCTTCATGTGCACATGTGACTAGTTCACTCGGCTCTGACGCTGGTGCGAGCTGACCTGTCATGCTTATATAGTTATCAAGAACTATAATTGAGAATAAAACTCCCAGATCCCCTAAGCCGTGTGCGCCTTGTAGTCACCTCGACCATCTGAACGGCAGCTGCAGCAGCACTTTTCACCTGATTGTATTTCATTTCTATTGCTTGTATTTTTCAGTCATCTTCGTAAACTTATCTACTTTTACTCATTACTGGGCAACATTTTCTCTTTTTAATCCCCATATTTACCATTTTCACCTTTATACTTTAAGCAATATTTCAGTCTTATAATCTTTAATGCTTTAATGCTTTAATCTTTTATGCTTGTTATTCCCTTTCCAGCATTGGCCTCACTTTAGTTAAAAATTTTCTGATTATTAGGAAATCTGTTTCATTTCCCTTTCGTCTATGTCCCAATGATCTCTTCCTCTCTTCTCCTCCCTCACAAGTTTCTCTGCTCCATTTTTCCCCTTTCATGTATTTCGTTTCACCCCTGTTTTCCCCCTCCCTGCCCTCTTCTCTTATCTTGCTTATTTAGTATCTCCATACTTACCCCAAATATCTTTAACTTCATAACACAACATACATTAATTTTGCCATTTTTGTTTTATGATCGTTGGTGATATGTTGGTAAGCTTGAAGTGATTTTAAGTATATTTCTGTGTCTTGCACAGCTTGTTGTTGTTGCTGCTACAACAGTTTGTTTGCTTCTATCTGAGTGCTGCCAGGGATTGGGTCCTCAGAAATAGGCTGCTCAGTAAAACCAACCCCACATAAAACTGGAAGACAGATGCAAGAGATAGTCAACCCAACAGTTGTGGATATTATAATACAAAAAATGTGAAATGCAGAGCAGAAGGACTCCTCAAAAAAGATCATAACTCTTCAATTCCTCAATTCATAGATACTGAATTGGGTAAAACCTTTGATAAAATTCAAAAGTTTACTAGCAAAAATGAACAGTAGCATTATGGACAATGCAAACACTAAGATAGATGAACTAAAGATACCAATGCAAAAACTTGGATTAGAGAGCCATCTACATAGAAGAGAATGTCAAAAAATGGAAGTAATAACCAGCAAGGAAATGGATGCTTTGAAACAATCTGGTCTAGCAAACAAACTGATGTCTAATGAGACAACCTCAAGCCAAAATCAGCCAAAGGAGATAAAAACTGAAGACCTCTGAACAAAATGGGGCTCCTGTTAATATTCTCTAAAATGTTTTTGATTTCAGGAATTAGTAAACATCTCTCAATAGTAACTTTAAATATAAACAGTCTGAACTCACCAATAAGGAGATGCAGACTAGCTGAACTGATCAAAAAACAAAATCCAAATGTCTGTTGCCCCCAAGAAACACACCTCACTGGAAAAGGCACCCACAAGTTGGGAATCAAATCCTGGAAATTAATTTGTCAACTTGATAGAAGCTAGAAATATAGTGGACAGAGATACCTTCATTTATGAGGTAGTAGTCTTTTCTATAGGAGTATAAAGTTAACTAATAATTCTTATCAACTTTTTAAATTTTGACAATATGTGCTGAGGATTTCTCCAGTGAATACCTATGACACTGCTTTGCTACTTTTTATTTTAAGTATATATGATGGAATATGTGTCACAATTATTTAATTTTTATTGCACAGACATAAACAGGAAATCATAACAAAAATTTTTAAAGAAATAAGAAAGGAAATTTAGAAATCCCTAAAATCAAATGAAAATAACAGCTCAACTAATAGAATCTTAAGGACAAAGCTAAAAATTCTAAGAAGAAAGTTACAGTTGTAAGTACTGATATTAAAAATTAAAATAGATTTGTCCATGGGTAAGAATGTTTGCTACACAATTAAAAGGACTTGAGTTCAAATACCCAAAAACAAGGTATGGTCACATAACCCCACTACTGGGGGGATGGGATGGGAAGAGCTTGTTGATTACCAGCAATGGAATAAGGCCTCTGCCCTCAATATTCTCTCTGTCCTCTGCATGTGCACAAAGGTATCTGAACCACACACTCCAGAAAATATATGTGCATATACCCCCCACACACATGGATCTCAAATAAGTTGTTAAAATCTTAGGAAAAAAGCAAGAACAAAACAAATCTAAAAAGCATTAGTAGAAAGAAACAAAAATTAGGGAAGAAATTAATGAAATGGATAAAAAATATAATACATAAAATTAATTTTTAAGTTAATTTTTTGAAGCATGAACTAGAGTTTCAAACCTACTTTGACCAAAATAACCAAAAGGCAGAGACAGAAGATGCATATTAAGGAAATTAGACATGAAAAGGGAGGCTATAACAAATTTCAATGAGATCCAGAAGGTTATTAGAGAATTTTACAAAGGCATATTTTTAAAAACTAGAAAATATGTAAGAAGTGGATAAATTCCTAGACACATGTGACTTACCAAAATAAAATTATGAAGTTATGAACAATTTAAATAGATCCATGAGAGCAAGATGGAAGCAATATGTCATATTTAAATGTGAAATTCCCCCACAGGTTCATGTGTTTGCATACTTGATCCCAGCTGGCGGTGCTTGTTGGTGAGGTAACATCCCCCTTAGGAAGACCTACATCACTGGTGTCAGGAAAGGAACTCGAGAATTGATAATCTAATGCTCTCTCTCTCCCTCTCTCTCTCTCCTTCTCTCTTTCTCTCTTTCCCTTCCTTCTTCCCTCCCCCCTCAAGAAGGAGAAGCCTCCTGCTTCTCTCATTATACCTTGTGTATGTGTCCAACCTGCCACCCAACATGATAGATTCCTTCCCTTCTGTTACCATAATCCAAATAAACCTTTTCTCCCTTAAGCTGCTTGGGTCAGATTATTTTATCCCGGCAACAGTAAGTGAAAAACAATGATTAAAAAGACAATGAAAAGCCCAGGAACAGTGATCCACTGCCAAACTTTACCAAGACATTAAGAAAGAATTAGCACCAATGCATCTCAAGCTATTCTCACAAACTAGAAAGGGAGGTAGCACTTTCAAGTTTTTTCTATGAAGTCCACATTACCCTGATTCCATAGCCAGAGAAAGACATGACAATAAAACTGTAGACTAATTTGATGATGACACAGACGATCTTGCAAATCATATTCTGGAACATGATAAGAAGATCATGTACCATGACCAAGCTTGTCTACTGCCAGTGATGCAAAGTTGTGTCAACATACAGAAATTAATAAATGTAATTTCAGTCATAAATACATTTAAGGAGAAAAATCACACGATTTTATCAATAGATTCAAAACAAGCTTGTGGTACCAAAGTCCAATACCTTTCATAACAAAAGTCCTCAGGAAACGAGGAATAGAAGGAACATATTTCAATATAATTAACTTGCATATATCAAACCTATAGTCAATATTGTATTAAACAGTGAAAAACTAAAACATTTCCTCTAAAGTCAAGAATATAAAAATGATGCCTGCTTTCACCACTCCTATTCCAAAAATGCTTAAAGTGTTAGTGAGAGCAAAATCAAGAGAAAGAAATAAGAGGGGTGTGAATAGAAAAGGAAGAAATCAAAATACCCCCATTTGAAGTCATTATCCCATGCCTTAAAGGCCTTACAAATTCCAATAGGAAAAAAAACTAGATCTAGTAAACATGTTCAACAAAATTTGAGGATGCAAAATTAATATATTTAAGACAATGACTTTCCTATATGTCAATAACAAATTTTCTGAAAAATAAAAGGAAAAAAATCACAATCGTTTCCCCAGAAAATGATATATAGACCTAACCAAGGAAGTTAAACATATATACAGGAAAAATATTTAGACACTGAAGAAAGAAACTAAAGATAATGGAAATGGAGAGAATTCCCCTAATCAAGCTCTGGAAGAGCTAAAACTGTGTAAATGGCCACTAGCAAAAGTGATCTGAAGATCAATCCCCATTTGGAAGTTACTCACATGTGTCAACTTGACAACCAAGGGCTGAGCCTTCAAGCACACTTACAAAGAATTACCTAGCTGAGGCAAGTCTCTGAGCAAGCCTGTAGGAGGTTATTTAAATAATGTGGGAAGACCCAGTTATAGCAGGTGGATCCACATAGCAAGTGATTAAAATAGAGATCTGGTTGGAATTCGGCCACTGGCAAGGTTGAAAGTAATGTCCCAGCTAAGTAAGCTCTTTCTGTGGACATGAACTTTGCCGCTTTCACAATGGATTGAACCAAAAATGGAAATCTGGAATAAAAACCTTACGTTCCAGCCAATAAACCTGTAGATAGGAAGACAGTACATCAAACTGCTCTGTAGGCAGCTGCTATTATACCCATAGAATGGAAACTTACAGTGGAAACCTCTGGGTCTAAAGCTGGATGAGTGAAGAGAAATGCACATATCAGTGGGGTATGAAGAGAAGTCACTTGTTTCACTACAGAAGCCTGCGCACCCAGAGGAGTCGACAAGTTAGAGTGAACCCTGGGGTCTATAGAAGCACACAAGCAGAAAAGTGGGAAGGAATGGGAGGGAATAATGAAGGAAAGGGAGGGAATACAAGGAAGGGGGAGGGAGGGAAGGTAGGATGAATACTCAATATGCTTGTAAAAGTAGAAAAAAATAAAAATGGAAAAACAATCCTTATGTTCCCCCTAAAGTGTTTGAGTCATATATTCACTGCAGCAGCCAGATGATACTGAGATGCCATCAAGTTCCAGTTACATCCTTCATAGAATGAGAGAAAACATGAAAATTATATGGAAACACAAAAACCCTGAATTGTAACCAAAGCAGACCTTAGAATGGAGAGCAACGTTGAATATATCACAACATCTGATATCAAATTATAGGAGAGCCATAGTGCCAAAAATGGCATGGAACTGGCAAAAAACAGAAATGCAGATAAGTATAACAATGAGCAGAATAGAATAGAAAAGGAAGAGAATAGAACAATAGAAGAATAGAACAAAAGAATAAAATGGAATAGAGAATAGAATAGAATAGAATAGAATAGAATAGAATAGAATAGAATAGAATAGAATAGAATAGAGATAGAATCTCATAGCTATAACTACATAATCTTTAGCAAGGGTACCAAAAATATGCATTGGACAAAATATAGCTTCTTCAACAAATGCTGCTGAAAAAAAACTGGTTATCTGCTGCTGAATAATGAAACTGAGCCTGGCCTGGACATGTAGACCTATTAATTCCAGGTGCTTGGGGAGCTGAAGCAAGAATTGCAGGTTCAAGGCAAGTTTAGGCAACTTAATGTCTCTGTGCAAAGAAATAGGTAAATAAATATGTGGCACAAAGAGGGCTAAGGATTTATCCCAGCAGTAGATCACTTGCCTATCATGTGCAAGGCACTGAGTTTAATTCCCAGTACTGCAAAGAAAAAAAAAAAGAAAGGAAAGGAAAAGGTGGGAGGGCAATAAAATGAGACCCATATCTCTCACCCCACACAAAAAATTAATTCCCAGTATATCAAGGTACTTTATATAAACTCTGCAGCTCTAACACTCTAGAGAACAGCAAAGAGCAAACACTTCAAGATACAGGCACAAGCGAGGACTATAGCAGTCCAGTAGCACAGGAAATGACTCCAGAATCAACACGTGGACTTGTGTGGAATTGAAACACTGTACCCAGCAAAGGACACAACCGAACACAGAGCCAGCCAGCAAAATGGAAGGGTATCTTTGCCAACTCTACAACTGACAGAAGATTAGTACCTAGAATCTAATTTTTTAACTTCAAAAATTAAATAACTCCTCCAAATCCAATCAGCTAATGGGCTAATGAATTGAACTGGCTGACAGTTCTCAAAGGAAGACATAGAAATAGCCAGTGAGTATTTGAAAAGGTGTTCGACATCCTCAGTCATCAGGAAAATGCAGTTAAAGCTGCCTTGAGATGTCATCAAAACCCACTCGAAACGACTTCCTCTGAGGAAACCAATAGCAACGAATGCCAGTGAGGATATACACTTCTTCTGAGAGTGGGAATTGCTGGAGCCGTTATGGAAATCAGAGGTCCCGCATGAAACTAAAAACAGAAGTAGCATGCGATCCATCATGCCCATTCCCGGGCATATATCCAAAGGACTCCAAGTTAGCATACCACTGAGATGCTTGCCCAACATGCTCACTACTGCATTATTCACAAGGCAACCACACTAGATGTCCATATGCACATGAACAGATGATGAAACTGTGGTGTATGTACACAATAAAGGTTCATTCAGCTATAAAGAAAAATGAAGTCATAATACATGGAGCACAATATGTATATGTGTATATATACATATATTTTTATTTAAACATAATATACAGATATAGAGACCAGATAGAAATGATAGATAAATACATGTGACACAGATGACAGATAGGTAGATATAGACAATGGATAGATGAATAGATGACAGACAGGTAGATACAGTGATAAATAGATATAGAAGATAATGATAAATTGATAATAGATGATAAACAGACATAATAGATAGATAGATAGACAGACAGACAGATAGATAGATAAATATATAGATAGATAGATGATAGATAGATGATAGATAGATGATTGATAGATAGATAGATAGATAGATAGATAGATAGATAGATAGATAGATAGATAGATAGTGGACAGACAGACAGATGATAGATAGACAGACAGACAGATAGATAGATAAATAGATAGATAGATGATAGATATATAGATGATAGATAGATAGATGATAGATAGATAGATAGATAGATAGATAGATAGATAGATAGATAGATGACAGACAGACAGACAGATGATAGATAGACAGACAGACAGATAGATGATAGATAGATAGATAGATAGATAGATAGATAGATAGATAGATAGATAGATAGATAGAAGATAGATAGAGGACAGACAGACAGACAGATGATAGATAGACAGACAGACAGACAGTGGTTTCCTTTTCTTTGAGTGAGAACCCAGTAGTGTGATTGCTGGATCACACCCCGGCTTTCTTTTTTGTTTGTTTCTTGAGAGGTTTCCATAGTTTTCCACAATCCATGGTTTGGATCCTGTAGTCTGGGCTTGGTTCAGCCATCAGCTCATACACACCCGGTATTTTCCTTTACTGCACTAGCACGATGGAGTAACTAACTCACTGGTTAAGTTCACGTTTGGCATCTGCCCCAGGCCTGCATGCTAAGTTCCTGGGGATTCTTCTTTATTATTATTTTTAATAATTTTATTTTTTCTTTTTTCTCTCCCTGACCTCTCCACCCCCCACACACCATTTCCCCCTGACAACCCTTCCTCTCCCATCACACTCCTTCCTGTGTTCAAACCTTTTCACTTGCGTGGCCCACTGTGCTTCATCTAGTTTGCTGCAGCGAGTGTCATGGGTCAGTGGGCGTTCTACTAAGGATAGCAGGGTGGCATCTTCCCTTCCTTCTTCTTAAGTATTAATTCTCCTGAGTCTCTCAGAGGGGTGTGGAGTTTCTTGAGATCTTTCTGGGAACTGTTCTTGAGTCATACCCAGTGCCCGTCACATGGAAGGAATTTGCAGCCTATTGCTGAATGAAAAATCTAAAGTCTGGAAGGTGAGGTTGCAAAGGGCACAGGAAGTGTGCATATGAGCTCTGCATTGGGAGCCCGGACTCGGGGAACCAAATCAGAGCTGCATGTGCTCTGGGCAAGACAGAGCTCTGGGATGACGCTGTTGGACCATCCAGGGCCAGTGACAGCTGATCCTGTAGATCCCAGTCATGGCAGAACGTTAACTGGAGAGGGCCCCATGCAGGTGTTCCGCAGGGGGAAGTGCAAGACAAGCCTCATATCAGTAACTTCACTTCAGTGTGGCAACTCCAGTACGGCATGACGAACAGACCAGAAGGGACTAAGCGCATTTGGAGAGGCAAAGCTGGCTGTGCCTCTACCCCCATTAGAACTGATTGTGGCTCTGGTCCAGAGGGAGGGGTTGGGGTGACACCAGCGAGAGATGCCAGAGCAATGCTCCAGCCTCAAGCTTGAACAATGGGGGTGCTCGGAACTAGTACAGACCACAAGACCAGTGAGTGGACAAGTGGCGGGAGGCGTCAGGGAACAATATGAGCTCAGTTTTCCTAACACAGATCAGTTTCAGCCCTCTCACCTGTTGTCTTCGTGAACCTTCAAATATGCAGTTTCAATTGCAAATCCACAGGTCCAAAATTACCTTCATTTCAAAAGTCTCATGAAAGTCAAAAGCCTTTGTTTCTAAAATAAGACCATCAAATCTGTGAGGCATCCGCAGTTTGAGAAGTGATTTAAGGGCTGGAGAGATGGCTTAGGGACTAAGGCTCTGCCTCGCTAGTAGAAGAACCTGAGTTCAGATCCCAGATCCCATGTAAGAATGCCAGAGGTAGCAGAGGCTTGCACCTATAGCTCTGGAAAGTGGAGCCTGAAAACTCCAGAGCAAAGAAAGAGGCGGTAGAAGCAATCCAGGATGAATCCTGGGCCTCCACAGTTGCACACATAGTGCCCCCCCTGACACACACACACACACACACACACATACACACACAAAGGCAAAAGCCAGAGCACACCCAATAAAATTAATTAAAAAGAAGTGATATGAGTTCACTATCTTCTGAAGAGCACATGCAGGATGTTCTTAGCATAAGGAACATAATATTCGCACTTAGGCCCTTCTTCTTTTGTCAGGCCAGGATCCGCCTGCACACCTCCCTCTGGAGAGTGAATCCCATCCCAGCATCAGTTGCCACACTGATGAACATGGCCACCAGCACCTCCCTGGATTTTCTGAATTCAACCTTGATGAAGTAATGGGAAACACAATGAGTGAGCCCCTTCAGACGTCAACAACCAAAGAACTTTCGCCCCTTGGTCCCTCCTGCCACAGAGCAAGCAGTCTCTCCTATACTGCAATTAGTTCAGGGGATAGAGCTGATGTATAATCATGGCCCAACAGAAACATCTTAATCCTAGTGCTGTGACCAGAAATGGGTGGGTCATCCTGAAATGGTTCCTACCCAATTTTCATAATCAAGAAGAATTGCACTGTATTGGCCAAAATATTAGTCATGGGATTAGAATCCATCCTCGTGCGAGCAGGCTAATCCTCTTACAAATGGCTCAGAATAAGCAGGTTAGCTCCACAGTAAATTGCAGTAAACCTATCACTCTTACAAAGGAATTTCAGAAAAGGAAGATCAAACGGTTTTCAACCCCTTGATGTTGATGGAACATTGGACAGAATAAATGTCTTACGAAGCACTTATGTCATTGATTTAGGCTCAGATGTTCTGAGAGAGATGCATGCTATCGCAAGTGAATTTGTCCTCTAAAGTCTTCTACGGTGGAAACAGATTCTCAGCGTTGGTTCGCCGAAGAGCCTGACAGCGACAAGGAAAGGGATGGGAAGGTGTCTCTTGAGCATCTTCCCTTTAGCGGTCTTTAAGGGACAGTCCTTTTCTGGCAGCGCTACGTGACGACCAGACTATGTGGTCACTTATTTTTTGACTTTCTGGTGAGTGGCAGCCACAGCATCTCGACAAACAACAAAAGCAGCTCACACCTTTTTTAATCCACGTGTGCATGGGGTACACTCCTGAGCGGGCGCACGTGCTGCATACGGGTCTCCTGAGTGGGCGCACGTGCTGCATACGGGTCTCCTGAGCGGGCGCACGTGCTGCATACGGGTGGGTGTACTGCATGGGCTGGTGTATGAACACAAATGTGTGCGTGCCTGCGAGGCTCGAGGTTGATATCAGGCGACGTCCTTGATCGCTTTCCACCTGTAAGCCTGAGTCTCTACTTAACCCCAGAGCACCTTAGGGCTACTCTGTCTCGCAAGCATGCTCTGGGAAGACCCAGCTTCTGCCTTTCGGGCTGGAATTACAAGTGGGTTGCCACATTTGCCAAACACTTTACAGGGGATCTGAACTCGGATCCTTTTGATTGCAAGGCAAAGACTTTAACCACTGATTTTAATCACTGAGTTACCTCCTTGGCCAGCTCACACTTTTCTGAATACCTGTTTCTCCTTAGCAAAATCTTATCTGATCCACACCGTGGGATGCCCAGTTTTTTCTTACACATGCTGCTTCATAACCCTACCTTCCTTCAGCCTGCAAGAGTGCTTGAGAAATGAAGAATGGAACCACAAATAGCCACAGCTTTCCACTCAGATTCAAGGTTTCGTTCAAAGCCCTCCGTGTTAACCTGAGTCTTCATTGGACTTTGATCTAGTGGTTCCCCTATCCAACCCAGATTAGTAGCATCAAATGCAGTCGTGATAATCTCTGCCCATCTTTATCCAAATCAGGATTCTGCCCACCAGGGCCAGAAGAGCAGGCCAACAGACATCAAGTCAGGTACCAGCAACCCTTCCAACGACACCAGGCAGGGTCTGGGGCTCAGTGCAGACATTCACTCTAGGCAGCCCCCCATCTCTGGGATGACTGCTTGTGGATGACCACTAGCTTCTTTCTGGTGCCCGCTGGGCTCCTATGGATGACCAGCCTCCTGCTACCAAGGCCACTTTCAGAGCAGAAGGTCAGTAGTATGCTAGAAGCGGCCAACCATTTCCTGATACACACAGATACCACTGATAGACTCTAAAAGTTTCTAAAGCCCCAAATGCCTTTCCACACAGTTGACTGCTTAAGGGGGTATTACAGGACTCACTCTGCCTCCAATTCCTATATGGAAATCCTAACCCTTAGTATGCCGGTATGTGAAATAAACCCATTGAAAGAGTAACTTAAAGTGAGGTCACTTTGGAATGAGACCTTCATCCAATATGACTAGCGTCCTACTTCAGGAAGAGGGAAATTGGAGCCAGACATTAACGTGAAGACATAAGAAGGGGACTGAAGAGATGGCTCAGGGATTAAGACTCTGCCTCAAAAACAAAAGGTCCTGAGTTCGGATCCCAGGTCCCACATAAAAACGCCAAGTGGAAGTAGATAGCAGCCCACATTTCCAGTCCTGGCGGGCAGAGCCTTGGAAATCCTAGAGCAAAGTAGAAAGGAGATAGAAGCAACCCAAGACAATTCCCAAAGTCACCCTTGGTCCTCCACAGGGACATACAGTGAGTGGCCTTTGATACACACACACACAAGCACACACACACACCAAAAACAAATAAAAACAAAGACATAAGGAGGCGCATCCACCAAGGCCAAGACAGCCACAGAACCTCTCTCCCTCAAAGCCTGAGAGGAAGCCAACTGCATGGACGTCGTGGCCTCAGACTGCACCCCAGAACCATGAGACCCCTCAGACTGCGCCCCCAGATCCGTGAGCCCGAGAGCCACTATGGCTGGGTCATCCAGTCTGTAGGTCCAAGCTAGCACAGCCCAGCAAGCTGCCGCTGCGGGGACTTCAGCGCTCATCTGTGGACTTTTCTCTCTTGTGAGGTTTTTCAAAGTTTAGGAAGTCTGTGTATTTCTCGCCCTTCCATACCTTCACTCCCAGCAAACGGAACAGTGCTTCACCCCAGCTAACGAGCGAGCTGTCTATTGCCAAAGTGTGAGTAAAGCAGAGAAACTGGGCCACATCTATCCCCCAAACCACAAAACTTGTTCAGTGTGACTGATGACGAGAAAATTCATTCATGCGTGTTCATTCACGTTACTGAATATTCGAAACACAAGTGTCTCCGTGTGGAGTCAGAGCACCTCCTGTTCTTTTCTCCTTAACTCCCCGAAATCTCTTCCCTCTTCATTCCACTTTTTTAACTTCTGAAAACTCCACCACAAGAAAATGTCGCTGCTCTTTAAGTGCTGCAAGTCAGATCATTGCTTCCTCCTGTTTTTCTCTTCCTCTGCATTGAGTCCTTCCATGTGGCCACATCTCTCTTTTTATCCTGTCCCAGTGAGCAAGTCTCCTCATGTGTCTGCTTAATCTTTCCTCGTCCCTGCTTCTGCCATTTCACATTTGTGAACGCACAGATTTACCCCTCGTTTCCATACTGATTCCTCCCAGCTCCATAAGAAAGCTGCCCTCTTCCCACTGCGTCGGATCTGCCATAGTATGTACAGCTTCCTGATGAGGAAATCTATACTGATCATGCTCATATCACCCAGAGAGAGAGAGAGAGAGAAGAGGGGGAGAGAGACAGGGAGGGAAAGAGGGATGGGGGAGGGGAAAAAAGATGGGGGAGACAGAGCTTCCTGCAGCCCCTCCTGCACTCCTCCTCCGTATCTGCAGACTTAGAGGGAAAGGTGCACACCATGTTGGCTTGTCTGACACCCACACTGAATCTGCATCGCCTGGAGATGAGCCTCAGCGTGGTCCGCAAGCTTCACGACTAGCTTCCATTGCTCTGTGCAGCACAGCTGCTCGCCCCTCCCACCCGCCCCTCCCACCCTCCCCACCCCTGTCTAGGCAGCGCAGGTCACCGCTTATTCCAGGGTTAATTCCAAACTGCCCTCTGTTCTCCACACTGGAGAACCCTTTCCCTTGTCAGTCTTAGAGTGAACTACTCATCTTCCCCGGATTGGGTTAAACTGAGCTGCAGGATTCCACTCCTTCCTTAGCTGCCACTGTGTTGGACAAAGTCACCACCATGTTCATACCGGGCCGTGGTCGCCTTCATCCCATGAGCCACTGCATGGAGCCTCTGCTCCCTCATCGGTAAGGTCTTGATCCTGCCCCATCTTTGCAGGGACACATACCTGTCTCTGGGGAAACTAAGTTTCTGGGAGGTGTATATACACGACCCACCTGGGAACAGAAGAGTGGGCTGACCTTGCAAAGGAAAACAAAGTTCCGCACACCCAGCACACCGTTCACCTTCGGAGTCAGGCTGGTGGTTCAGTGGAATGGCACGGTCCAAGGCTGCGATCTCGTCCCAACCTTCCTGACACGCAACCCAGCCAGCTACAATTCTCCTTCATCTAACTAAGTATGTGGTGATAACATTTGAGTTTTACCTGTAGGCCTAGTTTCTGCCACAAAGTTTATGAAACTGGGCTGGAGAGGTGGCTCAGGGGTTAAACCTCTGCCTTGCAGCAGAAGGTCCTGAGTTGGTGATCCCAGATCCCACATAGAGACGCCAGGCAGAAGTGGGGGTGGCCTGCGATTCTGGTCGTGGTAGGGCGGAGCCTGTGAATCCTGGGGCAGAGTAAACAAGGAAGAGGTGGAGGCGGTTCATGGTGGTTCCAGAATTCGTCTGTGGCTCTACACACCCACACACATACAAACACACATATACATACATACATACATGCATACACGCACAATTGAATAAATAATAAATAATAAAAAAGTTTATGAATCTTAGCTCTACTAAAACTGGACCCTAAGATTTCTGAAGCCGGGACTGTCAAAGGAAGGAGACATGACAGTGGCCATTTGTTCAGGGAAACAAGTCCCTCTTTTGGTGTTGCAGACATGAGTCTATTGTCTGGTATCCATTGTTGTGAGAGAAAACTAAGACAAGACAATGCAAAATAGATGTAGATAGATAGACTTGGGATGATGAAGTCAGACACACCCAAAGATGTCTTAGTCAGTCATGAGCCAGTGTGTAACCATGGTCCCAGACAAGAAGGGAACTAAACATCTTTCTCACCTAATATTTTCACATATCTTTTTTAAGTTGAGATGTATGTAGACACCCAAACACTTACTGTTGTATTATGCTTATCTATAGCATTCAGTATAATAACATGGACATGCTTGTAGTGTAGGGAGCAATAAACCATACTGTATATACCACCTAGATAGTTACATCATCCAGGTCTGTGTAAGCATGCCTTGAGATTAAATTGCCTAGCAACACACAGGCAGAACATGGCCCCATCATTACATTGTGCCTGGGTATATATTATTACATCTAAAGAAATGGTTTTCATTCAGAATTTTAGAAAGAGTATTGATTGTTGAGGACATATGTCAATGTTTCACCATAATTCACTATAATTAGTCAGTTTCACCATAATTCACTATACACACCTCAGCATGAGATCTGGAAGTTCAGGACAGACAGGAAGACGCCGAGCTTGGGAATGCAGAGGGAGAACTGTGTTATTAACCTGTCCTCTGGCATGATCTCTGAGAATGGCGTAACGTTGACCTATCTGCTTCTGTATTGACTGCCTTGAAGTCCTTGGGGTGAACTGTGAGGAGGGTTCTCTGACATCATATATCCCCAGAACCCAACCCTCTGGCAGAGGCAGACATGGGAACGTAGAAGGAAGATCATGCAGGTGGGCTTTGAACTGGAAGGCAGAGGGGCCTGTGCCGTTGCTCCTTGGGCTTTGGATGGTTTGCATGTAGCGAGGGAGGCAGTCACACTCCTCTGAGCCACAGCAGCATAGACTCTTCTGGGGTCTCACTCTCACTCCATCACCCACAGACCTTCCCCAGTATCTTATCAATATTGTAGCCTGAATTCAGTGTGCCCTGGACTTTCGATGGAGGGGCTTCTTTATTGAGGCTGGAAAGACATAAGAACTGCCAGAGAGTTGGTCTTTGATCTTTTCAAGAATGAGTACTGTGCCCACCAAGAGCCCCCTGCCCCCATGAAGCAGGGGCAAGGGCAGTGGTGAGAAAGTGAGGCTGGATACAGTGTCCACAAAGAGCCCAAGTATCCAGAAATTCTAGAAACACCCAAGGGTCCATGGTGGGGGCCAAGCACCTGCAGAGGGAAGTTGGAAGTCATCTTGCTTTGAGAATAAAAAAAAATGTGGTTTTGATTTGTACTTGGAGCTGATGAAAGCCGGGCATCCTAGTTCTCATTTTCAAACAATTATTTTTCTATGCTGGGAAGAAGCTTTAACACTCGAGACAACGATGAGATTAGAGAAGAGCGTTGTCCTCGCTGCCCAGTGACAGCTTCTCTGGCTGTGCCATACAAAGATGGTTCTAGGAGAATCTGCAGAGGGGCATCAGGTGAACACGTGCCAACTGCACACACCACAGCTTTGTAAAAATTATTTAAATGTCTTTATTATCATGTGTTATTCATGTATAAGAATAGGTTTCATTATGATGACAATTTCATGCATATATCTCATTATACCCGTTTCATGCATGCACATATATGTATTCAATTCTATTCACCCTATACCCTATCTTATCTCCCTCCCATTCCTATCAATCCTCTTTCTCTTCTCAACTAATCCCCCTTTTACTTTCATATCTTGTGTGCATGCCTGTGTGTGTGCACGTGCATGTGTGTGTGTGTGTGTGTGTGTGAGAGAGAGAGAGAGAGAGAGAGAGAGAGAGAGAGTGAATTACATTGGTGTTGTTTACAGGACTGTGTGGGAGTTCACTTACAGAACCATGTGCATCATGCAGGAGGATATGCAAAAGGGAGGGAAACTGGCTGAAGCAGAGAACAGGTGGGATAGGACAGGGGTTGGGGGTGACTCATGGATTATGAGAGCACATAAAGCCACTGCTAATATAATTACAAATACAAGGGAAAAATAAGCATGTGCACCTTACCAGTGGCTACACCACTAAAGAAAATCTCTCCCTCCCAAGAAACCCTACACCACCCTGAAAGACTTTTGAAGTTTAATGTCAGGCAGGAGAGAGGGGTGCTTCATTACTCTATGATTTACCCACTGACTACCCGCAGGTGCTCAGGCAATTGCTGGTGCAGAAACCCCAGATGAAAGCCAGAAGACCACACATTGACACTGACAGACCTAATCTTTAATGACCTTCTCCAATATTGCCCATGCATGAATTTAATGTAAGATATACGTGGGCTCATGTGGTGTTCATGCATGCATGTGTGTGCGATTCAAACTGCCAAAGATCGAAGGATCAGATGTACTATGCCCGAGAACGATAACCTTTCAGCAGTCATATAGATAAACAATGGAAAAATTAAAGTAGGAAGGAGACTGGCCGGAAAGGAAAATGAATGAAGTGGGAGAGGATGGGCCATGGGAATGGGTGGTAATGGGTGAAAACACACTGACTCATTGTATTTATGTAGGAAAGTGTCAAAGAATAAAAATTTAATTAAAAATTTTTAAAAAGAAAATGGGGTCCCTTTTCACCCCACCCCGCTCCGCCGGTCGGGACGCGTACGCGAGATCCAGCCGGGCCTCACCGCGCGCCCTAGGACCCCAGGTCAGCCCACAGGGACCCGGCTCCGACTTCCACCATCCAGCCGGAGCCGCGCAGGGGCCGAGGGACGAGGAGGACCTCCCCCTGCGCCCGGGCCCCGCCCCAGCTGCCCTCGGGTTAAATAGCTCCACGCCAACGCGCCCATCCTCCCTTTTCACCCCGCCCCGCTCCGCCAGTCGGGACACGCGCGCGGTCCACCCGGGCCTCACCCCGCGCCCTAGGTAAGTCCCCGTTCGGGCCCCGCCCACCAGTACCCCAGGCCAAATAATTCAGTTTAGTGAAATTGAGAGATCTTAAGAGTTAAAATGACAATGCCAAAGTCAAAGTGCAAATCCATGAGAAGCAACACTCAAGTAAACAAATTTCCCACTGAAGAAATTAATCCCATAATGTTAGACTCCAACAAGAACAAACCCGCGGAAAAAGGCCAAGAAAGCCTGACCCAGGATAACGACTTTCAAAATATGATCATTACCATGTTCAATACTATGAAAGAGGAAATCCGGGAGGAATTACATAATCGAATCAATCGCTTTGAAGAGGAACACAACAGACATCTGGAGGAGTTGAGAAAAACAGTGCAAGAAACAAAAAGTGGCATAGAGCAGTTAAAACAAACTCAAGCAGAGTTTAAAACTGAGCTAAAAGACAAGTTATCTTCAACCCAGAATGCCACAGAGAGTCTTATCAACAGAACTAATGAAGCAGAAAACAGAATTTCAGACCTTGAAGATAAAGTGGGAGTACTAACCAGCTCAATGGAAGAGGTTGTTAAAGCCAAAAAGATACTTGAGAGAAATATCCAAGAGATATGGGACACCCTGAAGAAGCCTAACATGTGTATTCATGGAATACCGGAGCAAGAATCTCAAAATACCACCCCTGAGGAAATTTTTCAAACGATCATCAAGGAAAACTTTCCTCATCTAAAAAAAGAGAGGCCCATTCATATACAAGAGGCATTCCGCACCCCAAACAGATACGACCAAAATAGAAGCACACCACGGCAAATAATAGTTAAAACACTCCACATTCAAGATAAAGAACTGATGCCTGAGAGCTTCAAGGGAGAAAAAACAAGTCACTTTTAAAGGCAAACCTATTAAAATAACAAATGACTTCTCAGTCGAAACAGTAAAAGCAAGAAGAGCTTGGAGAGACATACTTCAAGTATTGAATGAGCAAAAATGTCAACCCAGGCTGATTTACCCTGCAAAACTATCAGTCATGATCGAGGGAGAAAGAAAAATTTTCCAGCACAAAGACAAGTTTAAGGGATACATGGCCACCAAACCAGGCCTTCAAAAACTGCTAGAAATGATACTCAAGCGTGAAGAAAAAAACAGGCATATCCAGGAGAACAGAAGGCAAATATAACACCATTAAAAGCGAAGCAATATACTTATAAAAGCTACTAAACATAATAAATGTCTGGAATTAACAATAGTTTCTCCATTATAACACTAAATGTTAATGGACTTAATTCACCGATCAAGAGACACAGATTACAAACTTGGATTAAAAATCACAATCCATCAATCTGTTGCCTGCAGGAAACCCATCTCACCACAAAAGATAGGCACGCTCTAAAAATAAAAGGCTGGTCAACAATTCTACAAGCAAATGGAAGCAGAAAACAGGCAGGGGTAGCCATTATGCTATCAGACAAAGTGGATTTCAAACCAAAAAAAATTATAAGAGACACGGATGGATTCTACATTTTAGTCACAGGTACAATTCACCAGGAAGATTTCACAATACTGAACATATATGCACCCAATACGGGTCCCTCCACATTCATTAAGAAAACCCTACAGCGTCTAAAGCAAGAAATCAACCCCCAAACGATAATTCTTGGGGACTTCAACACCGCCCTCTCTACATGGGATAGATCAACAGGTCAAAAGCTTAACAGAGACACTTTGGAACTTAATCAAACCCTGAAAGAAATGGACCTCACAGATCTCTATCGAACTTCTCACCCACACACCAAAGAATACACATTTTTCTCAGCAGCACACGGAACTTTCTCCAAAATAGATCACATACTGGGCCACAAAATGAATCTACACATATACAAGAAAGTTGAAATTCTAACCTGTGCCCTATCAGACCACCACGGCCTAAAGCTGGACATCCACAACACATCAAACAAGAGAAAATGCACTAACTCCTGGAAACTTAACACTATGATGCTGAATGAGAACTGGATTCAGGAAGAAATTAAAAAGGAAATTCAAGATTTCCTGAAAGTGAATGATAACGAAAATACAACTTACCAAAATCTCTGGGACACAATGAAAGCTGTTCTAAGAGGTAAGTTCATAGCTCTTAATGCCCACGTCAAAAAAATGGAAACATCAGAAATAAACAACTTAACAATGCAGCTTAAAGCTTTAGAGAAACTAGAGCAATCTGATCCCAAAAGCAGTAGAAGAGAAGAGATTAGCAAAATAAGGGGAGAAATATCTGAAATCGAGACTAAGAAAACGATAGAAAAAATCAACCAATCAAAAAGCTGGTTCTTTGAAAAAATCAACAAGATTGATACACCCCTAGCTAAACTAACCAAAAGCAAGAGAGAGAAAACCCAAATTAATGAAATTAGAAATGAACATGGAGTTATCACTACTGATACCCAAGAAATCCAGAGAATTATAACATCATATTTCAAAAACTTATACTCTGTGAAGTTTGACAACACAAAAGAGATGGATGAATTTCTAAGTAAACACAACTTACCTAAATTGAATCAGGAAGTTGTGAATTATTTAAATAGTCCTATCACATATAAGGAAATTGAGGAAGTAATCTCGAATCTTCCCACCAAAAAATGTCCTGGACCAGATGGATTCAGCACAGAGTTCTACCAGACATTTAAGGAGTTAATAACACCAACACTCCTTAAACTGTTCCATCAAATAGCAAAGGAAGGAACACTACCAAATTCCTTCTATGAAGCTAATATCGTTTTAATCCCAAAACCTAATAAAGATTCACTTAAAAAAGAAAACTATAGGCCGATCTCCCTGATGAACACAGACGCAAAGATTCTCAACAAAGTCTTAGCAAATCGGATTCAAAAACATATTAAAAAGATCATTCATGGGGACCAAGTAGGCTTCATCCCCGGCACACAAGGTTGGTTCAACATACGAAAATCAATAAATGTAATTCATCATGTAAACCAGTCCAAAGTCCAAGACCACATGATACTCTCGATAGATGCAGAAAAAGCTTTTGACAAGATCCAATAGCCTTTTATGATCAAAACGCTAGAGACAGTAGGAATGGAAGGAACCTTTATCAATATAATAAAAGCTGTATACAACAAGCTCACAGCAAGGATTATGCTCAATGGGGAACAATTGGAAGCATTCCCACTTCGATCAGGAACTAGACAAGGCTGTCCACTCTCACCACTTCTATTCAATATTGTACTTGAAGTCTTAGCTGAAGCCATAAGACAAGAAAGGGACATAAGAGGGATTCAAATCGGCAAGGAAGAAATCAAGCTATCCCTATTTGCAGACGACATGATCTTATACCTGAGGGATCCCAAAAACTCCACCAGGAAGCTCCTGAAACTAATTGAGAAGTTCAGCAGGGTGGCAGGATACAAAATAAATGTGCAAAAATCAGAGGCCTTCCTATATGCCCAGAATGAAAGAAGTGAAAAAGCCTTGAGAGAAACCATGCCATTTACTATAACCCCTAAAAAAATGAAATACCTTGGTATAAACCTAACTAAGGAGGTAAAAGACCTTTACAATGAAAACTTTAAAACCCTAAAGAAAGAAATTGCAGAAGACACCAGAAGGTGGAAAGACCTCCCTTGTTCCTGGATTGGCAGAATCAACATTGTAAAAATGACCATCCTACCAAAGGCAATATACAGATTCAATGCTATACCAATCAAAATCCCAAAGCAATTCTTCAAAGAAGTTGACCAAACAATCTCAAAGTTCATATGGAGGCACAAAAGACCCAGGATAGCAAAAACAATCCTGAGTAACAAAAACACAGCTGGAGGTATTACCATACCAAACCTAAGTCTATACTACAAATCCATAGTTATAAAGACAGCCTGGTACTGGCTCCAAAATAGACACACAGATCAATGGATAAGGATTGAAGACCCAGATATCAGCCCACAAAGTTACAGCCATTTGGTCTTTGACAAAGGAGCCCAAAGAATCCAATGGATCCAATCTTCAACAAATGGTGCTGGCAAAACTGGATCTCCACATGCAGAAGATTAAAGCTGGACCCGTACTTGTCACCATGTACAAGACTTAATTCCAAATGGATCAAGGACCTTGATATCAGGCCAGAGACTTTAAAAACCATAGTCGAAAGGATAGGGAACTCCCTCGAGCTGATTGGGCTAGGCCAACACTTCCTAAACAGACATCCAATGGCACAGTCACTGCTACCAACTCTCAACAGTTGGGATCTTGTGAAATTAAAGAGCTTCTGTTCAGATAAAGAGATTGTCACACGAGCTCAAAGGCAACCCACAGAATGGGAGAAAATCTTCACTAACCACATATCTGACAGAGCTCTACTGTCCAGAGTGCACAAAGAACTTAGAAAATTAAACTCCAAGGAAAACACTGGCCCAATTAAGAAATGGGCCCTGGAACTTCAAAGAAACTTTACCAGGGATGAAATTAAAATGTCTAACAATTATCTTAAAAAATGCTCCACTTCCTTCGCCATTAGGGAAATGCAAATCAAAACTTCCCTGATATATCATCTCACCCCGGTCAGGATGGCAAAAATCCACAATACAAACAACGACAAATGCTGGAGAGGATGTGGAGAGAGGGGAACTCTCCTACATTGTTGGTGGGAATGCAGGCTCATACAGCCACTCTGGCGAGCCGTCTGGAGATTCTTAAAGAAATTAAAGATTGAAATGCCGTATGACCCTGCTATCCCACTTTTGGTAATAACCCCCCATGCAGCAGAGGTTCGCCTCGATAGCGCAAGCTCAACCATGTTCATAGCAGCACTGTTTACAATAGCAAAGTCATGGAATCAACCTAAATGTCCAACAGTTGACGAGTGGATAAGGAAACTGTGATACATCTATACAATGGAGTACTACTCAGCCATCAAAAATGATGAATTACTGGAATTTGCTGGGAAATGGATGTCATTAGAAAGAATTATATTAAGTGAAGTATCCCAAACCCAGAAAAGTTAAGCGCCGTATGTACTCCCTAATAGGTGGCTCCTAGTACCAAACTCACCCAGCCCACATTGAGACACTCAAAAGTAAACCTATGTAACACAGTAATTGCAAGGATTATGAACAAGAGAGATGGGTTAGGAGGGCCACACCAGAAACAAGGAGAGAGGAGACCATGTTACAGCAGAGAAAATAGGCCTCCATCAAGGTCTGCAAGTAAGTAATGAGAAATCTGGTTAAGTTCACAGACGTTCTTTCCTGATCTCACCAGAAGGGGAGGGCATATAGTCTAGCAGATAAAAAGTAATCATTTTGCAAATGGGTGATGGACCCCTCCCTCAGTGAGGTTTCCTACTCTTATTACATCTACCCTTGAATGTGCTATTACAACAAGACTCCAGTTTAACAGCTTTTTGTCTCTGGCCAGGGGGTGACATACAGTGCCCAGCAGAATGGAGTGAAGGGAATTGCAGGAGCAGCAAAACTGCAAAAGAAAATCAACAAACCACAATCCAGAACTTCAGAGACTCTATATCAATCACATAGAACTAGGCCAGCCTAATCTCTCCCCATCCTGGAGCTCAGGGACATTTGCGGAAGAGGGGGCGGTAAGATTGTAAGAGCAAAAGGATGGGAGGAGCAACGATTTGCAAGATTCTCAACAATAGTTGGGGCCAAAGCAATCATAATGGGACTTTGCATGCCCTGTGCAATGTCCAGCGCACTGTTGCCCTCATAAAGTCTAGCATCTGTTAAGGGCACCGAGACCCCTGGAGGCAAGGGATTGACAGCCATAGTAGTGATCTTATGCTTAAGGGGAACAAGAGAAAGGGCTTATGGAAATGCCACTGGGTCCTTATATGTCATCGGAGAGGAGGACCCAGTGGAGAGTTAGGTGTACACAATAAAGGACTCTCTGGGAATTGGGGGGGAGGCACTGGGGGAAGGGAGGGGGAGGATGGGGGAGGGAGGGAACTGGTAAAAAATTTTAAAATGTATAATTAAATTTTTAATAAAAAAAAAGAAGTAGGTGAGGGGACTAGGGATGTAGTCCAGTGGGTAGAGTGCTTGCCCGGAATGCCTGCCTAGCATGCACGAACTCCAGGATTCCTCCCCGAAAAAAAAAAAAAAAAAAAGAAAGAAAATGGCTCTCCCACATCAACTGTTGTCCATGTATAAATCCTCCAGGATGGATGGGGGAGTTTATAAGCCCCTCCCCTTTCCATGACGAGACACTGACAGACGTAATCTTTAATGGCCTTCTCCAATATTGCCCATGCGTGAATTTAATGTAAGATGTACGTGGACTCATGTGTGAGTGTTCATGCATGCATGTGTGTGCAATTCAAACTGCCAAAGATCGAAGGGTCAGATGTACTATGCCCTGAGAATGATAACCTTTCAGGAGTCATATAGATAAACAATGGAAAAATTGCTTCTTTAAAACATGTCAAGCCTGAAATTTAATTCGCTGAAATTAATGAACAAGTAGAGGAACAGCATAAACACTTGGAATTATTACCGAGAACATGCTGTACTTATCAATTCGTGTACAAAGACCAGCTCCTTTAGAACAACTCATTACAGCAGAGAGCTGGACTTAGTCTTCGTTATTTCTGGATACGGATGCAAGAAGTCACTGACTAATTGGGCTAATTGGAAGAGAAAAAAGTACACTTCATCTTCCCCTCAACATATACATTAATTTACTTTCATTTTCAGCCAAGGTTTTTTGTTTTTTAAGCAACTAATTTTATTGATTTGTAGTACTAAACAAATGAAAACTCCTAAGGGGAAAAACATTTACAAAGGGCAATTACACAAGAAAATAAAGATAAAGAAGGTCAAAGGGACTATAAAATCTAAGATGTTGTCCTTTTGACAAGCTGTTTTATGATACTAAAATCACTTAAAACTCGGTACAAATACCATCTTGCACACTCTGAGGAACCAAGAACTAACTGCATGTCCCAAATCATTGTCAGCATGACATAGAGCCTCTGCCATTGTATAAGGCAGTCCCCCGGCCCCCTCCCCAACTGATAAATGGGCTGTGTTCTGAAGCTTTTTCTTAAAGTTAATTGCATAGAATTGGGGCAGCCCACAAAAGAAAAGCAGCTCTAAATGCTCCAGGTGTGACTTTTCCAAGAAGGCCCTAAAAAGGTGTGCAGACTAAGAACCTCAAGCCACAAAGATGCACAGTCTCATGGTGCTGGAGGCGGAAGTCCGCCGCCAAGGTGCCTGCAAGGTTAGCTCCTTGCTAGAGATGCGAGGAACGGATTCCCTCCAAACCCCTGGGGACAGTTGAGGCTCATTGGCAATGATGGAAGCAAATCCCTGGAGATGTCTGTAAAGGTTAATTAACTTGTAAAGTTTAATTGGCAGGACAGCACCTCCCTCCCAAAAAAGTAGACAGTGCGGCTCCATGGGCTGGGGGTCTCAGACTGAGCAGAAAGGAGAAAGTGATCTGGATGGTGCATGGTCGCTCTCTGCTTCCTGACTGTGGATACAATGTTGCCAGGCACTGCTGTGCCTGTGCCTTGACTGGCCCTGCTTCTTGACTGTAGATACAATGTTGCCAGGCACTCCTGTGCCTGTGCCTTGACTGGCCCACCTGATGGACCGGAACCTCAAGCCTTCCTTAAGTTGCTTTTGTTGGGTATTTAGTGACTAACACGCCCTTCTGCAGCTTCTCAGGATTGCTGCTAACCAGGGGCACTTGCTCTCTGCCTTTGCCACTCAGTGCCCTTCATTCAGTAAGGGGCTGAATGGTGTTTTAAATGTCCCGGTGTTGCAAGGATACTAGACACACTACCTTATGGAGCTCATGGAGCCCCGGTGGGACAGTGTCTCAGTTACTCTTTCTGCTGCTGTGAGCTGGCACTCAGACTCACGCAACTCAAGGGGACAAAAGGACCTTTATTTGTCGTGTGGCTCCAGAGGGGACACGCAGTCCATTATGGCGGGAAAGGCAGGGTCTGCAGGTGTCTTCAGGAGCATGCATCGTGGAGGCCAGGAAAGTAAGCAGCAGACACCAGGAGCTGACTCTAGTGGGAACAGGGCGGAGCCAGCCAACAACACACTGTTTTAGATACCTTTCTCTGGGTAAGTCGCAAGCTGATCATCCTTCTAAATCCTTCATCAATGGAATACACACCTCAAATGAAATCTCACACCATGTAGAAAATTTGTGAAATTTTCAAAAGTGTGGAAGTGTGCTTCACAGAGAAGTAGTAGTACCTGCCGGATGAATTATGTTCTTAGGACTGTGTGTGTGTGTGTGTGTGTGTGTGTGTGTGTGTGTGTGTGTGTGTACAAGACATTCAGGCAATGGGCAGGTGAAGGCCAGAGCTGCTAGAACAGGAAGCCCTCCACCCCCGCCACTCACCTGTACACACAAGCCTGGCACATGCTTCCTGTCTTCCAAGGCGAGCCAGGGTACAAGGCTGAGGACAAACAGTGCGCTCTCCAACCCGTAGCTGAACTTGACCTCCAAGATCAAGAGCATCGCAGCAGCGAGGATGCAGGGTTCAGAGACTTGGATCATGTGTAAGCTGGCACGCCTGATCCCACCTCAGGACTCACATGTGAGCCGGCGCGCCTGATCCCATCTGCCTGCCGTCCACTGTGAATACAGAGAACCACAGCCGAGAGAAGCCGAGGTGGAACGAGACCCGCACCTTGGACCTGGAAGCCTCACTTGACATTGAGCTGATAACATTAGCTGACAATGTGCACATCTTGACTAGTCAAAGATGTTCATGGAAGATGGAGCCACAAGACTGTAAAAGCCTGAAATGGGAAGGTCATGGCCAGACATTGTCTCTTGGACATGACGGGGCCATGATACCCCTGATTCCATGGTAGCTCTGCGTGTTTTCACAAAACTGCACAGGAATCATCCTGTCAGCACCTCGCAGTGGAAGGGGTATGATGCCAAGAGGCTCGATGCTTCCCCAAGAGAGAAGGGAAATGTTCCCCTCAATAGTATATGAACTGATATTTGATTCAGGCTACCGCAAGTATTTAGGGACATGTCATGAAAGACAAACCAGATGAACCCAGTGGGTCACACATGGGGAGAAGACTCGAAAATGGGAAGGAGCTTAGCAGGGGGAAAAAGGGTTATAAGGGGACTAGGAGGAGGGACAGAATTGGGAATTGAGTGATGAGACTTATAAATTAATTATATTCATATATATAACACTAAAAGAATAAATACATATGAAAAAAGTTAGGGGTGTCTATGGCCATACCACACACATGCCACTCTAAAATGCCCAATCATGTCTAAAAGGCAGGGATATGCAGATCACACACAAAAAACACAGGCAGGTCTTGGGCTATTCTTGTAACTTATTCTAGGAATATAAATTTGTTTCCTGAGGACAGTCGAAGAGACTCCCAGATTCAACACAGTAAAATCAAACAAACAAGAGTTCAAATCAACATAAGTGAATGCAAGACTTTGACCTCTGAGTACAGGTCCTGGTGTCCTGGTGGGCTGGTTCCTTCCTTCAACGGGAAGACACAGAGAAGGCAGCAACACTGTGCTGCCGCTGCTGCTGCTGCCGCTGCTGCTGCTGCTGCTGCCCGCTGCTGCTGGAAATCAGTGGTGGAAGACTACTCTAAAGTGAACCACTACTCTAAAGTGAACCACATTAGCGGAGACCATAACACTTGGCAGTCAATAACGTATCAATCTACAACCAGGGAAAAGTGCATCCAGACTGACCAGAGGGGGAGCTAGCCCAGCCCAGAAGGCCAGGGCTCTTGATCGGGCAAAGAGTAGGAAGGTCAGAGCAAGCAAGCTCTAGCTTTCCCCAGCCCCCTACCACCACCACCACAAAACACACACACACGGCAACGTCCAACTTCCCCCTGCCAGCACCAGTCTGATTTTGCAACACCACCCCCTCGTCTCCAGTACATGATTTAAACTTCTTACCAAATGCCCTAAAACCAAGTCCAATGTTGCAGGGGTAGGGGCATAGGTCAGAGATTACAGTGCCAATACAGACTGCTTTGCGTCTGGTCAGAACTCTAAGTGAAGAATTAAGATGGTTTTTTTTTCCCTGAAGTTCCATAACTGAGTCCTTCTAGCTGTTTTCCTTGTGCACAATTTTTTCAAGTAATTAAAAATGATGGTGTAGTAGATAGCTTAAAATGTCAGCAATGGAGAGGGTGCTGTGTGCCTCTCGTTTAGCAAACACTATGGGATTTTCCTTGCACTGAAGAAACTCAATTTACTAACACCAGCAGAAATTGCTTATATGATAAACCTTCTGAGACGCTTTCCTTTGGAAACATTTGTAATCTACTGTATCAGGGATGGTGAGTTCCTATTAAAAATAGATCAATAGCCTCATAAACACCATTTTCTCTGTGCCATTTATGCTGACAAATAGCATCCAAACTATACATTTTTTGACAATCAATTATGCCTCCCTGGGCAACACATTGGCAAGAGTGTTTCTTCATAAGAGAAAGGGTCAAGCACAAAGCAATGTGAATTACCAGGTGCAATGGCATGATGAGACCACCAGGGTTCCCTCTTTTGTGGGGACCCGTCTACATGTCAGTCATCCGCCCTAAACCCCAAACAACAAGGACACGAGCTTCTGCGAGCATTTGCATTCCTGAGTGGGTTTGACTGACTTCAAACATGAATACTAAAAACACTAAATCTCTACTATATCATGAAATATGTCTCCTGTGCATAAACGTGCAAGTCAGATTTTGAAGACAGGTCCCTCTGTATCATGACTTTCATCAGAAAAAAAAAAAAAAAAGCAAAGGCATAACAGGAGCTTAGCAGTTGCGTAAACAAAGAACAATTCAACTACTGACCTGTTTTGACTTCTGTGAAGTTTCTGAGCCGACTGTTGCAACTGTAGGTTTTTATCTTCTGATAGGTTCCTATCCCCATATCGCATCCCTAATGAAACCTTTTATGACAAACGCCTTTGTCATAGTTAGATACTGGTGTCAACTTGGCAGCTGAAGACTCTGAGCTTCTAGGCACAGCTGTGAGAAATTAGCAGTTGAGTGCAGTCCTGAGCAAGCCTGCAGGAGATTATCTAATTGATGGGGAGACCCAGCCCATGGTGGCAGGACTAGTCCCTGGGCAGGTGAATAAGATGGAGGGAGCTGGTTAGGGGAGTTGCAACCTTTGGTGAACTTGACCAGACATCCTGTTCTGGGCAGTCTTGTAGGTATGGTATGGTCGGTTCCCTCTGCTCCTGGTGTCAATATGTCCTGTGAGCTGGACAAAGGGCTATAACGAAGAACCATAAGCCAGAATAAAACCCCTTGTTTCCTTAAGCCCTTTGGTCATGAACTTATCGGCAACATGCGGAGTCACTACAACAACTTTCCACTAGAGGTGCCCGAGAGCCAGTACTGTTCCACACTGGGAGAGAGAACATGACTCAGGCTTGGCTAGTCGGAGAAGTAAACCCACAACCACAGAGGTCGCTGCAGGAACAGGTTCACTTGAGGAAGGAGGCTGTTTCCACCTGGCAGAGCTCTGCTTTAATCACTGGGAAAGGTGACACTGTTCAGGGCACCTACCAGCTGGCTTGGCAGCTCAACACCAGGGTGCCATGCACCCAGCTGCACTGGAGCCATGGCTGCCTCCACCCCAGAGCCTGCCTTTCAAGGTGGCAGCTCAGGAGCAGCAGACTCACAAGGGAAAGACGCCACGTTCAGACTTCACGCATGCACCCTTCAGATTCTCACACACTCCTGTCTCCTACGGCATAGAAAACATGCATAAGATAGACTTAAGTCTCTTTCGCTTATAATTTTGAAAAACTTCTATGTACACACTGAGGAAAGATCAAAGAATGCAAATATCAGTTGTGTTTATTTTTTTCACTTGTGTGTGTGTGTGTGTGTGTGTGTGTGTGTATCAGAGGGCACTGTGTGTCCCTGTGAGGGACCAAGATGACTTTGGGAATCATCCTGAATTGCTCCCACCTCCTTTTTGCTTTGCTCTGGGACTTCCCAGGCTCCGCCCACCAGGGGCTGAAGTGCAGGTTGCCACTGTTTCTGCCTGGCATTTTTAAGTGGAACCTGGGATCCAAACTCAGGACCTTCTGCATGAGAGGCAGAGTCTTAACCCCTGAGCCATCTCTCCAGCCCACCTGTGTCTATTTTTAAAGATGAAGGGAGGAGAAGTAGGTAGATGATAGGGAATAAAAGCATACAAACCCATTGTTAATATAAATGAAGATAAATAATTAGTAAAAAGATGATGATTTTTAAAGATGAATATCCATGTACCAAAAAATTAAACTAGATATATATTTCACACCTTGTATAAAATCAACTCCAAATAAATCAATGATCTTAATTTAAGACATGAAACTCTGAAGGTACTTGTAGAAAAATTAGGGGAAACCCCTCTTCACAATATAGGCTTAGGAGAGGAATTTCTCAATAAAAACCAATTATTCAAGAAATGAGATCAACAATTGACAATATGGGGGCTTGTGAAATTAAAAAGCTTCTACACAGCAAGAAAACAATTCATTGAAGGGGAGAAAATCTTTGCAAGGTATACATACAACAGATGACTAGT
Organism: Typhlomys cinereus; assembly: GCA_023101885.1. Taxonomy (NCBI): domain Eukaryota; kingdom Metazoa; phylum Chordata; class Mammalia; order Rodentia; family Platacanthomyidae; genus Typhlomys; species Typhlomys cinereus. The sequence continues at coordinate 374,902 of JALPQD010000258.1, forward strand.
ATCTGAAACAGACAACTCAAAACACTAAACGAGAAACAACCCATCAATAAATAGGTTAATTAAATGAACAGAGAGGTCTCAAGAAATAAAGTACAAAGTATGGTCAGTAAACATATGCAAAAATGTTCAACCTCATGAACCACTGGAGACAAAGAAACCCAAGCTACAATGAGAACCGATCTTACCCAAGACAAACAAGAAAAAATAGTGAATGTGGGGTGTGTGGACTAGGGAGTCCTTACATGCTACTGATAGAATGCAAACGAATCCAACCACTGTGGAGATCAGTGCAGAGGCTCCTCAAAAAACTCACAATAAGTCTCCTACGTGACTCAGCTACTACCAAAGAACACCAGGTCACCATTTCACAGAGATCTTTGCATGTGTTCATTCAGCAGCGTTCACAATGATTAAATTGTGAAATAACATCTCCCCAAGGACTAATAAATCTTAGAAGATACAGCGGCTCTCAGAGAGTACTTTGGGAACAGGTTCTAGACAAGGCAAGAGGAACCTCCCCATCTACAACCTAGGGATCGTACAACAGAAGAACAGAAAATAAAAATGTAGTGTATGTACACGTGGAAGTTACAGCCATAAAATAGAACAGTCATGTCATTTTCAAGAAGAAGAGTGATTATAAAGGAAACACTCTTTTGAAATAAATTAAGTCACTCTCAGAAAGACAAATATCATATTTTTCTCTCATTTGTGGGTCCTAGATTTCACATAGATAAAACATGTCTGTACACATGGTTTGCAAATAGAAGCCAAGTTGTCTTGGGGGACAGAGGCGACAAAGAGGAGGAGAAAAGAGAGAAAAGGAACGGTAGCGGAGTAAGAGAGGGCACGGTCACAACATAAACCACGGGCATGTACAAACACTTAAGAAATTATCAAAGATAATGACTTTCAACGTTTATATCACTTCATTGTTGGCTAACTTTTAATTCGTGAGACTTGAAAATATTTCTATTCCTGGTTTTTGTTTCATGTTTATGCTTGAGGTTGATTCTGGGAGGGCCAAGACACACTTAGGCCAGGAATAACTGGGCAGCTAGATGGACCAAGGTTCTGAGCTACGGAGATAGTTGGCAGGTGGACAGTTCACATGTGGGCGTCTCTGAGTTGGTCGGCTTAATGTTCTCTGCAGTTATGACCCAAGGGCATGACGCAGATGGACTCAGGCAAGTACTGGATCATCGTCTGACTCTAAACCTGCTCAGGAAGTTCAGTTCTGACATGTGACCCACCACTCCCAAGTTATCTGACAGCCGCTTTCCCCCCCAGCACAGCTGCTAATAAGATAATTACCACATTTTTGTCTCTGACATGAATAATTTATTTGTGAATCTCTGTGGAATCTTAAGAAGTAGAACTACTATTTCCCTTTTTATTTAAAAAAAAAAGGTTGTTTTAGGAACAGCACAAAACTATGGCAAATCAAATACAATGCGTTCTTTCTACAATTTGAATTTGGAAGTTTTAGGGGGAAACATTATAGAGAAGTAAGAAGTGGGGAGGGACAGAGCACAGCAGAGACTCAACCTCACCTTTAGTGGGGTGCTGGTACAGTGAGATGTGGAGCCCGAAGACAATGCAATGAAAGCGGGGACAGCAACCCTCAGAAAGACAAGAAGTGGCATATACATTCAGAAGAAGAGCATATTAATCAGGAGCATTCTTCAGAAAAAAAACATAATAAGTAGATGGATGAATGGAAGGATGGTCAGTGGATGGATGCTACTTCATTAAAGACCACAATATTACATAGGAATATGTAGGAGACACTCCATAGTCTACTATCTCAAGCTAGAAGCCCAAGAAATTTCAATTTAATTCAAATCCCGAGGCCTGAGAACTAGCCAATGGAAGAAGTCTCACACAAACCATGACCCATAGAGTCACAAACTAGGATGTCTGCAGGCAGAAGATACAAGTCTGAGCTTAAACAGAGTGTGAAAATCCACCCTTCTGCACGCTCCGTTCTGGTCCCCCTCTGGACTGAATGAGGTCCACCCACACGAAAAGAACATAGATGTCCTTTACTCAGTCTGTCAACTCAGAGGGTAACTGCTTCCAGGAATAACCTTACAGGTACAGCCAATGTCTCACCAGTAGGATGAGACACCTTAGCCTAGCCACAGCATGGAGTGAAGTTACTGTATAAACTTTGCCACATGAACAAGCCCAGCCAGGCAGGACAGTGACTGTCCAATTCCCGTTCAAAATCACAGCCCTCTCTCAAAGAGAATCCCACCAGCATAGAGAGTGCAGACGATTCTCTCAATATCCATCATTGGCAGAAGGAGGACAGATAACTCTCTAGAAATCTAAACACAGGCAGAGAAGTCTCCTGTTATATATACTACAGCCACACTGTCTGCATTCTTCAGAATCTTGTGCTAAAAACCACTGTTACTAAGGACTACAAGAAAACTGCCATGGCCTGAATTTGCATGAACGGTGGCAGCCCAAGCAATATCTCCATCCATGACTATTCCAAACCCCCCTTCCTTGGGCTACCTCACACTGAGGGGGCCAGGAAGAGTCGTGGTCTGATATCCCCAGAATTGGATTTTCAGGAGTTGAGGCCCAGCTGGGAAACGGCTTGCTGCACAAGCATGCGGACCAGGGTTCAGATTCACAGCATCCACGTGAAACCCCAGGCATGGCAAACACACCTGGAACCCCAACACTGAAGCTCATTGCCCAGCAAGTCTTGCTGAATTGGTGAGCTCCAGATCAGAAAAAAAAAAATACTGCCTCAAAAAAAAGTGGTTACAAGTTGGTAAGAGAAAAGAGCAATCAACAGCCTCGGAGTGAAAACAACAATAACAATCACCCGCCAGAAGGGGCCATCAGAGTAACAATGGCGTGAACATTAAAGGGGCAATCAACCGCTTTTTTATTGGATTTATGGACTGCTTTTCAACAGAGATCACATTCCTGGTACTGTAAACAAAGGCAAAAAACTATGGCGGGGGAAGACCCAGGCCCTGGGAGGTGCGAGCCATTGACGTTTCACTATAAAGATGCCATCTCAATCTGCCTTTTGCATATTTGCCATTATACCATAGGTTGGAGGAGCATCCAGCACTCAATAGAGAAGCTGGCCTCTGCAGTGAGCGTTGTCACAGAAAAGCACAACTGGACGAAGTGTAGAAAATGGGTGAAGGCCCATGTACAAAAATTAATTCCAAATGGATCAAGGACCTTAATAATAGGCCAGAATCCATAAAATCCCTAGTTTAAAGGGCATGGGACTCCTTGAGCTGATTGGACTAGGCCAACAGTTCCTAAACAGAAATCCAATAGCACAATTACTACAACCAACACTCAACAGATGGGATCTTGTGAAATTAAAGAGCTTCTGTTCAGATAAAGAGATTGTAACTCAAGCACAAAGGCAACCCATAGAATAGGAGAAAATCTTCACAAACCACACATCTGATAGAGCTCTATTATCAAGAGTGCACAAAGAACTTAGAAAACTAAACACCAAGGAAACAAATGGGCCAATTAAAAAATGGGCCTTGGAACTTAAAAGAAACTTTATCAGGAGCGAAATTAAAATGTCTAACAAATATTTTTAAAAATGCTCCACATCCTTAGCCATCAGGGAAATGCAAATCAAAACTTCCCTGAGATATCCTCTCACCGCTGTCGGGATGGCAAAAGTCCACAATACAAACAACACCAAATGCTGGAGAGGATGTGGAGAAAGGGGAACTCTCCTACATTGCTGATGGGAATGCAGGCTCATACAGCCACTCTGGCGAGCCATCTGGAGATTCTTTTTTTTTTAATTATTTATTCAATTGTGCACGTGTATGTGTGTGTGTGAGGTGCGTATGTGTGTGCATGTATGCATGTATGTGTGTGTAGAACCACGGACGAATTCAGGAACCACCATGGACTGACTCCTCCTTGTTTACTCTGCCCCAGGATTCACAGGCTCCGCCCAATCAGGACCGGAAATGCAGGCCGCCCCGGCTTCCCCCTGGCATCTATACGTGGGATCTAGGATCCGAACTGGTGGCCTCTGCCTGCAGCCACCTCTCCAGCCCCACTGTCTGGAGATTCTTAAAGAAATTAAAGATTGAAATGCCATGTGACCTTGCTATATCACTTTTGGGAATAACCCCCCATACAGCAAAAATTCACCTCGATAGCACAAGCATGACCATGTTCATAGCAGCACTGTTTACAATAGCAAAGTCATGGAATTAGCCCAAATGCCCAACTGTTGACGAGTGGATAAGGAAAATGTGGTACATTTATACAATGGAATACTATTCAGCTATCAAAAATGATGAATTAATGCAATTTGCCGGGAAATGGATGGAATTAGAAACAATCATATTGAGTGAAGTATCCCAGACATGGAAAATTAAGTACCGTATGTACTCCCTAATAGGTGGATCCTAGTACCAAACCCACCCAGCCCACCTAGAGACACTCAAAGAAAAATCTCTGTAATACCTACAGTAATTGCAAAGATTATAAACAGGAAGGATGGGGAAGGAAGGTCCCACCAGAAACAAGGAGAGAGGAGACCATGTTACAGCAGAGAAAATAGGCCACCATCAAGGACTGCAAGGAAGTAATGAGACATCTGGTTAAGTTCACAGACTTTCCTTCCTGATCATTTGCAACTGATGGGGTATGATCTTACCAGAAGAGGAGGAGGGCAGACAGACTGCCAGATAGAAAGTAACCATTTTGCATGGGTGATTAATCCCTCTCTCACTGCAGTCTCCTACTTTTATTCCGTCTACCTTTGAATATGCTCTTATAACAAGACTCTTGTTTAACAGCTTTTTGTCTCTGGCCAGGGGGTGACATCCAATACCCATCAGGATGGCACCAAGGGCATTGCTGGAGCAGCAAAACTAAAAAAAAAAATCAACAAACCATAATTCAGAATATCAGGGACTCTATATCAACCACCTAGAACTAGGCCAGCCTAATGTCTTCCCATCCTGAAGCTCAGGGAAATTTGTGGAAGAGGGGGCGGTAAGATTGTAAGAGCACAAGGATGGGAGGAGTAATGATATGCAAGATACTCCACACAAGTTAGGGCCGAAACAATAATAGGACTTTGCATGACCTGCACTATGTCCAACACATTATTGACCCCACAAAGTCTAGCATGGACTAAAGGCACTAGGATCCTTGGAGGCTAGGGACTAACAATCACAGTAGTGTTCCTAAGCTTAAGGGGAACACGGGAAAGGGTTCTGGGAAATGCCCCTGGGTCCTTGCACCTCATTGGAGAGGAGGACCCAGAGAAGAGTTTGGCATGCTCATTAAAGGATGCTCCGGAGATTGGGGGGGGGGAACCACTGGGGGGAGGCACTGGGGGATGGGGAAGGAGAGGAGAGGGGAGGGGGGAGCAAAAGGGAGATGGGAGCAGAGGGGTGAGGGGGAGGGGGAGGGAGGAAAGGGACTGGTGTACCTGTTAAGTTTGTATGAGCGGAAATAATAATAATAAAAAAAAGAAAATGGGTGAAGGCAAATTGCCCATCCTTAAACAGGACATTAAGGGCACTCCCCACCCCAAAGCTCGGGGCTGTCACAGGAGCCAGAGTGGTGACACGGTAAAAACCTGAAGGGCCAGGAGTGCTGCCAAAGTGTATATTCTGGACGAGAGAGACTGTTGTGTCTGTGAACTCACAGGTGGTTCATTTCCAGACCTGCACAGGATTTGTCCTCTCAGCATCTCACTGTGGAAGGGAAAGCCCTCAAGCAGCTCCACACCTCCCTGAGAGACTGATGAGGGCAGTGCTGATGGTGGGGGGGGGAGGGAAAGTGCTTTCCTTAGTGGTCTACCCACTGGCATATGGCGCGAGCTCCAGCAAGTGTTCAGACGGAGGACATCCGAAGCAACCCTGGTGAACCCAGTGGGCCCATTTGAGAAGACACGGAAATAGGAGGGAGATTGGCAGGGAAGAAGGATTATAATGGGAAAAAGAGGGGGGTGGGATTGGAGATTAAGGGATGAAAATATCAGAAATTCACTGTATTTGTGTATGAAACAGTAAAAGAATTTTAAAAAAATAAACAGGAAAGTGTCTGAGGAAGTCACTCGATGTCAACTTCTGGCCTTTGCAAACACGTGTATGTGCACATGTGCACACACACACTCACAAGCACACACACATATATATAAATATGCACACACATAACACAAAAAATAGGAGGACTGGAGAGATGGCTCAGGGGTTAAGCCTTTACCTCATAAGCAGAAGGACCTACGTTTGAATCCCAGATCCCAAGTAAAAATGCCAAAAATGATGGTGGCCTGCACTTCCGGCTCTGGAAGGTGGAGTCTGGGAAACCCCAGAGCGAAGCAAAAAAGGAGGTAGAGCAATCCAGGATGATTCTCAGAGTCACCCTTGGGCCTTCACGAGCTCAATGCATGGTACTCTCTGATCCACACAGACACACACATGAACACACAAACTCACATACATACGCACCAAACAAATAGATAAATAAGCAAATAAAAATTTTAAAAATAGAAAGAATTCAGTTTTCCCAAGTAGGGCATTAACTTTCAGCAAAGGTAATTACTTAACCAAGAAAAGGCTTTTCTTGCTTACAGCTCACAGCGGAGTCCTTATTAAGGATGTCAAGGCAACAGGAGATTGAAGCAGCTGGTTACAATTCACACACGGTCGAGAAGCAAGAAGTGAGCGCATGGGCCGCCCAGTTCCCCTTCTCCACGTATCCAGTCCAGGATCCCATCCTGGGAATGGAGCCGCCGACAGTCTGTGTGAGGGTCTTTCCATCTCAATGAATGCAATGCAGATAACCCACCACAGACATGCCCAGGGGCCTGTCTGCCAGGTAATTCTAGATTCTGACAAGCTGACAGTCAATGCTAAGGACCACAGCACCCATGGGGCAAGGTCTCTACCCAGCTGTCAGAAGCACTTAGGAGCACACCGCACTTCACAGGACGCTGCTGTGGCAATGAGACACCCAGATACGTGAGCCGAACATTCTCCCAGTTTAAAGTAGCAGGTGCACGCTTTCCTGATGCTGTCTCTTCACAAAGGGCGTGCCTCCCTTTAAATAACCGAAGGCCAGCAAGGCCCGGTGTCACAGCTTGTAATCCCAGCTACTCAGCAGGCCGATGCACAGGCTTCAGGCCTGCCTGGACTACAGTGTGATTTCAAGGTCAGTGTGGGTATTAGAAAGGTTCTATCTCAAAGGGAAAAGTTTAACATGCGGAAGGCTCTGGTGATTCAGGTCGGTAACAGAGTACTTGACTAACATGGGCAAAACCTAGAACTAATCCCAAGCACTGTAATGAAATAATAATAATCAATAAAATTCAAATTCACTATTAGCGCTCGTACAGTTCATATAGAATAACTAAAATACTTAACAGGAATTGGCTTTCTTGGAGCAATTATAAAGAAGCCTAGCAAATGATAAGCAATAAGAACTGAAGTCTGATCCGTTGATAAGGCAAAAAACAGAACCTAAGCAAGAATTAACACCTGAAGCCCATGCCAGGAAAAAAACTGAATGCACCAATGAGCACATAGCTAATGAAAACATTTTCATCACTACCAACTTTGGCATAGGAATAAATGTCCTACCAACATAAGCTATCCACTGCCGTTCCATTCTGAACTCCCACAAAATGGCACAAGAACTATCAAAGAGCAATTGGGGAGGGGACCCTAAATTCAAAAGTCATCATCTTTATGGCACTTTATGCTGGAATAATTTCTAGAATAATGAAATTTCACAGCTATAACTCAAACTGGGTTTTAGTCTATTGGCTTAACTGCAGCATAGCTAAAATTTAGAAGTTTTTAAAGAGTTCAATTCCACATAATGATGGTTAAAAAACCTCAGAGAAAATTCAATTATAGTAGAGAAGAGTTTGGGTTCTTTCCTTATTACTCTTATTCCTTAAAATGAGGCTCATTAGGAGACCAGCAAAATAAATAGCCTTTTCCAGGTTTTTGACCCAGTGTCTATAAATATGGACTAGATTACTAGTCCAGAAATATCTGAGGGGCATGTCAATTATTAAATTTGGCATAGGAAGATTAAAAAATAATTTAATTCTCATGAGAGTAATTTTTACCCAGTAAACTATATTATGATCCTAAGCCAATCTCCCTATCCTAAGGCTATGGGACCTTCACAGAAGAGGGGGCAGTGAGAATGTAAGAACCTAAAGATGGGAAGGTCTACCTTTGGACAAGACATCCCACTCAAGGCAGGACTGCTGCATCCAGGAACTCACTGCAGTGAGACTTGTCCTTACCAGACCTGCATTATGACTGACACACCAACATGCCCCCACAGACTACCTAGGAACTAAACAAAGATAAGAACATGCAGTGGAAACCTTGGGGACTGAAGCTGGATGGGTGACGGGAAATGTCCCTGTCAGTGGGGTGGCCCGAAGAGAGGCAACCTGGTATGCCACAGAGGCTGAACCTGCACGAGAGCAGAAAAGCCAAAGGCAACATGGAAGCAGACAGGCAGGAGAGCGGGATTGAGGGAGGGAAGGGAGGGAGAGACGATGGTGGGAAGCAGAGATAAGTACTCAATATGCTTGTAAAGGTAGTAAATTAGGCAGGAGTGTGGGAGGGAGTGGGATGGATTGAGGAAGGGAAGGAAGGGGGCTAGGTGAGAGGAGGGAATAGAGGGAAGTAGGGATAAGTACTCTTGTAAAACTAGAATATATATATATAAATATACATATATTATGGTTCTAATATATTTTTAAATCATATGGTGAAACGATTGTGTGAACTCCTGTAAATATGTGGGCCATCAGAAAGAAAGTAAAAAAAGGCAAATACTGTTACGAACTACAAGTCTGATTTTTTTAGCTTAATTTGTGTGTGTGTGTGTGTGTGTGTGTGTGTGTGTGTGTGTGTGTGTGTGTGTGGTGTGTCCCTGTGGAGACCCGAGGGTGACTTTGGGAATCATCCTGGAGTGCTCCCACCTTCTTTTTGCTTGGCTTTGGGATTTCCCAGGTTCTGTCCACCAGGGCTGGAAGTGCAGGCTGCCACCATTTTCTGCCTGGTATTTTTAAGTGAGACCTGGGATCCGAACTCAGGACCTTCTGCTTGTAAGGCAGAGTCTTCACCCTTGAGCCATCTCTTCAGCCCTGCCAGTCTGATCTTTATGCCAAAGATCTGAATAAACAGAAGGGGCCCCAGGAAACTGGACGGGCTGACTACTACAGACAGCTCCGTGCTGGTGGCTGTGAAGGGCTTTGCAGGAGGGTAAAGCAACAGCTGCAGCCACTGCCCAGCCTCCTTGGTCTTCCTCACTACATCCTCAGCTAATAAGGACCATTCAGGCAACTTGCGGAGGCTCAGAGGAGGAGGAAAAGGTAGAAATCATGTAAATGGAGTCACTCTCTTCCGTCTGAGTCATGCGCAGCCACTGATAACTCAGTCTCTCTGTCCTTGTGCGCGTGGCTTCCCTTATGCAAGGACCAGGGCAAAGGCTTCTTTCCAGGCCTGGCCCTGATCTAGCCTGTCTCTCCGCAGGCCCTGGAGGGCTTCAGCTAACTCAGCTGGCGGGAAGAGGACAGGGCCACCATATCTGTAGGGCTGACCGTGCGTGCGGTCAATTAACGCAATCCTCATTTGTCACTTTCCTCTAGAAGTCAGTTCAAGTGAGTTGCATTTATTAATGTCTGTCCTGGAGCCCCTGCGTGCAGTGCTTTGTCAATAAGCCTGCATTATGCATCACAACTTCTTTCTCACAAACTGAGTGTGGAGAGGAGCGGAGAGCCACAGCAGCTAGCAGGTCATCCCCATCTCTTCGACACCCTCAGACCACAGCCAATACCTGCAGCTCTCAACTGCAGTCTTATTCCTTCTCCAGTGAGACATGCCCAAATCAAAGAGTTAAGAAAGGATACCTCAGCTGTGATAAATAAGTTTGTCTAATCTGTTAGCAAAGTGAACTTTCTTTCTAGGGGTGAGGATTTGAAGGGAAGAAAGCCATTGGGTGAAAATAAGAATTGTGCAAATGGCCCCCAAATCAGAAAAGTTCTATGACTTGGCACATGTTAGAGTTTTCTTTAAGGAAATTATTCACTACCCTATTGCATGATGTTCTGTCTTCTCTGTGCACAGGATTGCAATCTACCTTACAGTTTTCTCATCTCTGTTGCTTTTATTAGTTATTTTCCTGTGTGTCTAAAGAGATTTGCAAAGTGACTCAAAACTACTCTTTTAAAAGAGTTTTTGTTTTTTGTTTTTGTTTTGTTTTTTGGTTTTTTTAATGTTAACATTCTTTTTTATTTATTTGTTCAATTGTGTGCGTGTATGTGTGTGTGTGCGTGTATGCGTGTATGTGTGTGTAGAACCACGGACGAATTCGGGAACCACCATGGACTGCCTCCTCGTTTACTCTGCCCCGGGATTCACCAGGTCCAGAAACGCATGGCATCTATACATGGGGTCTAGGATCCGAACTCAGGACCTTCCACCTGCAAGGCAGAGGCTTAACCCCTGAGCCACCTCTCCAGCCCCTCTTTTAAAAGAATCTTTGAATCTTTTCTTGAGCTCTAATAATGTAGTTTAAAACATATGCATATGTCTAGTGGATATTGTGTTAACAACTTAAAAGTGAGAGAAATTAGAAGAGAAATGTGTTTGGAATCAGTAAAAATAATGCATGTGAAACTGACTAGGGCCCACCAATTATCTCCAGAGGACCACCTGGAGCCCAGAGAGACCACCAGGTCTTTTACATAATTCCCAAGTCCTTCTCTTCTCCCTGCGTAGCCTGAGAATTTGCCAGGAGGGTCTTCTTTGTCCTTGGTCAGGACTTTTTGTCTGTGTCGTCTCTCAATGTGGACCTGAAAAACAGTAAATCAGTGTTTGAGGTTCTCGGTTGTCCATGTGATACTTACTTTTGCATTCTTGGGTGACGAGCATTGGTTTCTAGGCATTGGGAGCAGGAAGTAGAGAAGCTTAACGTTATTTTTTAAATTCTGAGGAATGTTCTGTCTATCTGATAATGGTAGGACCCCAATGACAATCATCGGGCCAGTCACAGCAGGAAATAGAATTTCAGAAAGACAATATTAGATATCCAGCCCAGCTCGGCCTTCTGGTTTTAACTCCGCGTCCGAGAAGGCTGTAACTTTGTTGCTGACACAGTACGCGGTGCACTGGGCTAATGACTCAAACTACACATCTACAAAAATCTGCTGAGCGCTTTACCTTTTCTGGAAGCCTGACCTAAAACGGCAAAGAATAGTGCACACTACTGTGGAAATAGCACTGATGTCTGCTAAACATTTGTTTGGATTGTTCCAAAAATATTCTGGATAAATTCTTCACCCAAGAGATGAAGGCCCATCTGTGCCCTTGGAAGCAATTTTTAAAACAAAATAAATTAAAAACCACTGCTTCCCCTTCTGAAGTGACTGCAGCCTCCCTTCACCCCTGCCTCTCTAGTCTTTCCTGACTGAGGGTTTAGAAAGAGAAGGACATATCTATATCCTTGACAAGAAGTTTGAGAAACAGTTGACCTAGGCAAACCATGACATCCTACATTTGTTAAGGAGTTACTAAGCAAATATTGCAAAGCAAACAGAAAGGAGAGAAACATTCATTTCATTTCTGACAAAGGGAAACTAAACAGTCTTTGGACATGAGAAATAAAGGAAGGAAGGACAATGACCTTCTCTATGCTCTTAGCAGGTTTGCAGTCTTCTCTGAATTCATTATCATTATTGTATCGTATGATTATGTGCAAGCTTTGTTCTTGGTGAGAAAACGTAAGTCTGACACTGTGCCAAATGAAGAAAGAAAGAAAGAATAATCCATGATCTCACTAATATGTGGATTCTTTTAAAATAACATAAATATAGAAGCATAGAAAAGTCAGTGGATTACCAGGATCTAGGTTGGGTGGGAAGTTGGAAATGACAGAAGAGAAGTCAGGGATATAATGAAGCAAATACACAGGGTAAACATCTTATTACAACATGTAGATGTTGGTATTCATAGTATATTATATTCCAGATTTTTGCTAAATGAGTAACTAACAGTTGTTCTCACCACAGGGAAAGAATCAGGTATCTATGTGAAATCATGGATGCGTTTGTATGTTCTTTAAAGTAAGCATTTTACTGTGTTTGCACCACAATGACACATTCTGTTCTTTCTGCCAATTTCACCTCAGTTGAGAGTAGATGTCATCTGTATTTTCTTATATTAACCATGTGTCTGATACCTTACCTACTAATGATAGACAGATTCCCTCTTTAACAACGGTCTTTCCTATACTTGAGTAAACACTTGAATGCTTTTAGTGGGAAGAAACTGAACCTCCAAAATGAGCCTCCAACGGCAGAATGGAAGGTGCCATATGTTCCCCTGGGACCTTGCCCCTTGGCCCAGGTCATGATTTTGCGTAGAACTAACCAGTGTTTAAAACCTTGACCTTGGGTGGGGCAGATGACTTAGGGGTCAAAGCCTTTTCCTCAAAAACGAAAGGACCTCAATTCAGATTGCCCAGGCCCGTGTAACATTGTCAGGAGGATATGATAGTTACCTGTAACTCCAGCCCTAGAAGGCATTGCCTGGAAACCCTAGAGCAACAAGGAGGTAGAGCAACCCAGGGTGATTCCTGATGTCACCCCGGACCTCCATAGGTACGCCCACTCAAATGTCCTCTGTACATACCCATCACACCTACATATGCACGTATACACCAACACTACCCATTAAAAAAAATCACCTCAACCAAACCACACTAGCTTGGTTCCTTCCTTCATGTATTCTTGCTTTCAACAAACATTTGAGTGTCAAGTATTGGTGAATACTACGAAAATTCAAGATCAAAAGATGGTCTTTGTCCCCAAAGAGTCTACAGCCTCGTGAGAAGCTTTCACAAGTTTGCCTTAGTAGGCTGCTGAGTGGGATGTGTGTGACTCCCCCACCTCATTTACTCACTGCAGTCTCTCATCGTCTTTCTCTCCAAGAGGTCTCCACTGTGTGCTATTTTACAGGAGCAAACTCCCACCTTTTGAGAGCTTAATTTCATTTATACTTCCAAACTCTTGCCTCTGAGGAACATCACCAAGTGGCATATTGTCAATCTGCCACCTAAATTAAGGCCTCTCTTCTCATTCTACTCTTGCCACAAAACCAGTGATTATAATCAAAGAAACAATTACCTTTGTTTAGCAAGATCTGCTTTTAATTAACCTGTTCCTGTGTCTGTTCCTCCTTGAAAAGGCGTCTGTGAAGAGTGGAGCTCATTAGTCCTTCTGCTCCAGTTCCTTGAAGAACAGGTGAGCAATAAGCAAATGGCCTAAAGGCCCCAAAGTTCCTGCTGTCTCAAGACTTCAAGTCTTAAGAAAATAAAGGCTGCATGCTCCAGACAAAAGAAGCTGCTGTTAGGAATGTGGTACTTCCTGATAAAATGTTGGTCAGAGAGCGGTCTTAAAGATCCCCAAACATTATAGGCTTTTTCCATTGCTCTCCAAAAACTGTCAGTAAGACTCTTACTGAAGATGCAACACAAATAGATCACAGAACATGGGCAAAATACATTGACTAGAACTGGTCTGAGGACTTTCTCCTTGTTGGATAGCTAACACAGTGCCAAGAAATACTGTAGAAGCTACCGGGGAAGAGAAACAATCACAAGCCCCATCAGTGGCATGAGATCTGTAAGATGCAATATAAATCACCATGACAACAGGTGACCACCAGTGTAACAGTGGCATGAGTATTAAGGAGACAACCAATGGCTTTCTGATTGGATTCAAGACCTGCTTGTTAGACTGGTACACATCCCTGTTACTGTAAAACAGAACAAGAACCTATAAAAAAGGGGGGGATCAATAGGGAAGACAGCCAACAAACCTACAGGTAGGAAGACAGTACATCAAACTGCTCCGTAGGCAGCTGTTATTGTACCCATAGAATGGGCACTTACAGTGGAAACCTTTGGGTCTAAAGCTCGATGTGTGGAGGGAAATGCACACAGCAATGGGAATGGTCTGAAGAGAGGTAACTTGATAAACCATGGAGGCCTAAGGACCCACAGGAGTAAACAGGTCAGAGTGAACCTTGGGGTTATAGAAGTATAAAGGCTGAAGGGTGGGAGAGAGCAGGAAGGAATGATGAAGAGAAGAGAGGGAACAGAGAGGTGGGGGGGAGGGAAGGAAGCTGGGATGAATGCTCAACATGCTTGTAAAAGTAGATAAATAAATAATAAATAAATAAATAAAAAGAAGCTGTCTTTAGGGTGAAAGAAAGGTGGAAGAGATGTTTCAAGAGGGGCTTAGTTATTAAAGAGATTATGCAGCTTCACAAAGTGCTGTCATAAACTCCCAACCTGTCACTTTGTTCTCATCATGAACGCCAACCTGTCAACAGACTCCTTCCTAAGGTTCATGGTGATCTCAAAGCAGCTATATCATCATCAGTCACAACAACAAAAAGTAAAGCAATTTTAAACATGAACAAAGGACACAAATAGGTATTTCTGCAAAGAAGATATCTATGATTTGTAAGTACATAAAGTTATTCAACATCATGAACATTTAGGAAATGCAGATTAAAACCACAGTGAGATTTTACCTTGCCATCTTTTAGGATGGCTGCAATCAAATACACAGAAAAGAGCAAGAGTGGAAAGAATGTGGAGAAATTGGGAATGATTAGGACAAGGGGCCACAATTGATGAAAATATTAAAAGCAGAATTATTCCTCGAAAAGTTAAAAATAGAATTATTATGTGATCCAACAAATCTGTCTCTGGATATGTACCCAAAAGAATTGAAAGCAAATCTCAAGGAGGGAGTTACATACACATGTGCAGAGACATATCCACAACAAGCAAAACAGGAAGTAACCCAAATGCCAAATTACAAATGAATGAATGACCAAAATGTTCACGCAATTGAAAATTGGAAGGAAAGTTTGGAGCATGCTGCAATACAAATGAACCTGGAGGACATTATCCTACATGAAATAAAATAAGCCAGTCATAAAAAGTACTATGTGGTCCTAGTTCTGTGAAGTTCCTAAAATAGTCACATTTCTAAGAGACACAAAACACAGAGGTAGCGGACCCTAGCCAGAGAAGAAAGAATGGAGGACTAATAGACAGTTAATTTTGATCTCATTAGGTGACAGCGTTCTGGAGACTGATTGCACCCCAGTGTGAATGCACTAATACCACTAAGGGCTAAAATTGAGACAATTTATAACTTTCATGTTGTCTGAACTCTATTACATTTTTAAAGTCAGCCAACTGAAAAGGAAAACTCAGAAATGGACTACTGATTTGTAAACCTGTGTGTCTAACCTCCAAAGATGTTTTCTCTCCACTCATCCTCAACCTAACCTCTCGTATGTATCATGTTGCTGTGACCAGACTGCTATGTGGGGAGAAAAGAAGGGGTACAAACAGTGAGACAGACAGAGATGGTAAGACATGGAGAAGGAAATTTTCATTCATTCATTCATTTCTCTCTCTTTCTCTCCAGTTCCCTCCCTTCCACTCTTATATAGATATTATCAGAGCACAAATAAATATTTGTCCAAATATGTGTGAAGTTTCTAACTATCATCTTAATATGAAAATCGCTGCATTTGGATAATTACCACAGTGACTGATAGGCTCTGATCCAATAACACTGTGACTTCACTCACCCATGTCCAGGAGAACAGTCTCGAATTTGACAAAGCATTTTCATACTATTCATGCTGACTCAACTATGAGTTTAGTTTACATCCAAGCATATGAATGACATTACAGTTTTTCTCTGAAATTTGAAAATGGGCTGGATTTGATGGTGTGATGTGATCACAGATATGTAAGCCAGAGTTAGATGCTGTGGACCAGATCTTCTCAGACAAGGGAGACTCCACACCTCCACCAGGAGATGTGATCATGTTCACAAGTTGGGAAGCATATTGGCATCTAGTGATGGAAGCTGCAGCTGCTGCTAAACATCCTACAACATTCAGCACCTTCCTCAAGGAACGACCCTTTCTGAGATGCCAATCACGCTGGGGTTGAGAACCCTGCAGTGGAGGAGGCGGCACGTTCCCACCTTGCCTTCCTTATTAAAATACCAAAACAGTCATGTAACCCACTGAGCTAAGAATGAGTTGGCCAGGAGTAACCCCACAGGAGCCTCATATGCTAATAACATGTCCAAAATGTCTTTAAAGACAGGAACAAGAATGGGCAGCCCCTATGCAGAGGAGCACAGAATGAGGAAAACACACACATCAGCCCAGAGGGGATCTTTTAGATTCTCCCATCTTTTAGATTCTTGCTCTAGTTTACAGTAACAGGAATGTGTCCCATTCTGACGAGTGGGTCTTGAGTTCAATCAAAAAGCTGTTGGTTGTCTCCTTGATACTCATGCCACTTGTTACTACTTAGTCTACACCGGGTACAACTTAGTACCCAGTGCCAATTAAAGACATACTAGAAATAACAGGAGTGTAGCGCTTTCTGATAGAATGTTGGTCAGAGAGGCCTCAAAGGCCCCCAGACATTATATGCTTTTGCCATTGCTTTGGTTGCTCTCCAGAAAAAAACTAGCAGTAAGATCCTATTACTGAAGATGCAACACAAAGGGATCACAGAACATGGGCAAAATATATCAAATGGAACTGGTCTGAGAACTTCCTCCCTGCTGGATAGCTTACGCAGCAGTAAGAAATACTGTAGAAGCTCCTAGGGGAGAGAAATAACCACAGGCTTGTCAACTCATGAGATCTCCAAGTTGCAATAAAAATCATCATGGTAACAAGTGGCATGAGTATCGAGGAGACAACCAACAGCTTTCTGATTGAACTCAAGACCCACTCGTCAGAATGGAACACATTTATGTTACTGTAAACTAGAGCAAGAATCTAAAAGATGGAAGGAAATAGATCAATAGGGAAAAACAGGCAGTGAACATATAAGTAGGAAGACAGTTCGCCAAACTGCTTTGTAAATATTGGAGAAGCACTTAGCACTCAGCCTAGAAATCTTCTGCAAGAGAGGGAGAGAATCTCAACACCCCGACAGGATGGAGCCCAGGCCAGCAGAAGAGCAGTGGACGCCATGATGCAGATTGCTGGTGACCCGGCAACGCTCTCCCAGAATCAGGCCATCCTATTCTCTCCCAAGGCTTGAGGAACCCTGTGGAAAAAGGAGTGGTAAGATTGTAAGAACCTGAAGAAGGGGACTAAAGGCACTAGGATCCTTAGAAGCAAGGGATTAACAGCCACAATAGTGTTCCTATACTTAAGGGGAACACAA
Organism: Typhlomys cinereus; assembly: GCA_023101885.1. Taxonomy (NCBI): domain Eukaryota; kingdom Metazoa; phylum Chordata; class Mammalia; order Rodentia; family Platacanthomyidae; genus Typhlomys; species Typhlomys cinereus. The sequence goes on from JALPQD010000258.1 coordinate 392,197, forward strand.
GAAAGAGTTCTAGGAATTGCCGCTGAGTCCTTGCACCTCATCAGAGAGGAGGACCCAGAGGAAAGTTTGATATACACATTAAAGGATGCTTCAGAGATGGGGGAAGGGGGCACTGGGGGAAAGGGAGGGAAGAGGGAAAGGAAGGGACAAAGCGGGGAGGGAACAGGGAGGTCCAGGGAGGGGTGGAGGGAGGGAAGGGACAGGGGTTCCTATTATATTTGTATAAGCAGAAAAAAAAAAGAACCTGAAGAAGGGGAGGTTCACTGTTAAACAAGACACTCCATTTAAGGCAAGGATGCTGCATCCAGAAACTCACAGCAGTGAGACTTGTCCTTACCAAACCTGCATAATGACTACATACTAACATGCCTCCATAGACCATGAGGAACTGAAAAGAGGTAAGAACAAACAGAGGAAACCTGAGGGACTAGAGCTGGATAAATGAAGGGAAATGTTCCAAAGAAGGACAACTTGTTATGTCACAGAGGCCTGAACCCCCAGAAGTAGACAAGCCAGAGAAAACCATGGGGTCCATAGAAGCGGCAGGTAGGAGGGTGGGAAGGAGTCGGATGGATTGATGAGGGGAAGAGAGGAGAATGGGAGGGAGAGAAAGAGAGGGAAGCAGGGATTAGTACTCAATAAGCTTCTCAAACTAAAAAACAAAAAGTAAAAAAAAAAAAAGAATGATTTGTCCTCCACAGGCACAGTGAGGAACGGCAGCTCCCTAGAGAGACCTCGCCACTCACTTCCATAACCAACCTCAGCCAGAGATGCCAATGGCGCCGGGGTTGAGAGTCAGTTGGATGTGCTTGTTCTGCTTAGAAGCTGAGGAAGCGGAATGACACTTCAAGGGACCTGGTTCTTCTCACGGTGCGAGAGCGTATCTGATGGGCGCCTGCACAGTCACTGCTCACTCCAGGAACCAAGCACCTGCCTCCCTTCAGGCAGATCACCCAAGGCTCCCGTTTGCTCTCTCCTCTTGCAACCTGGAGGCTGGTTCTAAGTGACCAATCAGAAGGAATTTTCCTCTCACAGAATTCGTACCAGGATCCCCACAAGTAGACCAGAATAATGTACAGGACGGGGACACGCCTAGCTATCAGGATATTACAATATTATGGTTCTCAACTCGATCTCTGTGGTTACATAGTTATCTGGGTAAAAGTCGTGATGTTGAAGATCACCAGCTAACCATCCTTTATCCTCAGTTGATCCAGTGCTTTTTCAAGTTGATTTCTAACATCAGAGAGCAAGTTCATCTTCAAGCTTGAACAAGGAAATGCAGATAAAACTACACTGAAATTCAATCTCCCCTCCGTCAGAACGGCTGCCATCAAGGAAACAAATGCTGGTGAGGATCACTATGGTGGGGATGTAATCTGATGCAGTCACTATGCAAACCAGGAGACAGGATCCTCAAAAACGAAAGCTACAACCACCACATGACCCAGCTGTCCCACTCCCGGGAATATACCTGAAGGAATCTCAGCCAGCGGCCCACACAGATGCTTACACCTTGGTGTTTATTGATGTTCTATTCACAATAGCCAGATCTACAACCAGCCTAGACACCTATCAACAGATCACTAATACAAACGTGGCATACAGTTATCATCTGACTCCCTTCCTAACCAGGCACCCCAAGGAGAGCCCCGCGACCCACACATGCAGGGACAGAAGAGTGGAACATGACTGGATAGAAGAACAGAGGGGAGGGGAGGGGAGGAGGGAGATGGGAGTAAGAATAGGAAAGAGTGGGCAATGACACAAACACATCTTGTTTGTGTATGAGAAATTCTCAATTAAAAAGAAAATATGGCATATATTCACAATGAAAGTGCAGGAAAGTGAATGGGACCAGAGACTGTGATATAAACTCAGAAGACAAGCATTGACTTCCTAGGCAGAAAGGAGATTTCAGCTGTTACATATTTATTGGATCTAGATTGAAGTGTGGAGTACACATGTTAGGTGAGGAATGGGAGGAAAGAAGGAATCTTAAGGGAGGTGGAGGAAGAATAAGAGGACATTTGAATAAAATGAAGCACAAATATAATTTGTATTTTTACATGGACTATAAACCACAACCAATGACCTAAGAAATCATTGCTGTCATTCAACTATAAAAACTCTCAATGACCAACATCCAAAAAACTCATCCCCTAATCAGAACTGTAAACCCACTTTCATGTATGAGTGAAAATTTGGGTCTTCATAATCAGTTTATTCATAGCTTCGGTATCATGGTGACCGATTGATGCATGTTTCCTCCTACACCAGAAATCTAAATTAGTAGAAAACAGCCTTTTAAGGGGCAGGAAGGTGACCAGTGGGAGGGTTAATTAATGTGTGTAACCTACACGCTGGCATGATGAGACCCATCATTTTGCATATTAATTAAAAACGATACTTTAAAAGACAATTCAATTGGATGGGCATAGGGGAAAGAAAAGAGTACTTGAGAATATTCTGACATCTTCTACAGTGACAGATCAACTGCAGTTTCAGACCCATGAAGCTTTGGAGCTGTTCAGGTCTTAAAGTCCTTGTAGCCACTGGATGCCTGTCTTTAATCACGAGCTTTTGCCACCAAAGTCTCATAGAAAAGAAGAGTAATTCGCCCGGAGCCCCACGCGCCCCGGCAGCGAGCACTTAGCCTGGGCCCCGGCCTGGACCCAAGCCCCTCGCATCCTCCTGCCCCGTGCGCCTAGCCACCCTCCTGGATCCCAGGTGAAGAATTCTGCCATTGAGCCAGGGAGCGAAAGAGCCCAGCCCAGCCCCGCCCCCCACCCTGGAGCTGCCCGGCCAGCAGCACCAGGCCACACGGCCGCCGGCTTTGCCCCCGGGGCCCCGCCCCTCTCCGTGCCCACCTTCCCCGATCGCAGGTGAAGAATTCTGCCATCAACATCAGACCCTCTGCCTCTCTGGCCCACCGGGGACCTACGCACGTGGTCCACGGAAGACTCACTGCTACTCAGAATTCAATAGAGCCCAAAGGAAACTCAAGCAAAATTCTAAGGAACAAAGGGAGCACAGGCCATACATCTGGACTTCACTACAATCATTATATCACGTAGGCGAGTTTCTTCTCATCCAGCCCAAAGATAAGTAAACTTTTTCTTTTCACATTACTGATCCTTTAAAGTATCAATGCTGTAGATCAACTTTCTCATACAGCCACCCCACAACATACAACTCCAGGGAGTACACCACTCACCCCCACATTTCACCAAGATACTAAATCGTAAAAGTGCACTACCAAACTAATATTCACCCCCTGGTAACATAACCTGACTTAACTGACATACTAACAGCCTAGTAGCCTCATCTAGGATATAACAATAACAATACACAAACATACCCAATCCAAGGCAAGCACTAGTAATAACTGGCAAGCATAACAATACCAACTAGGTGGATTCAGTGAAAAACACACAGAAACTGAAAGGTCCTAAAAAACAAAACAACAATGTACAAGTCAAAGTGCAGATCCACGAGAAACAAAACCCAAGAAGACCAATCTCCTGCCGAAAGAATCAATCCCATAATGAGGGATTCCGACCAGAACAAATCCACAGAAAATAGCCATGAAAGCCAGACCCAACATAACGACTTTCAGAGTATGATCATTACCATGATTAATACTATGAAAGAGGAAATCCGAGAAGAGTTAAACAACCATATCAACCACTTTGAACAGGAACACAACAGGCACTTGGAGGAGTTGAGAAAAACAGTTCAAGAAACTAAAATAAGTATGGAGCAATTAAAACAGTCTCAGGAAGAGTTTAAAATTGAACTAAAAGACAAGTTATCTTCAACCCAAAACTCAACAGAGAGTCTTATCAGCAGAACAAATGAGGCAGAAAATAGAATTTCAGATCTTGAAGACAAAGTGGGAGAATTAACCAGCTCAATAGAAGAGATTGTTAAAGCCAAAAAGATACTGGAGAGGAACATTCAAGAGATATGGGACACCCTGAAGAAGCCTAACATGTGCATTCATGGAATACCAGAACAAGAATCCCAAAATACCACACCTGAGGAAATATTTCAATTCATCATAAATGAAAACTTCACACAACTAAAGAATGAGAGGCCTATCCAAATACAAGAGGCATATCGCACTCCAAACAGATATGACCAAAATAGAAAATTGCCACGGCAAATAATAGTCAAAACACTCCACATTCAAGAAAAAGAAAAGGTGCTGAGAGCTTCAAGAAAAAAAAAGAAACTCACTTTTAAAGGTAAACCTGTTAGAATAACAAATGACTACTCAATGGAAACAGTAAAAGCAGGAAGAGCTTGGAGAGACATACTTCAAGTATTAAATGAGCAAAAATGCCAACCCAGACTGATATACCCGGCAAAACTATCTGTCATGATTGAGGGAGAAAGAAATGTTTTCCAGCACAAAGACAACTTGAAGGGATACATGTCTACCAAACCAGGACTTCAAAAAATCCTAGAAATGATACTCAAGCTTGAAGAAAAGAGCAAACGTATCCAGGAGGACAGAAGGGAAGTATAATACCACCAAAACATAAATATCAAACAACATGCTTACAAAATCTACTAAACATAAAAAATGTCCAGAATTAAAAATAATTTCTCCATTATTACATTAAATGTCAATGGTATTAACTCGCCAATTAAGAGACACAGATTACAAACTTGGATTAAAAACCACAATCCAACAATCTGCTGCCTTCAGGAAACTCATCTCACCACAAAAGAAAGAAAGGCTGGTCCAAAATCTTGCAAGCTAATGGAACCAGGAAACAGGCAGGGGTAGCAATTATGCTTTCAGACAAAGTGGACTTCAAACCAAAAAAAATCGTAAGAGACACAGATGGATACTACATTTTAGTCACAGGTACAATTCACCAGGAAGACTTCACAATCCTGAACATTTATGCACCCAATACGGGCCCCTCCACATTCATTAAGAAAACCCTACAGCGTCTAAAGCAAGAAATCAACCCCCAAACGATACTTCTTGGGGACTTCAACACCGCCCTCTCAACATGGGATAGATCAACAGGTCAAAAGCTTAACAAAGACACTTTGGAACTTAATCAAACCCTGAAAGAAATGGACCCCACAGATCTCTATCGAACTTTTCACCCACGTACCAAAGAATACACATTTTGCTCAGCAGCACACAGAACTTTTTCCAAAATAGATCGCATATTGGGCCACAAAATGAATCTACACATATACAAAAAAGTTGAAATTCTAACCTGTGCCCTATCAGACCACCACGGCCTAAAGCTGGACATCCAAAACACAACAAACAAGAGAAAATACACTAACTCCTGGAAACTTAACAATATGATGTTGAATGAGAACTGGATTCAGGAAGAAATTAAAAAGGAAATTCAAGGTTTCCTGAAAGTGAACGATAATGAAAATACAACTTACCAAAATCTCTGGGACACAATGAAAGCTGTCCTAAGAGGTAAGTTCATAGCTCTTAATGCCTACATCAAAAAAATGAAAACATCAGAAATAAACAACTTAACAATGCAGCTTAAGGCTTTAGAGAAACTTGAGTAATCTGATCCCAAAAGTAGTAGAACAGAGGAGCTTAGCAAAATAAAGGGAGAAATATCTGAAATCGAGACTAAGAAAACAATAGAAAAAATCAACCAGTCAAAAAGCTGGTTCTTTGACAAAATCAGTAAGATTGATACACCCCTAGCTAAATTAACCAAAAGCAAGAGAGAGAAAACCCAAATTAACAAAATTAGAAATGAACATGGAGTTATCACTACTGATACCCAAGAAATCCAGATAATTATAACGTCATATTTCAAAAACTTATACTCTGTGAAGTTTGACAACACAAAAGAGATGGATGAATTTCTAAGTAAACACATCTTATCTAAATTGGATCAGGAAGTTGTGAATTACTTAAATGGCCCTATAACATATAAGGAAATCAAAGAAGTAATCTCAAATCTTCCCACCAAAAAATGTGCTGGACCAGATGGATTCAGCACAGAATTCTACCAGACATTTAAGGAGTCAATAACACCAATACTCCTTAAACTGTTCCATCAAATAGCAAAGGAAGGAACACTACCAAATTCATTCTATGAAGCTAATATCGTCTTAATCCCAAAACCTAATAAAGATTCACTTAAAAAAGAAAACTATAGGCCGATCTCTCTGATGAACACAGATGCAAAGATTCTCAACAAAATCTTAGCAAATCGGATTCAAAAACATATCAAAAAGATCATTCACAGGGACCAAGTAGGCTTCATCCCCGGCACGCAAGGTTGGTTTAACATACTCAAATCAATAAATGTAATTCATCATGTAAACCAGTCCAAAGTCCAAGACCAATACTCTCAATAGACACAGAAAAAGCCTTTGACAAGATCCAACAGCCTTTTATGATCAAAATGCTAGAGACAGTAGGAATGGAAGGAACCTTTATCAATATAATAAAAGCTGTATACAACAAGCCCACAGCAAGGATTATGCTCAATGCAGAACAATTGGAAGCATTCCCACTTCGATCAGGAACTAGACAAGGCTGTCCACTCTCACCACTTCTATTCAATATTGTACTTGAAGTCTTAGCTGAAGCCATAAGACAAGAAAGGGACATAAAAGGGATTCAAATCGGCAAAGAAGAAGTCAAGCTATCCCTATTTGCAGATGACATGATCCTATACCTGAGTGATCCCAAAAACTCCACCAGGAAGCTCCTGGAACTAATTGAGAAGTTCAGCAGGGTGGCAGGATACAAAATAAATGTGCAAAAATCAGAGGCCTTCCTATATGCCCAGAATGAAAGAAGTGAAAAAGCCCTGAGAGAAACAATCCCATTTACTATAGCCCCTAAAAAAATGAAATACCTTGGTATAAACCTAACCAAGGAGGTAAAAGACCTTTACAATGAAAACTTTAAAATCCTAAAGAAAGAAATTGCTGAAGACATCAGAAGGTGGAAAGACCTCCCATGCTCCTGGATTGGCAAAATCAACATTGTAAAAATGATCATCCTACCAAAGGCAATATACAAATTCAATGCTATACCAATTAAAATCCCAAAGCAATTCTTTAAGGAAGTTGACCAAACAATCTCAAAATTCATATGGAGGCACAAAAGACCCAGGATAGCAAAGACAATCCTGAGTAACAAAAACACTGCTGGAGGTATTACCATACCAAACCTTAGTCTATACTACAAATCCATAGTTATAAAAACAGCCTGGTACTGGCTCCAAAATAGACACACAGATCAATGGATAAGGGTTGAAGATCCAGATATAAGCCCACAAAAATACAGCCATTTGATCTTTGACAAAGGGGCCCAAAAAATCCAATGGAAAAAGAACAGCATCTTCAACAAATGGTGCTGGCAAAACTGGATCTCCACATGCAGAAGATTAAAGCTGAACCTGTACTTGTCACCATGTACAAGACTTAATTCCAAATGGATCAAGGACCTTGAGATAAGACCAGAGACTATAAAAATCATAACTGAACGGATAGGGAACTCCCTTGAGCTGATTGGGCTAGGCCAACACTTCCTAAACAGACATCCAATGGCACAGTCACTGCTACAACTCTCAACAGTTGGGATCTGGTGAAATTAAAGAGCTTCTGTTCAGATAAAGAGATTGTCACACGAGCTCAAAGGCAACCCACAGAATGGGAGAAAATCTTCACTAACCACATATCTGATAGAGCTCTACTGTCCAGAGTGCACAAAGAACTTAGAAAATTAAACACCAAGGAAACCAATGGCCCAATTAAAAAATGGGCCCTGGAACTTAAAAGAAATTTTACCAGGGATGAAATTAAAATGTCTAACAAATATCTTTAAAAATGCTCCACTTCTTTAGCCATCAGAGAAATGCAAATCAAAACCTCCCTGAGATATCATCTCACCCCGGTCAGGAAGGCAAAAATCCACAATACAAACAACAACAAGTGCTGGAGAGGATGTGGAGAGAGGGGAACTCTGCTACATTGCTGGTGGGAATGCAGGCTCATACAGCCATTCTGGCGAGCCGTCTGGAGATTCTTAAAGAAATTAAAGATTGAAATGCCATATGACCCTGCTATTTCACTTTTGGGAATAACCCCCCCATGCAGCAGAGGTTCGCCTCAATAGCACAAACACGACCATGTTCATAGCAGCACTGTTTACAATAGCAAAGTCATGGAATCAACCTAAATGTCCAACAGTTGACGAGTGGATAAGGAAAATGTGGTACATCTATACAATGGAGTACTACTCAGCCATCAAAAATGATGAATTACTGGAGTTTGCTGGGAAATGGATGTCATTAGAAACAATTATATTAAGTGAAGTATCCCAAATCCAGAAAGTTAAGCGCCATATGTACTCCCTAGTAGGTGGCTCCTAGTACCAAACTCACCCAGCCCACATTGAGACACTCAAGGGTAAACCTATGTAACATGGTAATTGCAAGGATTGTGAACAGGAGGGATGGGGTTGGAGGGCCACATCAGACACAAGGAGAGAGAGGACCATGTTACAGCAGAGAAAATCAGCCTCCAAGGAATGCAAGTAAGTAATGTGACACCTGGTTAAGTTCACAGATGTTCGTTCCTGATCATGTACAACTGAGGGGGTATGATCTCACCAGAAGGGGATGGCATATAGTCTGGCAGATGAAAAGTGATCATTTTGCAAATGGGTGACTGATCCCTCCCTCACCAAGGTTTCCTGCTTTTATTACATCTACCCTTGAATGTGCTATTATAACAAGACTCCAGTTTAACAGTTTTTTGTCTCTGACCAGGGGGTGACATACAGTGCCCATCAGGATGGAGTGAAGGGCATTGCAGGAGCAGCAAAACTGCAAAAGAAAATCAACAAACCACAATCCAGAACTTCAGAGACTCTATATCATCCACATAGAACTAAGCCAGCCTAATCTCCCCCCATCCTGAAGCTCAGGGACATTTGCGGAAGAGGGGGTGGTAAGACTGTAAGAGCACAAGGATGGGAGGAGCAATGATTTGAAGAGTCTCCACACTAGTTAGGGCTGAAGCAATCATAATAGGACTTTGCATGCCCTGCACCATGTCCATCACACTATTGACTTCACCAAGTCTAACATCGGCTAAAGGCACCAAGATCCTTGGAGGCAAGGATTGACAGCCACAGTAGTGTTCCTATGCTTAAGGGGAACAAGAGAAAGGTTCAGGGAAATGCCACTGGGTCCTTGTATGTCATCGGAAAGGAGGACCAAGAGGAGAATTAGGCATACACAATAAAGGACTCTCTGGGAATTGGGGGGGGGAGGCATTGGGAGATGGGGAGGGAGAGAGGGGGTGCAAGGGGTTCGGAGGGAGGGGGGGAGGGAACTGGTCTACCTATTAAGTTTGTATGAGCGGAAATAATAATAAAAAATGTTAAAAAAAAAGAAAAGAAGAGTAATTCAAAAGATGTTTCTTGGGCATATCATTCTGAAGTTTCATTGCTAGAATCCACTCCTAAGGAAGAAGAGCATTCACCTGGGATACTTTACTCTGTATAATTTCTTCCAACTCCTTCTGTTTACCTCCAAAGGGATCCTTCCATAACAAACACAAGCTACAAAGGAACATAAGTTAAAAGCAGGAGAGGAGAAGAACCCAATAGAATAGAAATAAAATATATTACTAGACCTGCATAATGACTGACATACCAACATACCCCATAGACTATCGAGGAACTGAAGAGAGATAAGAACATACAGTAGAAACCTTAGAGACTAAAGCTGGATGAATGAAGAGAAATGCCTCTATCAGTCGGGGTAGCCTGAAGAGAGGCAAATTGATATACCAGAAGAGGCCTGAACACCCACAGCATAGACAAACCAGAGGGAATCCTGGGATCCATAGAAGCAAACAGGCAGGAGGATGGGAGGGAGTAGGATGGACTGACAAAGAGAAGAGAGGGTAATAGGAGGGAGGGGGTGAAGGGAAGCAGGGATAAGTACTCAATATGCTTGTAAAATTAGAAAAATAAAAAAGAATAAAGACAAAGAGTGCAGGCACATAGATGAATAAGGCAGTTACAGAAGAAAAGTCCTAAAGGGGAGGGATGAAAGGGGACAGGATTTAGTAAGGGGTAAAGTAGCAAAAAGAAAAAAAAGGCAAGTGATTGGGGGGGAGTGATCAACTGCCCACCCTACTACACACACTGCAAGTTACAACAACTCTGGTAAGAAGAATGCAGTGGAGGAAGAGTAGTATGTAAGTAAGACCCATGGATAACCAATTCATCCCTGAAGGGGTCCCAATCCCTCCCCACTTATTGTTAGGGAATATATGTCTGGTACTGTGAACCTGTCCAAATAACAGTGGAAGCAGAGAAAACAGACACCTGACACGAACAGATGTCTTCAGGTTAACTATAAATATTTTATAGTAAACTACCATCGGAACACTTCCTAGTGACCCTTAGATGAGAAAAGCCCTCTGCCCTCAACCCAGATGCATCCTAATGCAATGGAAGATTAGTGAGGCAGAAACCCACTACTGACCAGAGTACAGGGTACCGGCAACCCTCGAAATGTTCAGCCCTAATCAGAGCACTAAAATCTCTCCCTATCTGAAGGCTCAGGGAACACTGCAGAAGAGGGGGACAGTAAGATGCGAGAACCTAAAGATGGGGAGGTACGCTGCTGGACAAGTCAGGACAGGGCTGTTGCAACCAGGAGCTCCTTACAGCAAGGTCCACACCCACCAGAGCTACACAACAGCTGACATATCAATGCCTCCCCCCAAGAGCAAGGATCTCAGGAGAAACACCATGCCCAAAAGAATCTCTAGAATGGGCACTGGATGAAAGAAGGGGGGCCTCCCCACTTGTGGTTTTGCCCACTGAAGAGTCACATATACTGCCATGGAGAGCAGATTCCTTCCTAGCACAAATATCCCAAAGGAGCCCTGTGATTCACACATGCAGACGGACCGGAGGGAGGGTCTCCCATGTAGAGGGAGGGTCATGACTGAATTGGTGAACAAAGGAGGGAGGAGGTGAAAGAGGTGCAGGATGGGGCAAGGACATTGATTCATTTTGTTGGTACATGAAAAATTCTCAATAAAAATGATACCTTTCATTTACACCTGTCATAACTAGACAGGTGTCAACTTGACAACTGGAGGCTCTGAGCTCCAAGTGCAGTTGTAAGAAATTAGTATTGCGTTAAGACCCAAGCAAGTCTCCAGGAGACGTCTAATTGATGGACAGGATCCAGCCAACTGTGGGCAGGACTAGTCCTTGTGTGGGTGAATAAGATGGAGGGAACTGGTTGAGAAAATTGGCATCCTTCTGTATACTTGGCCAGACATAGTGGTCTGGCAAGTGAGGATTGTCTCTTTCAGCCAGTGACAAGGATTTGGTGTGGTCAGTTTCCTTGATCCTTGGTGTGGGCTCTCCTGTCCAAATGGACAAGGAACCAGACAATTATGAACCAAAATAAAACTGTTCCCTTGGTCTTGAATTTATCAGTAGCAATACAGGTAGACTGCAACCCTTTAGTAAAGTTTCAGAATTTCATCAAACCTGTAAATGCCACTGAGAAAAATCTACATATGCATATGTTCCAATATATGGATTACCCAGAATAACTATGTCTTCACAATGAATCACCTTATCATCTTCCATTTTCCAACGATGAGGAAAAATGCTCCAATACATTTCTTTTCTTGTTTTCCTTCATTTGAGCTCAGATGTAAGCACAGCAGTTCTTCCTAGAAACTATTACCACCTATAGCTTTTATATCCAGCTACCACCTATAAACTCACACTTGTCTGTGAATATGTTTGCAAATAATACTGAAGCAGAACTTAAATGCCGATCATTTGTATCTCTATAACGAGAACTTATTGGTAAAGAAATGAAAAAGAGGAGAAAGTCAAGTCTGATGCGAAACAATATATTGCATCATAAAGGCCACACTTCTGAAATATTGATGTTTCCCAAAATTTGCAAAGAATGAATCTGAAATAGCTTTTCTATGGAGGGAATGGCACATCCTCTTTAGAGTAGTGGTTTCGACATTTTCACAGACTCTTTTGAAGATGATGAAATTAAGAACTTTCAAGAATATGGAGAGACATATCTGCAAACACTCCATGAACTTACACAGATGGAGACTCATAGTCTTGGGTCAGTTCTCCAGCCTCTCATAGGCGTGGCCCACGCCACCTGGTTTCTACTGATCTAGTGATGCAATAGCTATAAAATTAACCCATAAATACCTGTCCATGCAAACATCCTAGAACATGGTCACTGTTCCCATTGACACCTCAGAGAATCCTGTATTTGCTTATCTCAGAGAACTAATGTTCTCCTTTTTATTGTTACCTTAAATATATGATCAACTATTGATGTTTTATAACCTATAAATTTACCTTTCTAGTACTCTCTAATTAAATCTGAAAACTGTTCACCTTCTCAACCATCAAGTTGAATTGTGAGAACCCATAGAATTCCTGAAGGACCTTTCTATATGCAAATAATGGATGTGATAACTTATCATTCCCACCACCGGGATGATTATCCACATAAATCTTAACTGTTCCATTGAGAGTCACATTAAATCATCCTATGGCCCATTGCATGGTAGGTGATAAGCCAGAACGGTCCTAGAAATTCTCATCCCCATCTGCAAGCAAAGAAATTCAGGCCAAAGCTGAGCTGTGTCAATCCTTGCCTATCTCGTGGGCACAAGACTGCCAAGCCACACTGCTTCTCAATCCCTTGTTTCACAAGTGATGTCTCCACCGGATACATTTTGCTCTTTGGGGGAAAATGTTCTAATTCTCTTACTCCAGGCCCCTGGCCCTGTGGGCTCTGCTATGCTGATTCTTTGTTCCCTGCTTCTAGCATGCTTTGAAACCTGTGTATCACCTGCCTTTACGTCACACACAGTATCTGGGATCCACACAATGAGATGGGAGGAAAAACTATTAACTTCATTTGTCACTAATTTTTAACCTAAATTTATCATTTTCTTCAAGTATGAACGTAGACAACAAATCACAGTAGTCTCAGAGACTTTATTTCCTACGGAAATCACAGATTATCTGGAGTCTGGCAAGGAAGATGCAGGGTCATGAGCAGAAAAGTAGGGGGATAGGATTTGGGACCAAGGGTTGAAAAATATTAGAAATTCACTACAATCAGTATGCAATATTAGGTTTAAAAATATTAAGTTTATGCAATGGGCCATGGGATGATTTAAAAGTTAGAAAAATGAGAGATGGCTCGGGGGTAAAGTCTCTGTCTCGCAAGCTGAAGATCCTGAGTTCAGATCCCCAGGGTCCACCAAAAAAAATCAATCAGAAATGGCTTCAGCTTGTACTTCTAGACTTGGAAGGTGGAGCCTGGAAAACTCCAGAGCAAAGCAAAAAGGAGGAAGCATAATTCAGAGTGATTCTCAAAGACACCTTTGGGCCTCCACAGGCATACACAGTACCCTGTGATACACACACACACACACACACACACACACACACACACACACACATGTCACAGAGACACATGAAAAAAAAATTTAAACATTATCTCCTGACTTAAAAAAAAAGAAATGACAGATTCTTCCACGGCACACTAGGGTTGTACAGAGACCTTAAAGTGTGCCCTGATCACCACCTCATAATCTAGAAGGCTCCATTCGATAACTCTACTGCAAGACTCAAGGCTGAGCATAGAGACAAAGAAACATGCATATAATGAAGTCACCAGTTTAACTTATATTTAATGATTACAGTTTGCCCTAATTGATATTCTTGATAACATTGTTACTTTCTGTTGAGAGTTAATGATGGTTGGAGAGAAGCTACTCTCCTCAATGGTACACTCTTGCTCCAGCAAACATACAGCACAAGCCACTAAAGGCAGCCTGCAAAGCTGTGACCTCACATGCAATGACATGAAAGCAGGAGGAAGACTGGAATGGAAGAAGGTTTGAGCAGAAAAGGGAAAGGGTAAAAATGACAAGTTTGCAAAACTGAAAACAACAACAACCATACTTCAAAACACCAAAGACTCTACAATATCCACCCGGAACCAGACCAACCAAAGCTCTCCCCATCCTAAAGCTCAAGGAACCTTGCAGAAGTGAGGCAGGTAGCAAGATTATAAGAACCTAAAGAGGGGGAGAACCAACAAGATACTCCACACAAGTCAGGGCTGCAGCAGCCAGGATTGGACTTTGCCTGACCTGCACAATAGCTGACATGTCAACAACCCCCAAAGTCTAGCACGGATCACAGGGGAGAGGGCTTCAGGGCAGTAGGATCCTTAGAGGCAAGGGGTTAAATAGTCATAATAGAGTTCCCATACTACTGGGCAGCCCAAGAAGAGGCTCCAAGCTATGCCGCTGAGTCTGAACCCTCACTAGTGTAGATGACTCAGACGGAAATTCAGCGCCCACATGAATAGATGCTCTGGAGGGTGGGAGGGAGAAAGCAGGAAGCACCAAGAGAGGAGGAGGGAAGGAAAAGGGATGAGAGGAAGGGGCAGGAGAGTGGGAAGGGAGGAGTGGAATGGGGCACAACAGGGGAAGGGAGGAGGAGAGAGAAGAAGGGGTACCTACTGAGCTTGTATAACTAGGGGGTACCTACTGAGCTTGTATAACTAGGCAAAAAAGTAATAATTAAAAAATGACAAGTTCATTGTTCATACTGAGAGTATGAAACTCTAAAAGAATAAAAGAGCAAAATAACTGTGTTATTTCATTTTTATATCTTTAAAAACATAATTTGCAGAAAGGGCTTATGAAGCCCAGCAGACATCAAAGTGATCAGGACCACAGAAGATGCGGATTCCTGATATCTAAGCTAAGCTCGGTGTGGCTGCAGAGCCATCCTGACAGCAGCCACTTGAATGCCTGTGACACCCTCGTCAACCCCCAGACACAGTTTCCCAGCATCTCATAAAGAGACAAAATCATCTCACTGGTGCACAGAGCCTCGTGCCTTGCCTCTGGATGAGGAGTGTGATGTTTCCTTGAGATACACCAGGGCCATTCCTGCTTGGATAAACTCACCTCTGTCCTAAACTCATGCATGTGACCCAAAGCTGGTTCAAACCTCGGGGAACCCCTGGTCTTGCTGCCAGACAGGACCACACTTCTGCCAGCGAGTCCCCAGCCGAATAAACTGTGCAGTTCTAAACGTAGATGTGGATCTAGCGGTAGATCTGTCTACCACTGACCTTGTAGCCCTGTGAGATCAGCTCTTATACACGGAGACTGGGCCGCTCAGTCCAGAGCGTTACCTTGAAGGTGAACATCATTGCACTGTCACTAACTGCAATTCGAGCACTGTCATTCTTGCTGTTTGCTTCCAGGAGTCCTGGCCTCTGTCCATGTTCCCTGTAGATCATCGCTGCCTGGCCACTACAAGCAGAGGCATTTCGACTGATGGGCATATCCCGGGAGGCTATAAGACACCCCCCCCCACCTTATGGCTCGTTGCTATTCCTTTCTCTAAAAGGAAAGGCTGGGTACTTTGGGCAGTACATAGGAACATACCAGGACCTTCCATTCGCTCTGACTGACAGCTCTGCCTAATAAATCATTCATCTGCTTCCTAATTCCACAATCCAGTCAACAGAAGACCACGCAGCACAACGGTCTGTCTCAAAGCATCACCAATAACTCATTGCCCTGACTCTCTAGAAAGTTCTATGTATTGTACAGGGACAATGATACACAGCAGATTCTTCTTGCTCAGTATGTGCCCAGCACCTCTGAAGAGCTTCACCAGCGTTAATTCCTCTCATTATCAGATTGATCCTACTGCGTAAGTCCTATGGTTATCAGCATTTCAAAGAACGGGAAATCAATACAGAGGATGACGCTGGGGCCTGATAGAATCACAGTGGGGAATGATGGATTCTCACCGTGCCGCCATGTGTCTCTCGTCCCTTTTGCCAGCCCGGCTCCCGTCAGCTCAGTGACTGGGAAAACTCTGCAGGAGACTGGGCAAAGGTAACCACTCATGCCCCTTTGGCTAGTCAAAGTCAGTTTTCTCATCTTGCAAACAATTAAAAGGCTTACTTGACAGGGCTGGTGTAACGATAAAGGAAACATACACACTGAGCGCTAAGCATGCCCCGTGGGTAATTTTCTCAAGATGACACATCCATTAGTGGGCAAACGCTAGCTAGATAGTGAAATAAAAACTTTCAAAAGTAGCAGGACAACGTGGCCCCTGTCAAGATGAGAAGCTTCTAGTTCACAGTGGCTTCCTGGGCATTCCAAGCCCCTTGTGAAAGTCCATCTTCTGCTTGTCTTCCCCACCAGATTGAGTCCTGCTGCTATTTCCTTCCCAACAGTTGCTACATTGAACTTTTTCCCTCTTTCTGGCCTCCCGCCTCTCAAATACAATGCCTGCTTAGTGCCTGCCCCAAAACTATCCTGTATGGTTCAAAATATGATTCAAGTACTGCATTTACTTCTTTACAAAGTCAGCACCGATGCGCAAGGCTCATCCCAGGGCGGCAGGCCAGGACTGGCGGAAGTGAGCACTTCAAGATCAACGAAAGGTCTCTGAGGAGACAGCATTGACGATTCGATAACCTGTACTTCAAAGAAATTATGTTTCATGGCTGGAGAAATGGCTCAGGGGTTAAGACTCTGCCTCACAAGCAGAAGGTCCTGAGTTCGGATCCCAGGTCTCATGTGAAAAATGCTAGGCAAGAAAAGCTGTGGCCTGCACTTCTGACCCTGGTGGGCAGTGTCTGGAAAATCCCAGAGTGAAGCATAAAGGAGGTAGAAGCAACCCAGGATGATTCCTGAAGTCACTCCTTAATCCACACATACACAAATGGAAAATGAATAATTTTTTTAAAACAAAGACCTATGTTTTACTATTGGAAAATTGACATGGTTGATAATGACATTGAGCTGGTATTCAGGGACTCTTTACCTGAAAACCAGACTCAGAAAACAGACACTGTTGTCCCCCCCCCCCAACACATGACAGGGAACTTGGAAAACATACCAACACCTCCGAGTTCAGAGCATCTGGCAGATGTCGGACTATCTTGCCATCCTCACATAGTCTAGGATCTATGACATCTAACCTCAGAGATGGGTATGACTAAGCCAGACCATGCTAGAAGCCTTGGTAAAGGCACCCAGCGAAGAACATTGTTTACTTTTTTCTGTCTGTGTGTGTACGTGTGTGTATTTGTGTAGCAGAGAGCACTGTGTGTGGGGGGGGGCAGAGGGCACTGTGTGTCCCTGTGGAGGTCCAAGGGTGACTTCAGGAATCATCCTGATTGCTTCTACATCCTTGTGCTTGGCTCTGGGATTTCCCAGGCTCCGCCCACCAGGGCCGGAAGTGCAGACCTCGCTGCCTTTTCTGCCTGGCATTTTCATGTGGGACCTGAGAGCTGAGCTGAGGACCTTCTGCTTTGGAGGCGGAGTCTTAACCCCTGAGCCATCTCTCCAGTCCTCGGGTGACGTTTGAATCATCGTATTCACAGCCGCACTCTGGAGACGTTACTCAGAAATTCTTTGTCAGGGTCCCCAGAACTGTAGCCCACTTTGCCCGTACTCCACCCATCACAGTTTGGCTATGAAGGTTTCCACCAAAAATAAAATTGCTTCGAGCCTTGTGAAGCCCAGTGAAACGTTCAGCGGTTGGGCTGTGGGGAAGCAGTTGGATCATACAGGCTCTGACCTAACTGATGGATTAATCTGATCATGGCTTTGCAATTTAATGGCATTACTGAGGGGCGGTGGGAACTGAGAGAGAGGCCATGTGGACTGTGGTCAGGAAGGACACAGGACAAGAGAAGCCCAGGCCTTTTGAGGTCCCCCTCACACCACCGTGCTCCCCAGATGTCTGATCTGGAAGGACTTAACACATGCCCTACTGAGTGATGATCTTGATTTGGGTCCTGCCTGTCCTTTCCATGCCCCCATTCTTCCCGTGGGGGACCGGAAAGCTTATTTTCGCCATTGTATTTTGGAAGAATGTAATCTTTTTATTTTATAAGGACTCGCAGCTGGACTTTGCCTTGAATCTCTGAGGAGACTTTGAACTTGGATTTGAGGACTGCTGGAAGATTCAACACTCCACGGAGACTCTTGGAGATGAACTACAGGCATTTTTTTTATTATAAGAAGAACACGAGTCTTTGGGGGCCAGGACAGGATGTTATGGTTCGAATAAAAAATGTTCCCAGAATATTCATGTGTCGAAGGCTTGGTCCCTGATGCAATGTTCAGAGGTAGGGCTTTGCAAATTTTCATTGTTATTATTATTATTATTATTATTATTATTATTATTATTGTGTGTGATATGTATGCAAGTGTGCACATGCCCCTGTGTGCATGTGGAATTGGTTCTGTCTTCCCACATTCATAGGGGGCTCTGAGATGGAATTCAGGCTACCAGGATTTTGCAGCACTGCACCTTCACCCACTGAGCTATCCAGGAAGGTTGAAGCACTCAGTTCACATTTAAGACAATAGTCGCCGAGTGTTATCTTAGCCGTGTGGACAGGTTCCAGGCTGTCTCATTCGACACCATGGCCTGGAAGCCAGCCCCGCAGTACCCTCTCAGAGAATTAAAACACATTGATATTACATCCAAAAGAACTTAAGTAAACACCCACAGATCCCATTTGAATTCTCTTGAAAAGAAGTCACATCTCCTTGCTGTGGGCAAGAGTCCAGCATATCTGAGCTGCTTTTCCAGTGAGTGTCGTTTGCCTCTTCGCAGAAGTAGAGATGTACATACTCAACTTTAAAACATTTCAGCGCACCTACTGTGATGTTCTGTCAGGGTAAGTCACACCTGGGACTCAGGAATAACTTGCGCGTGAATGAACAGACACAAGTCAGCGAGCCACGCAGCAGGTGATTAGAGCAAGATCTTCAGCCCCCAAATCTCCAACAATTTCAAAAGCTATTGTCATTAATTTAGTAAGGGTCAGATGAAGATTTCTAGGGAAGCTGGGTGGGTAACAGACATCAAAACACAACTGGACAGGAGATAGATATCCTGATGCCCCCACTGTAAAGAATCAACAGCAGTTCACAGTAAGCTAGTGTGTTTTATTTAAATCTAGAGGATAGGCTCTCAAAATAAAAGGTAAAGAAATGGAAATTCTAGCTACCATGATTTGATCAGTACCCATCACACCTATGTGTTAAAATATCACACTGTACCCTATAAATAGTATCATTATTTTATGTCAATTTCAAAATAATAACAAATTGAAATAAAAGGATTTCTATCAATGACTACAATGGTATATAAGTTACTGGGTGGAATGCTTTGGTTAAAAGGTCCGTACTTCATGACAGGACAGAGGAAGAGCCTAGGAAAGGCTATGCATCAACTTTTGATGTCTTAAGAAGCCATGACCAGCCATCAAATTGGAAGGAGTCTGTCTAATGGATACTGTCCTGTCTGTTTCTCATGACCCTCCATGCCAGGTGCATGACCACCTATAAGACAGAGAACATATGGCATTGGGGAGATCAGGGGTTAAGATTCTGCCTCAAAAGCAGAAGGTCCTGAGTTTAGATCCCAGGTCCCACGTAAAAACACCAGGCAGAAATGGCACCAGCCTACACTTCTGGTCCTGGTGGGAGGAGCCCTGAAAATCTCAAAGCAAAACAGAAAGAAAGTAAAAGCAATCCAGAAGGATTCCTGAAGTCACTCTTGGTCCTCCACAGGAACACATAGTGTCCTCTGATACATATACACATACACACACACACACACACACACACACCACACAAGGGCAGAGAACATTTGATGAGAAATGAACATCTGAGTTAGTGCATATGCTAATTATCTCTCCTTGATTATTCTAAAAGGCATGCACATTTCAAAACATCATGCAGTCCACAGTAAGTACATACAATGTCTGAACATCTATTTTACCTACTTAATTTCTCTAGAAACAGAAAACGGGAGCTTCCTTAGCCTGCCAGGCTCAATGACATGCGTTGCTGGCCCACGCAGAGGGCGAAGCTTGATCTGCAATATTTTCCTGCAACCTAGTTGAGCCATCATTGTCCATGTAAAAGAATCCAAGAGACAGAGCAAGAGCCAAGCAAGACAGTTTGCAGCAACAAGACAGACACCAATGTTTGTATGTTCCACTGGAGAAAACCCTGTGTGTTTGGAGATTTAAAGTACTTGGAATTAATCCGACCCTCTCAAAACCAATAGATGAGCTTCATGTTCCCATTAAAATGTGCAATTTACTTTTGACTCTAGGATTTTAAGCTGAGAGGTTTAAGAAACTTTGGCTGGCCTGGTAAGCAGCATTGGGGCTTTGGAGACGTTGAGATTTACTATATTCATAAGTTTAATTTATTGTCTTACCTGCTGAAGAGAAATCAAATATATGATATTTATAAATGCAGTAAAAATGTTTAAAGGAATTTAATTAACCAAGTTGTAAATGCAGCTGATTATTTAAGGCAGTTTTGCCTGTTCAACTGGAACAGTAATGAAATCACCCTTAAACTGAATGGTTGAGATTCACTGGATTTATAGAAAGAACAATACGATTTATAAGTAAGATAGAAGACAGTCTAAGGGAAAAAAGACTTTTTAAATGTTTTATTTGAAGAAACTGAATAGTAGTTTAAAGACTCAAAGTAAATGAACAATACATTCAGGGTGAAGGGGGACCTAGGTGGAGACACCTTAAATTTTTTTTTAAATTCACGTCAACACATGAAAACAATGAGTCATTATCCTCCTTGGCATTATCCTCCCATAGGAAAACCACAGCTTTTGGGCTAATTGTTGCTCAGATTTACATTTATCAAGTATCCCAAATAGTAAGCCATTTTAGAGAATGTATCTTCATCACATGCCTAATAGTGACATGCTGTGGGGGGCGCTGCCAGAGACCACCCAGAAGCCTTCAGTGAAGAAAGCTCGGCCTGTGTTGCAGTTGGCCTGCATGGTTTCTGATAAATGACCATCAAATGGCTTAAGGGGACAAGGGGTTTATTTTTCTTACTGATAGTCCAGTTACAGTCTGTAGTCCTGCTTAACAGAAGAGCATGCACCATTACCAAGCCCGAGGAAACTGGCCACACCATCACCATGTAATAGCTGAGAAAGGGACGATTCTTACTTGTCAGACCAGCATGTCTGACCAAGTGTACACAAGGATGCCAACTCTCTCAACCAGCTCTCAGTATTTTATTCATCTGTTCAGGGCCTAGTCCCACCCACCATGGGCTGGGTCTGCCCCATCAACTAGACAATCTCCTGTAGGTTCACTCTGGGCTTAATTCAACTACTAATTCTCTACAAATGTGCCCAGAGCTCAAACCCTCAACGGTCAAGTAAATAGCCGTGCCTAACTATGACAGCCTGTCTTAAAGCCTTCCCAGCAGACAGTCCTTGTAGGTCAGTCCAGCTTAATTGAATACTCTTCCTGACACCAACACACATATCTTATGTCCATGCAGGACAAAGGCTGATCCCCTAGACCCAGCTCTGAATACCTCTGAAGGGTTATTCTAGCTTCTCAGTTCTGCATGGGTTTGGACTAGACTATCCAGTCCAAAATAACGGTTTTCTCTCTCTCTCTCTCTCTCTCTCTCTCTCTCTCTCTCTCTCTCTCTCTCTCTCTCTCTCTCTCTCTCTCTCTCTGTCTCTCTCTCTCTCTCAATCTCTCCCCTGTCTCCCTTTTCTCTCCTTTCCTTTTTCCCTTCCTCCTTCCCTCCTTCTCTTTCTTCCTCTCCCTTCCTTCTTTCCTTTCATCTGACTTCTTCCCCGTCTCACACACACACACACACACACACACACACCACCACCACCACCACCACCACCACTCTTCTCTACCGACCTCAACCCTTTCTCAAAGCCTGCTTCCTGGAACACTCAACCTATAGCACAAATTATGTAGACAGACCTCTGTGTTTGTTCAACATTAGCAATGCTTAATAACTTAACCTATAGCACAAATTATGTAGACAAACCTCTGCGTTTGTTAAACATTAGCAATGCTTAATAATTTGGGGATATCAGTATCTTCTGACTTAGAAAGAAAAGTGAAGAGACCAGAAAATTCATGAGCCTTAAAGTATGGATAACTGAGAGATCGCCCTTATCTTAGCCCACTGCAGCTGCTGTAAGAAACCATCTTATGCTGATAGCTTATATACGAGAAAAAGTTACTGTTTACAGTTCTAGAGTCTGATACCAGCAGACTTGATTTCTGATGAAGTCCCAATTCTCTGTTTCAAAGATGCGACCACCTACATGTTCTCCACACAGCGAACAGGAGCAAAGAAGACCTATGGGACCCCTTAGGAACACTATTGTGGGGGGCTCAATCTTATGACTCAATCACATTCCAAACACTACCTGCTCCTACCATCCGGTTAAGTCATAAGTCCCGGTACGTGAAACTCGAGAAGACACCAGCATTCAAGCCACAGCCGCCTCTCGCATGATCAATAATTTTAGAGAAAACTTATCGCAGGCTATAGAACAACACATTGCATTTGATTCCAGGGTCTGCATTTCACACATTGTCCCAACATTCGTCACTGCTGTTCACCTGAGGCCACACTTGAACTATCAACATCAGCCCTGCTTTCAAAAGATGGAGAAGGCGCACTCCGTCCCTGACCACTGTTTCTTCCCAGTAGATTCAGCTTTAAAACCTGAACATTGCAGCCCAGAGAAATGTCAGGTAACTGACAGGTGGAAAGACTAAAGATGGATCTCCAGAGAATTAAGCCAAGTTAAAAAAAAAAAAAACATTTCTAACTGCCATGCATTGGGTGGCTCCACGGATATAATATTCTCAAAAGGACAAGATCTTAGGAATTCAAAACAGTATGAGTTTCAGGGGTCAAGGAAAGGGTTCAGGGGGTCAAAGAGCAGGTTCAGGGGTCAAGGAGAAGGTGGGCAGGAGGGAAGAAGAGTGACATGAGGGAGGGACTATATCAATGCCCACATCCAGGTTGCTTCCTCATACACCAGTCCTGCAGGATGCTAGCGCTAGAGGAAACTGGGTGTAGCGGTTAGCCTTCACTGTCACTGATAGAGTCACAACAAAACAACTTAAAGAAACAAAGGTTTATTCTCTTACAACAGACTGGCTATAGTTCCTTGTCCAACACGAAGAGCTGGAGGAACTAGTGACACCATATCCACCTAATGACTGAGAGCAGGACAACTTCACTTGCCAGACCAGCATGTCTAACCAAGTGAACACAAGGATGCCAACTTTCTCAGCCATTTCCCTCCATTTCATTCACCTGCCCAGGGATTAGTCCTGCCCACCATAGGTTGGGCCTTCTCCATTAACTAGACAGTCTCCTGAAAGTTTCTTCTGGGTTTAACTACTAATTCTCTACAAACGTACCCAGAGCTTGAACCCTCAACTGTCAAGTTGACACCTGTATCTAACTGACTGGGTAAAAGATACTGTGGATGGGGTTTTAAATTATATTTCTTACATAATTCAACAACGAAAAAACGAGTTACCCAATTAAGCATATCAAAGAACCTGACAGACATTTCTCCCAAAAGCCCATACATATGGTCAATAAGCCATAAAAAGATTCTCAAGAAAGAAAGACATTCTGTATGTCTTCATGTCACTTCTCACAAACTGCATGTGAGACCACAGTCTCTCAAAGTGAAAAATATGATTTAAAAACTTTGGATGTTGGCAATGTAGGGGAAAATAATGTAGACCAATTTGAATACTTTTTAAACCTTCAAGCCACGTGTTTGCAGAGGGCAACCAGGAAACAGTGAGTCAGGTGTGTTCTGGACACACACAAGTGGAATCTGAAGGAAGTCAGTTCGCAGAGATCAATTTACCATAAAATTAATAAACTTTTCCCTCCAAGGTCTAATTTAAGTTTGCACAAGACCCTGCAGAGGCCCTTGAAATGCACTGGTGTGAGTTAAATCTTAAAAATACTTAACCAATATTAATGAACACTGCTTTTCACTCCAGTTTATCCCCATCTGACTTCATCTCGTGTTCCATAATGGTGATGAGATTGCAAGCATTCGGGGGATGTGAGCGAGAAGCAAGTGGAGGTTGATGAGCTCTGAGCGCATTGGGGATTTCCATGGCTGAGTCATGCTCGCCATCTTAGTCGACATTACAGTCAGATCCCTCTGCTTACTGTGTCACCTGGCCTAGACTCATGACCCAGCACATAGGTCGGAGGTCAGACTTCTACCTAACATGTCTGAGGTTCCATTACAAACTATCACTGCCCCCATATTCAGAGCTTGAGGACCTGTCCCACAAAGTGAATCTGTCTGTGGAGGAGAAATCTTAATTTGTTTTCTGTTGCTATAAATAAAATCCCTGACATATACATAAATACATATGTTCAATATACTCTGAACTAAAGACCCGATCATGGCTCTGGAAAAGGCCTTTCAGCCACGTCACAACATGGGTCCCTGGCAGGAACCATGGTGCAAGAGGAAAAGCTCACACTGGAGCCAAGAATGAAAGGGAGGACCGAGATTCAAGAGCCCTTTGCTTGCTTTCTAGTAGCTCCTCCTCCAGGAGTTAACTAAGGTCCCCTGTGAAGGGGACCCATCTCTTCCAAGGACGATGCTTCCACCAGTCTCCACCTCCTCCCAACACCACTACCGGTAGTATGGTCCAGGTTTTCTACCCTTGAGGCTTCAGGGACACCCTCGGACCAGAGCCATGCCTCAGCAAGAGGTGAATGTGAGTACAGTCCTAGGTGAGCCCTGGGTCAGTACCACGGATGTCTTCATCAGAGGAAGAGGCAGCAGGGAGCACCTGCTTGAGGGGAGGAGCTACGTGAAGATACAGAGACGAGAAGGCCATCTCTACGCCAAGGAGAAACCAGAAGAGCCGCCACCTCGACCTCGAACTTCCAGCAGTGGAGGGAGGGGATGAATTTCTGAAGTTTAAGCAAACGTCTGTGGTGCTTTGTCATGGCAACCAGAGCAGACTCACTCGGCCTCCACTCGAGCAGGCCAAATACAGCTTAGCACGATGCTTGTGTTGCTAGAAGTCAAGCATGAAGGCTGTGAGCATCTCGGGTGACCTCTGTAGGACCCAGCACAGGACACTGCTATGTGGCCATAGCATCTTGTCCCAGTGAGTCCGGCAATCCCAGATGAAGCCATTGCAAAATAGTGCTAATAATACATAGACGTGATGTGGGTGACCGGATGCTCTGTGTCTGAGCTGCTCTTCCTACTGAGCAATGACTCTACCTGGATCATGGGCACAGTCACATAGCTCAATAGAACAGGCAATGGCTGAGAACGCTTTGAGAGTTTTCATTGCAAAAATTGACTTTTACATATATACTGTGTGGTTCTGTCTCTCATTCTAAATAAATAATGCTATCGTTTTGTGATTTTTTGCATTTTTTCTGCAAGTTATCTACAACTGAGTTTTTCAATGTCCCCACCGCTGGATGCACACGATGGCGGATGCCGGTAGGAGTTCTGCACCGGCAGGTTTTGCTTGTTTTAAGAAACTGTGCGTCGTTGTCCTTCCAAGCCCAGAGAAGCACCGAGTAAAGAAAAGCAATGTTTTTATTAAATAAAGTGACAGACAAGAGAAAAGGTTTGGATACAAAGAATTTTTTCCGGAAAACTAAGCATTTCTTCACTTTTCACTTAGAAAAAGACAATCTACAAACAGGCTCGGCCTCTGGTTTAAAAAACTACAAGAGCTCTTTCAAAAAGCGGTTTTGCGTGTAAAGTGATGAGAACATTCTGTGTCAGTTTTATTGGCATATTTTTTCTCTTTCTTAATGGTATTTGAAACAATGACGCCCATGGGCAACACCCTGAGTTTTGATGCCCGGATGCAAGTTTGTGTTCACGTTGTTACTACGACAGCCATCTTAGTCTACAGCCTGGATGGCTTGTCAGTCCTTTCAACAAGTCCACTCCAAATCTCACTCCAGCCCCAGCTCAGCATCTGAGCTCCTTCCAGAAGCCCCCTGGAGCCTTCGGCTCCAAATCAAAGGGTTTGCCAGCCAGCAAAGAGATGGGAGAAACTGCTTTGTGGGTGAAACGGATTGTGTTCCAAGTGTTAATGTGTGAGCTAGCAGGGTCTCCCAGCCCCTCTGTCTTCAGTGACATTAATTCTTGGACTCCATGACTTTCCAGAGGATTCTGTGGTTGGTCTTTCAGAGGGACAAGAACTGCAGACTCCCATGGGCTTCCACGCATCAGTGTGCGCCAACATGGCTGTCTAGGCGGGCGTTCATTCTGAGCCTTCATCGCTGTCTTCACCACCGCCTGTGCTCACAGAAGGCGATCTGGGTCCATGGAAGTCACCACAGAGTCCAGTGACCCTCAGAACCAGAGTGACTCCCAGTCCCCCGGCAGGTGAGTGGTTCAGAGCTCATGACACAAGTCACGAACCCCCACAATCACGCTAATGTCTCTCCTTGGCAAAATACATGCATAAAATGATGTTGGTGCTGGTTTGTAACTTTGGAAATCCATTTAATCTTGTCCCGGATAATTACTTTATTTGTCCTCTGAAAGTGACCAAAGCACATCCATGTGGAGTCTTTTACTAACAGACATATAATGGTTGCTAGGCAACATCGTGCATTGTTATTTCTTCATCTAATTTAAAATTCCCAACTCATAGTAAATGTCTTCAGAGAGATGTTATTGTTCAGGGTGGGCCAAGTACGATTTTTCACTGTAGCCCATTCAATTTAGAGAAGAAATTACAGCGCACTGTTTAATCAACATAAAATGATTTGTACAGAACATTTAACATCTTCTTGAAGTATAGCTGTCTTCCTTTACTAATCAGATCTACTTAATTTATTTTAAACTTTCCTAAGGAGATTTACTTGCTCCTTCAATCCCTGCCCCTTCTCACTGTCCCCTAACACTCAAGACAATTTATAGGTACGTTTTTGCACAAGAAACTGAAGACCAGGGAAGAAAGATTTGGAGGTACAAGATGCACCCTTGTTGTCCTGTAATTGAGTCCTGGGAAAGAGGTCTTAGAAGTAGGGTCATCGTTCCAATGTCACCCAAAGGTCCAACGTCCCTGTAGAGAAGATGCTCAATGCTGTGGTATCTCATGCTGATGCCGCAGAATCAACCCTTCGGCCAAAGAATCACCTGGCTCCACTTCAAGTGTCTTGAGAGCGAACAGTTGAGAGACACTCCCAAAGGATAGCATGTCATGTTTTTTTCATTCACCCGATAATATTTCCTGACAGTAAGATTAACCTCTTGGCAAAACTTACTGGAAAGGAAGTACATTTCTGCATCCTGGCCTCCTCGATTTGAATTGAAACATCAAGTGGCTCAGAGCAGACCACAATAGACTCTTCATTTATCATGATTGCCTGGAATTTGGAATGTTTTCAGGATAAGGAAAGACAAGAACTTTAAATGTGGAACGTTTTAAAGGAAATGTAATTTGGTTACCATAACAATATGGAAAAAATCTAATTTTCTTAGTACTAGGTCTCTCTTAGGACAAGATGGATGTTTGTTGGCTTGGAACTTTATGAAGCATCCTGGTGTGTGTGTGTGTGTGTGTGTGTGTGTGTGTGTGTGTGTGTACGTTCCCTAGAGAAGAACTTTAAATTACATTACAGTAGAAGGTCAATAAGTTATTGGGGTTGGAATCACTTATTCTTGGTTTGTGAAATTTATTTTCAGCATAGAGGCTGTGGTAGTGAGGGCTAAAGGGAAGAAAGGACTAGTCAGAAGCAGAAAAAAAACTGGAGAAAGAGTTCAGATATCCAACAGAGGGTTTGCCACTGCTCGCTGTTGCAACAACACTGCTCTTGTTACTATAGCAGCACAGTGCGGCAGGTAAAGGGCTCCCACTCCCTTCACTAAGGAGACAGCCAAGCACACTGTAAAGAACAACCAAAAAAAAAACTGGATTCAAATCTCAGCTGTGCTGGTTTAATCCCCGGACGATGGGCTGCCCCGCACATCCCTGTTTCCTTCTGCATTCTCGTTTCTGAGACAGGCTTAGAAAAACCTTAGGATTCTGTTGCAAGGAATAAAACATCAAGGCCTACCAGAGCTCTGGGTCCCACAGCCTGCAGCCTGTCACTACGCCATGTGGGGAGAAAAAAGTCTGGCTCTTCTTTCCTCCCACCTCAGAAGTTTCCAGTCCCCAGACCCGGAAGTGAAGCTGGAGTTAGAGTCTGTGGTTAACAGACAAGCATCAGGTTCTGACACTGCGATGTCCCACGAATGGAACAGCATGTCAGGCAGCGGGGACTGGCTGGGAAGACCAGCCGCACCTATGCTGTTTTGTTTTGTTTTTTTCAGTTTCACAGGAAAATTACATAGATCCCTTAAACATGCATCAAGAGAGAAATGTTTAAGAATCGAACACACACAGAGACTCTATATCAACCACCTGGAACTAGGCCAGCCTAATCTCTCCCCATCCTTAAGCTCAGGGAAATTCATGGAAGAGGGGGCGGTAAGATTGTAAGAGCACAAGGATGGGAGGAGCAATGATATGCAAGATACTCCACACAAGTTAGGGCCGAAGCAACCATATTTGGACTTTGCATGCTCTGTGCAATGTCCAACACACTATTAACCCTAAAAAGTCTAGCGTTTGCTAAAGGCACCAAGATCCTTGGAGGCAAGGGATTGACAGCCACAGTAGTGTTCCTAAGCTTAAGGGGAACACAGGAAAGGGTTGAGGGAAATGCCGCTGGGTCCTTGCACCTCATCGGAGAGGAGGACCCAGAGGAGAGTTTGGAATGCACATTAAAGGATGCTCCGGGGGATGGGGCTGGAGAGGTGGCTCAGGGGTTAAGCCTCTGCCTTGCAGGCAGAAGGTCCTGAGTTCGGATCCTAGACCCCACGTATAGACGCCAGGTGGAAGCGGGGGCGGCCTGCGCTTCTGGTCCTGGTAGGGCGGAGCCTGTGAATCCCGGGGCAGAAGGAGCTGGAGGTGTCCATGGTGGTTCGCGAATTCGTCCGTGGTTCTACATATACACAGACACACACACACACACACAGACGCGCGCGCACATACACACACACATGCACACAGTTGAATAAATAATAATAATAATAATAAAAATTTAATTTCAGTCCCCAAAAGGCAAAGCCTGGAAAAAATCCCTAGGGATCACTGGCAAGCCAAACCAGCCGAAGGGACTCTGAGCTTGAAGAGCCAGCCTCAAAGGAAGATGAGCATTGGAAGATGATTCCCAGCATTGCTCTCTGACACACACACACACACACACACACACACACACACACACACACGAACATGAAAAGAAAAAAAAGAATCCATTTCAGTGAGAAGCTAGTAGTGTGTGGTAGCCACATCATCTATTTACACATAGACATGACCTTTAAAGTGCAAGAATGATGTGAAGAAATTTTATCCCTTGAAGTATTTTAAACAGGTTCATTCTCAGGACAAGGGAAACGCACAGGTCCATGCGTCTTTGCATCTAGAGTAAATGAACTGTCCATCCAGCCAACAAACTCTTCAACAAGTCATCATCTGTGCACCAGACTGCAGGTCCAGCTTTGAATGCGCTGGCAGCGCATCTGAAGTTGCTTTTCCTTCTAAAAGCTGCTCTGTGCGCATCTCTGTGGAGTCCTCTGCCCTCATTTCAAACTCTAACCGCCTCCTACTTCTGCAAAAACAAAACTCAGCTTCTGCCTGGGTCTGGGGACAGACAACCAAGGAAGTACCTAAGGAAGGTGACAGCCCGCTGATCCTAGGTGCAAGCCAAAGTTCTTTGGACAGAAAATCACAGACGCTCCACCAGCAAGATCTGGTGAAAGGTGAACATGACTTTTATGCCCACAGACACTTCACATGGTGAAAAAAGACATGGCTGGATAGAGATCAGACCCTCTAAGTCCAGATTTGCTCTCAAATCATGACCACTGGGTCTGTCTTCTACGTGTCAACTGAAGTAAAATTAAGCTTTATCTGCATTGCAGTGCATAGACGTAAATCCCAAATTACTATGGCTGTGTACAGAGACACCCAAAATTTCGTGAGTCCAATTTATGACACAGTTAGTGCTCCAAACCATACCCCTAGCTCCTGCATAATCATCCAATTTCTTCTACTGTCACTAACCAGCAATCTCGAGTTCATCCCTCCTTACACACACACACACACACACACACACACACACACACACACACACACACTTTTTTTCCTTGATTTTCCACTGAACATTCCAGAAGGACTACTCATTCATTCACTTCCAGTGGTGGAATCAAGGCACCAGGAACAAATAAATGGGTTAATTACATTGTTATGCTACATCTAAAACAGACATAGTAGAAGTGACCAGTTACCAACATGAAGGTCACCACAAAAGAGACAGACAGATGAGACAGAGATACCATTGTGGCAAACGGAGCCCACAAGTATTCTGAATATAGCTTTGGTCGGGACTACTGTGATAGTCCAGGGACCTTTTAGTGAATCATTTTTCTCCTGGTGCCCTTTGTATCTGACAAATATTGATCTGCATTGTGTTTTGAATAAACAATGAAAGCATAGTCTCATACAGGAATTGACCTACTCTACTTAGCACCTCAGGACCTTCAGACTCTCGACTTACAATCCTGTGTCCATTCTACCTATTGGTAACTGGTTGGAAGATCTTGTCAAGTCCTCAACCTTTCTCTCCTACAGTATAAAAGAAAAGAGCAATTGGGGAGGGCAAAAGGGGAAGGTCTATGATAATTAAGTTTCATGCTCCTGTATTAGTCAGGTTCTCTAGACATGCAGAATGGCCGAGGTAGTCCAACGATGGCTGCTGGTAGCTGCTCAGTTCCGTAGTCAAGTGGGTGATGGCTGAAGGCTGGAGAATCCCTAGAGTCTTTAGTCTAGCCGACGACGACTTGGAGGATTGGAAGGCTAGAGGGTCGAAAAAACCGGGTGACGGAAGGAAGAGCGATTCCTAGCACAGCTGCAATAAGCATCTCTTCTCTTTCTTGACTTCTTTTTCTTTATTTTTTATTATTATTATTTCCGCTCATACAAACTTAACAGGTACACTGGTCCTCTCCCTCCCTCCATCTCCCCCTGACTCCCTTGCTCCCCCCTCCCCACTTCCCTCCCTCCCCATCCCCCAGTGCCTCCATCCTCCCCAATCCCCAGAACATCCTTTAATGTGCATGACAAACTCTCCTCTGGGTCCTCCTCTCCGATGAGATTCCAGGACTCAGGGGCATTTCCTAGGACCCTTTCCTATGTTCCCCTTAAGCTTAGGAACACTACTGTTGCTGTCTTGACTTCTTTTTATATGATGCAATACTGGGAGGATCCTATGAGAAATTTGGAGGTTCTGACAGGATCTAGGGGGCAGGTATAATCCTATCAGGTAATCTCAGTTGATCCTTGCAGATGTGGTCTTAGTTAATACCAAGTGTGTCAAGTTGACACCCAGGCTTAACTATCACAGCTCCAATTTCACATTTGAGAAAATTGAGACTCAGGACCATCACATAACACACCCAATGTCACACAAAACATGGAAGAAAGATTTGGGATTTTGACCAGCAATGATTTGGGTGTATTTACTTGTGGGGCCCTTTTAGATTTAAAAATTACTGCTTTTTAAAGCAATAGCATTTTAATAGATCACCGAATGAATCAGAGCAAGCAGTAAATTAATCAATTTTGTTGAGAAAACAATGGTTTTGGAAACAAACCAGTGTTTGTCATTAATTAGGGAATCCACAGATAAGAGTAAGAAAGAAGTTAAGTAATAGTCAAAGAATGAGCCTGGAAAACTGAGTTCCAGAACTTTCCATAGTAGATTCTGGACAGAAATTGCCAACTGACCTCAATATTTTGGCTGCTTATAATTGTCAACATATTTTAACAGTGCCAGCAATGACGAAGTTCTTGGGAGACTGAGATGAAGACAAGACAAATCCTCACATCATATCTAAAAATGTTTTGGCGACATGTAATATGGATAAAAATTACATGAATGCTTCACTCTGGAGGGGGCAAGATCTCATGAGGCCCCACACCTCCCTGAGAGACTGATGAGGGTCAGTGCTGATGGGGGAGGGACGTCTTCCTCCATGGTATGAAGGATTCATGCTCAACACGTGCTTAGGCGCATGTGGTCAAAGGCAAACCAGATGACACTCAGTGGACCACACGTGCAAAGAGAAAATAGAAGGAAGATTAGCAGGGGAGAAGAAGGGTTGCCATGGAAAAGGAGGAGGTGAAATCGGGGATTAAGTTATGAAAATATCATAAATTGGTTATATTCACGTATGAAACATTAAAAGAAAAAAATTTAAATGCATGTATGCATTTGTACAGAGGGTACCACAAAGCATGTAGTACATTCTACTTTGTGCAAACATTCAGAATCTTTAGATGTGAAAGCATATATGCGTAAGCGCATCTCTAGTCACAACACTGCGCGTCGACACTCCGGCGCTTCTGACTCCCACCAGCCGTGACTTAGCTCTGCTATCAACTTCTCTCCATCACTTACCCACCGCATCGTCCCTGTTCTGCTAACTATATCCCACTCGCAAATCCTAGCAATTTGCCAGAAGGAACTGAATATAATTTGGGAAGCAAATGTGGATTTTAATTTTAAGAAACCTGATCAACCCTACACTGCACAGAACGTGATCCCACAGGCGTTGCTGATACATGCCGAGCCCAGAAGGGCACCTGTGGTCAGGAAGCTGACATTGTAACATAGCAACACAACTTCAGCTCATGGTCTCTGCTTTGTCCTTCCAAGACCGTCTTTCCAATGGAAGTCAGTCATGATTTACTGCTAATCGGTTTCTAATTTTTTTAATTAGTATAGCCATCAGAAGCTACCTGGAGAATCTATTTAATCAGGCATCGTTAGTAATATTAAGTCCATACCTGAACTGTCCACAACATCGGGGCAGGAGCCGACCTTTGTCGTGTTAGCGTGAATCATGGGCTGTAGAGCAAGAAAGATCTGTCATTGGGGCTGTGAGCCACAGATTCTGAAGCCACCAGAGCTAACTGCCTTTGTCTCACGCACTGTCCTTCTTCCATCCTGCCTTCACCCTGGCCCCTGCAGACCCTCTTCTACTGTCCCATGCAGTCGAATTGGTCGTTCATCAGTTAATGGAGTTGGTCCAATCAGAGATGTCCAGGGTATATACAGCTGCTAGAAGGAAAAGCAGAAGACGCCATACCTTCTGCAGAGGGACGTTTCCAGAGAAGGTAACATGGGCTTCTTTGATACAGCAAATACTTTTGCCATATATTTACTTCCCAATCCAGAACTAGACAGTTTCCTAGCAAAAAAAAATCTAAGGCAAATCATTGATATTGTGGGAAGCAGATTTAAGGATAAAACACAGGCACTTGCAAGAGTCAACTGGGCACACAGGCACGTGGGACAGTCAACTGAATACCACTGGATACAGAAATAGTCAGCTCACTAATGTTCTCCATGCTCTCCACACCTAGCAGACACAAGTAAACCCCGCCAGTCGTGCTCTCTCTCTCTCTCTTTCTCTCTCTCTCTCTCCTCCTCTCTCTCCTCTCTCTCCTCTCTCTCCCCAATAGAGGACAGAAGGCTGAACAACCTAACACCTTAGAGAGGGCTGAGACAATTATGAAATTAGTTTCTGGACATGGGCTGAGTGTGGAGAGCATGAGGAAAGTTTCAGTGAGGAGGAAATGATTGTGGAAAGGTTAGTGAATGAGAAAGCCAATGTGTAATATTAAAAGAATGTGAGAGCAACTGAATGTGAAAACAACTGTATGTAACTGTGTGTGATAGATAAGTGGGCCGCTGTGTCAGCCTAAACTGTGTGATAGATAAGTGGGTCTCTGCATAATAAATGAAAATGTGTAATATCAAAATGAGGCAAAACAACTGCATTGTAACTGTAAACAGAATGTACCCCAATGATGTAATGTGGAATAAAACAGTATTTAAGGGACAGGCCAAGAACCGGGACCTCAGTTTGGCAGGGACAGAGCATCCGGAGACTCTGTCCGGTGGGCAGCCGAGCTCCCCGATGCAGCTCCAGCCAAAGTGCGCCCTGCTCCCCTGAGGACGTGACCGCTGATCGTCCGGCACCCTCAGCTCTGGCGATGCGCGGAAACGGCCCTTCGTCCAGTCCCGGTCCCGGCTCGAGACCTGCGCCCTGGAATATGTGGATCAGTAAGCCCCGTGTGGTGTGGTTATAAGTCAGCAGCACAGCCCCCCCAAGGTGTGCTGGCGACACTGAGACATAGGAAGGACCCTCCGACCCAGTCCCTACTGTGGCCATCTAGACCTTCACAAGTACTGAATATACAGTAAACACAGTAGAAACTGGGCTGGGCGACACCCATTTGTAGTTCACCTACTCAGGAGACTAGGGCAGAAGGATCACTTGAGCCCAAGCGTTCAAGACCAGCCTAGACATTAAAGTGAGAAGCCCTCTTAAAAATCAAAATTAAAAAATAAGATGAAACATCTACCAGCCGGATCCACAGATGCAAGTCAAAAGTCTGGGCATACAAAGTACAGAACATAAGTGACTTCAGACTGTTTGGCCCAAAATAGGACACCTGAAGACCTCCCTTCCCCAAGACTCAGGGAACATTGCGGAATGAGGGGTGGTAAGAACGTAAGAACTTGAGGAGACGGGGATTTGACCAGATGGTACCTTCTAACCATGGCGGGACTGTGTGCACTACCACAAGGCCTGCACGGGATTGGTCCTGTCCACATTTCACCCTGGAAGATCATAGAAGGCTCCACGCCTCCTTGTGAGATTATTGGGGGTTAACATTGGTGGGGTAGAGAAGGGAAATGATTTCGTCGATGGTATCCAACTGTTACATGATTCAGGCTCCAGAAAGGGCTCATGCGCACGTCACTGAAAGCAAACTAGATGGAACCCAGTGGTCCACACATGTGAAAAGACAGAAAAGTAGGAGGGAGTGTGTTAGGAAAGGAAAAAGGATGCGAATGCGGAAGGAAAAAGGATGGAGTTGGGGCAGGTGTGACAATATCCTAAGTTCACTATATTCGTGTATGAAATTCTAAAAGAATAAAAATTATATTTAAAAAATTAGAACACAACACCCACCCACCTATCCTGTCTTATATTGAGTTTTTTTTCCCACCACCGTAGCAAAACCTTGCCTGCATTAATTAAAGCATTCATTATTCTCAATTAAATACCAGGTTAATCAAACTCAGATCTCAAGCCAAAACAGGCCTTTGACATTGGAAGCCACCTTTTAAAATTAATAGGA
Source organism: Typhlomys cinereus (assembly GCA_023101885.1). Taxonomy (NCBI): domain Eukaryota; kingdom Metazoa; phylum Chordata; class Mammalia; order Rodentia; family Platacanthomyidae; genus Typhlomys; species Typhlomys cinereus. Next base: position 427,440 of record JALPQD010000258.1, read on the forward strand.
TTTCTGTTTCTTCCAGAGCTGGGCAAGCACGTACCCTAGCCTATAAGATTACAGAAATATAATTCTCAAGGAATTGAATGTACAAAAGCATTTGAGACATTGCCAGTGAATTTAGGACTAGAAGACTAAACCATCGCTGTCCGTTTGGCCCATGAAGCTCAATCATTGCTCTCAAAGAATGGCACAAGAATGTGTGTGTGTGTGTGTGTGTGTGTGTGTGTCTGTATCTGTGTGTCTGTGTCTGTGTGTCTGTGTCTGTGTGTCTATGTCTGTGTGTCTGTGTGTGTGTCTGTGTGTGTCTGTGTGTATGTGTGTGTGTATGTGTGTGTATGTGTGTGTGTCTGTATCTGTGTGTCTGTGTCTGTGTGTGTCTGTGTGTGTTTCTGTGTGTGTCTGTGTGTGTGTGTCTATATGTGTCTGTATGTATGTCTGTGTGTATGTGTGTGTGTGTGTGTGTGCGCGTCTGTGTGTGTGTGTCTGTGTGTGTGTCTCTGTGTGTCTGTGTGTGTGTCTGTGTGTGTATATGTGTATGTGTCTATATGTGTCTGTATGTGTCTCTGTGTGTGTCTGTGCATGTGTCTGTGTGTGTGTATATGTGTGTGTGTCTGTGTGTCTGTGTGTGTCTGTGCATGTGTCTGTGTGTGTGTCTGTGTGTCTGTATGTGTCTGTGCGTGTGTCTGTGTGTATGTGTGTGTGTGCGTGTGTCTGTGTGTGTGTGCGTGTTCTGTTGCATATGTGGGGCACGGAGCATGCTCACACATACGGAAGTCAGAGGTCAACACTGGAATATCTTCCGCAATCGTTTCTCTTCCTTGTGTTCTAAGACAGGATCTTTGCTGAACAGGGAGCTGCCCATTTCAGCTGGACTGGCTGGCCAGCAACACAGAGGTAACCGGCTCTGACCCCAGCTTCAGCTGTGGGATTCCAGCTGCGTGGTGCCTTGTGTGGCTTTTACATGGATGGTGGGGATCGAACTCAGGCCCTCATGCTTGTACAGCAAGAATACTGAGTCATCCCCAGCCTTCAGACAACGACACCAAGTTATGCCCCACTTTTCTGCCTCAGACTACACATCATTCTAACTTAATTTACCACGATTTTATTTCCAGCCACTTTTTACCCTCAAACAACCTTATAATTGTGATAATTAGGAACATTAGAGTCGATAGAAGTTTGTAAGAGGAAATTAAATCCATTTGGGCATCGCCCTAACCAATTAGAGTAATTATCTTGAAATTCAGATGCCACAGTCAGAGTCGGAAGCGTCCCTCCTTCAGCCAAGTCATCCCTCCGCGTGTCCACAACGTCGTCCATTACTGACAGCCGTCCCTGGAAACAGGAGCGTGCACCAGCCAGAGATGTGGGAACACTGGATCCTCTCTCCTTCACGCCCATTCAGACATGGCTGCTGAGCCACCTGGGCCCAGAACTGACCAGTAGGTCTCCCCGACTGGACTGGACCCTGGGGACGCATGATGCAACATTCTACCTCCTTGTCTCAAGAAGTGGATCAGTGGCATCTTTTCCTCTTCCACCTTGGTGACCTCCGCTTCTTGGTGCCGTCAACCGACTTTACCTCTTCGAGGTCTCCTTACTCGTTGCCATTTCCCAAGGTCCACCTTGACCCTCTGCCTTTCTTGTTGCACGTGACCTCCTTGAACGTCAATGAGTTCACATACTACCAAATCCACACAGTGATGCCAAATCCTTCCACTGAATTCCCAACTCTTGTACCTTCTTTAGCCGCTTATAGATATCCATGGACACTTTAAAGTCTACATACATGAAACTAAACTCCTGACTCCTTCTTCACTGATGTACTCTATTCTGTTCAGATGACACCTAAAAATGAGTGGTGACAAATGACGATTCTCCCCCCCAAAACAATATTACCAGCTGGAACATCCAGTTGTAACCATCCCCTACATAACAGTCCTCATCAGTGTAATTAAATGAAGGACATGAACACAGAGTCATCCTGAATTTAAAGTGGGCTCTAAATATGGCAAAGTCATCCTAGAGAAAGGCAGAGGGAGATGAAAGAAGGTTACAAGGAAACAGAGATGGAGCCTGGAAGCTGGATCTATAAGCTTATGGGGTTTCAGGAAACAAAAAATGCACTCTGCAGAAACAATCAGGGTCCAAGTAGAAAGGTCTCTCCAGGTAAAAGGACACTCACATAGGGCAGGATCCCAGCAAAGCCTTCCACGGGGCTGAAGAAATGTATGGATGTCTGAGAATCTAATTCTCATGGTATCTTACAGTTCCTTTGTCTTGGAGGATGGTCATACCCTGAAGATGAAAGTTAAGGATTTGCACAAAACCCCCCTAGCATATTGAGTCTAAGCTCCATGTTCAAAAAGGTAGAAGGTGGTTGCGTCTAAAACTCAGCCAAAGGACAATGGAAGAGGAGGAGGAGGAAGAAAAAGAGGAGAAGGAGGAAGAGAAGGAAGAGGAAGAGGAGAAGAGGAAGAGGAGGAGGAGGAAGAAGAGGAGGAAGAGAAGGAGGAAAAGGAAGAAGAAAAGAAGGAGGAAGAGAAGGAGGAGGAAGAAGAGAAGGAGGAGAAGGAAGAGGGGGGAGTTGGGATGCACGCTCAGCCAGACAAGGAGATAAATCGTCCCGCCGAGGGGCTGAACAGATGGCGGCTGCCCTGTTACCAGCTCCCGCTCTGCTGAGCCGGCGCTCAGGCTGCCAGCCAGAACCGGTCCAGAAGACCGTGGGAACTCCAGAGGATAGGCTGGGCGTGGGAGGCAAAGAACGAGGTCGGCAAGACCATCCTGAGGGGATTTGCTTCTGATTCTGCTGGGCGGCCAAGAATGTGATTTTTTCTCCCCATCATCTCTTCAAAAAATCTGAAGCCAAACTTCATGAACGCGAGATCAGGACAAGTGGGCTTGGGGGGATGCTTGGGACCACGAAGTCTGACTTCAGAGTAGGCATAAGGGAGAATAGAGTCACCCAACGTGCTTTGTGTCACCCAGAAAGGCCCCATGAGGATACGTCAGACTGTTCACAGGGTCTCCCTGGGGAAGCAAACAAGCACAGGGCGGGAAGAAGCCTCCGTCCCCATTTTATTCTACCTTCCACTTAGATCTATTCATTCGCCAAGAGACCTCGGGGCATTGCTCTGAGATGCTCAAAGCCCAGCAGTCCCAGGTTGTAATTAGTTTCACCATCAGCAGAAAGCACCTTTGTCTTATTTCTCAAAAGTCAAAGCCAATCGATACACCCTCCATTTATAACCTCCCCTGGTTAATCAGAAGGTCAACTGGCACCAAATCTCCACCGGGGGAGAGTGGAAATCCTTAAGACTATGAAAAGAGCAAAACCCACGCAGCCTCCTGCTGAGAAGCCACCTAAGGTGAGCGGAAGGACACCGATCAGGCATGGTCGCCATGTCCCACGTGGACCTCACCAGCAAGAGTCTCCCAGACTCGCACGCTTCTGAGCAAGCCCCTTTCATAACCTTGGGCCCCTCTCTTAAAAATGAATATGCTAGGGCTGGAGAGATGGCTCAGGGGTTAAAACTCTGCCTCGAAAGCAGAAGGACCTGAGTTCAGATCCCTGCTCCCATGTAAAAATGCCAGCAGAAATTGGCAGCCTGCATTTCTGGTTCTGGAAGGCAGTCTGGGAAATCCCAGAGTAAAGCAAAAAGGAAGTAGAAGCAATCCAGGAAGGTTCTGGAAATCACCCACAGGGACACACAGTGCCCTCTGATACACACACACACACACACTTAAAATAAGAATAAAAAATGAATATGCTAATTGGATGACAGGCAGCCCTTTTAACCAAAAGCTTCAGTTGAACATATTCCTGCCCCAGAGACTAGTCAACAAAAACTGGAGCCACGAGACTCCAAAGACTTGCTGCTTCCAGCTCTGGCTAGAGCCGGCGTCCCCTTCCAGCATCAGACACCAGAGGCGCGCAAGGCAACAACTGCGACAGCTTCAGGACTTCACGTGTGCTTAGCAAGCAGGCTCTGAGTCAGTCCAAAACAAAATGCTGTTTTCACACTTACCAGGCAAGGTCAGGACCCAGGAAATCCCCACGGAGTAAAAGGTGGTCAGAGGCTGGGTGGCCGAGGACTTGTGGAAGATGCGGCAGGAGACTCTTTGGCCATCGCCGTGGGTGAGAGAAGGAAAAGCAAAGGGGGCTTTGGAGAGAATCGGCGTCCCTGGGCATTGACTCCAGCAATGCAGACTCTGGCTTGGAGGGCGGCACTCACGGCTGAGCTACAAAAGACCTTCCCCGACTGACCCTGCGGCTGGGGCTGCCTGATAGTAACCTTGTTTTGGGGGGATCATAACCCCAAAGGGGCGTCTAGGTGATATCAAATCCCCAGCCTTCACCCCAAACAGAGCTGGAGACACAGGGCTGAGGCACCTCCTAAATGTGTGCTCAGCACCCGAGATAATTTCAGCTGGATTTGGCCCCCAGGGAATGAGCGACGATGCTTCCAGGTGACTGGCTGGGGGGCTGTCTAAAATCCTCCCGCCTTGCATTCGAGGTTCTTTGGCCCAGACAGAGCTTCCCAGGTGGTATTTCCTCTGCGGAGCACACATCCCCATCTTCACACGGAACCCCGTCTTCACACGGAACCCCGCCTCCCTCCAGCTCCTGTTTGCCAGGGACCCCCGGGGTCCACAGAATTAACCAAGCCCACTGCTCTGGAGGTGTCCTGGGGGTTCTGGAGCCACCTGGACTGAGGTCTGGGGGTACACACGCTCCGCCCCCTAGATGTGGCTTAGAAACCTAAAGGAAGATCCCCCCATATCACCTCACACAGCCTGTGACTCCCCCCTCCCCACGCAGCGGTTGCCATTAAGAAGCTTGGGGGCACAGCCTGTGACTCCCCCCTCGCCACGCAGCGGTTGCCATTAAGAAGCTTGGGGGCATCTCCAAGTGTTATAACAGAGCTGAAAGTACCAGAAACTGGCTCAGAGTCCTCAGAGAAAAACCATTTCGGGCTTTTCTTCTAGTTTGCACGTGCCCACCGTCATATCTGGAGAATCATAATGTAAAACAGTCCTTATGGTGGGTTGTCAGAAAAAAGAATTGAAAACATACTTACTAATCCCAGATGTTTTTTATCTGACTCTCCCTGCTTTAAATATTTGAAAATTAACTCCAAAATGTGCAAATTTAGATGCATATCAATTTTATGTATATATTTCATATAGATATGCAGCTGAGCTATATACATCATAGATATACACATAGATGTATATCTGGATTATACAGATATAAGTATCTACACCAATTATAAATATAGTATTATACATAGATTATATAGATATGAAGATACAGATGTTAGATATAAATATAGATAGATGATATAGATAAAGATGCTAAAGAAAAATATCACATGATGTGCCTTGTAAAGATACTCAGGAAGAGAAATTAAAGGTTACATGGTAATATAAATAGAAATCTAACTTCTGATATTTTTGGATCGTGTCCATCTCAAGGTCACGTGACTGCTGCCCCTCTGGAGATCACAGCTCAGCCTCACCACGCCCTCATCTCTCTTACTTCTTCTCATTGGCACCTTCCCAAAGCCCACAGACAAGGGGAGATGACTTCTGCCTGAGAGATCCTCGGTCTGATAAAGAAGCTATGGCAACAGTGTAACACTGGGGACTTCAGCTTAATGGAATGAGGGGCCGGCACACAAGGACCCTTTCTAGAGAAGAAGAAAGATGTTCAGTCAGCGTTGCCCGAGCTGGATTCCGAAGGCTAGGTGGTGCCACCCAGCTGCAGAGAAGAGGCTGGGCAACCGTAATTCACATGCCCACCTGGAATCAGGCCAGTCAAATCTCTCCCCACCTAAAGCTCAAGGACCTTGCAGAAGAGGGGGTGGCAAGACTGTAAAAGCCTAAAGACAGGGAGGTCTACCACCGGACAAGACATTCCACTTAAGACAGGGCTGCGGCAGCCAGGAGCTCATTGCAATAAGACTTGTCCTTACTAGACCCGCACAATGGCGACATGTCAACAAGCCCAGACTAGTGAGGATCTCAGGGGAGATGGTTTCAGGCAGTAGGATCCTTAGAGACTAGGAATTAGACAAATGTAAGGGAGGACCCACATTAGTGGGCGGTCCAAGGAGGGGCCCCCTGGTCTGCCACAGAGGTCTGAATCCTCACTAGAATAGATGACTCAGAGGGAATCCTGGGGCTCATATAAGCTGATGGACAGGAGGTGGGAGGGAGCAGGATGGTCCACCAAGAGATGGGAAGAGAGGGAGACAAAGGGGAAGAGAGGGAGAAAAGTGGGGAGAAAGGAAAGGAAAGGGCATAGAGTCGGGAAGACAGGGAAGAGGGGAGAGGGGAAGGAAGGTGGCAAGGACACCTTCTCATTGAGCTTGTATAACTAGGAAAAATTTTAAAATACAAATTAATTTTAAAAGGCAGAGAAGCCTGTGTAGGTGACAGCTGCAAAGGGGAGACGGGGCTCTGCGGGTGAAGAAGCCAGCAAAGGCTGGGGGTTCCTGTCTCCTGAACCTCCTAGGCTCTTGATTAAAACACTCTACATTCTCCTAGAATCTACCTTGGTAGGTTTGGGCCGGGAGAGCATAGTGCCCCATCCCTGTTTTGCCCACACTTGCCCTGGGAGAGCCAGAAGCTAAAGCCCCCCTCCCAGGGGGCCGAGACATTAGCTCAGGTCGAGAGCTTGTCCGTGACATGTGTCAGGATGTTTGGTGGCAACTGGCACTTGGCACCTTGAGCTGCAGACGCAGGCTCACCTTAAGGATGCCGTCCAGAGGAAAAGGAAAAGCAGGATCTCCTCTTTCTCGTTCTGGTAACTTCCAGCTGGCTGGGTCCTGAGATGGAAAGCAGAGCCAGACTTAAATCTGCAGTTTTGTGGCCAACGAGAGCCGGAATTCCTTCAAGTTTAAGTCTCCCAGAAGAGGACTCTGGTGGGCCAGCTTAAGTTCAATGTAGGGTCGCCACCCACCCCAGTGTGCCTGGAATGATGGAGACTCTTAGGGGAATGGCGCTTTCCATTTTGAACTGGGCAAAGTCCATGCCAACCAGACAGACTCGCCCTTGATTAAATGCCCTGGCTCCAGCTCATGCCAGGGGACGCCAAGGGGAGATGCCGAGGCCCCAGCTTAGGTCAATGTCCGCCCTTAGGTTGCTCACAGAGAGCTGGGATCACGGGCTACTGTGATTACTCTTCTTCTTTTTTTTATTATTATTATTTCCACTCATACAAACTTAATAGGTACACGGGTTCCTCCCTCCCTCCTCCTCCCCCCGACCCCCCTGCTCCCCCTCCCCTCACCCCTCCCTCCCCATCCCCAGTGCCTCCCCCCCCAATCCCCAGAGAATCCTTTAATGTGCATGCCAGACTCTCCTCTGGGCCCACCTCTCCGATGATGTACAAGGACCCAGTGGCATTTCCCTGAACCCTTTCCTGTGTTCCCCTTAAGCATAGGAACATTACTGTGGCTGTCTGCTGCTGTGAGGTCAAATTCACACATAAGGAGAAAGGGAGATGGACGCAGCTTGCAGGTCCAGAAGGGATGTGGTCCGTGATGGCAGGAATCACAGAGCAGAAGGCGCTGCTGGAGGCAGAAGTAGGGGAGCTGCTTGGGTCACCAGAGCCATCAGGGGCAGAAGGCAAGAGGAGTGGAAGTAGCGCGGCAAACCTCAAGGTGGGCCCCCTGGGACGTACCCCTCTCCAGCAAGGCTCCACCTCTTAAAGGTGTCACAACCTTCCCAACATCAATGCCAGCCAAGGATTCAAACACAGGAGCCTGCGGGTAACAGGGGAGGGTGATGGGGGAGGGGAGGGACTCGCATTCAAAACATGACACACAGGTCCATCGGACCCCAGTGGTGGGAGAAGAGGAAACATGACTTTCTCGGGAAGACGTGGGTCCCACCTCGCTGAGAGATGGAGGAGAGCTAATGGATGAAGGACGTGGAAGGCACTTCCCTCCAGCCTGGGCCCCCTGAGGAGGATTCATGCTCCAGCCGGAGCTTGGCTGGTCACACGTCAGAGGCAGACAAGAGGACCCTCCATAGGTCCAACTTGAGGGTGGGAGGGAGACTAACAGGGGAGAAGGAGAAGGAAGAGGAGGGCATGGGAATGGGGAATAAACTGTGAAAATATCATAATAAAAAAAAAACTTAAAAAGAAGGTGTCGACTTGACAGGACCACTGAAATGGGTCAGCCACCTGTCCCAGTTTGTCTTATCATGCAGACCTCAGGATTTAGCAAGTAACGCCTGAAGGAAGCCAAGGGACACCTCACATCTCGTCCTTCCTTTCCACTCTCCAGCATAAGCCTCGTCCCTCCGTGGTCTCTGTGACATAACGGCTGCTCTGGTGAGCCGAAACAGTTAACCACACGCCTCCCACCTCTTTCCCGAGACCCTCATTCATTTCACAGAAGCGTCCGACGAAGTCCTACATTAATCACTTGTCATGCTGTCCAAACGACTGCACTCTGTCAAAACACGTCCTGCAGTCTGACGTTGAACATTCCGGAGCCTTCTCTCGCCATAATGTGTGCATGCTGCCAAATTGCATATTTCACCTTCTGGCCATGTTCCTTTCCGGAGAACGTGCTTTCCCCTCCACGTGCTTCGAAATCGCTGGAATTCTTCAGCTCATTCTTTCAGGAAATAGAATTAATATTTAAAGGCAGGAATAGTGTAATTTGAAGAATATCACAGTAATGCCCAGAGTTCCTGGCACATAAATTATCCCACCTCTTCAGCCATTTTATTTCCTTTGCCAAGTCACATAATCGAGACAAGATGGAAAAAGCGATCCGTTTGAATTTTATTAAATCTTTCAGAAAGACTTAGTTTGTTGAGCTGACACAAAACATCAACAAATATAAAGACAAAGGACGTAGCTCAGCTTCCCAAGCCAAAATGGCCCATGAGTCTCAGGTTCCTGGTCACCCTTTTGCTCCAGGTTTTGCTGCTCGAGTTTTCCAAATAGAAGTCAGTCCTTTAGGGAACATTTATGGTCTCTAGAAACTTGCTGGCTGCCCCAAGGAGAAAGAGCAGTAAATGCCAGCATTTACCGTAACATGGAGTCTCTGAAAGGGAGCAACTGGAATTGACTCCAGACAGGGACCAGAGGGGTCTCCCGACAGCCCAGTATGAGGCTGTACTGAGACAAGTTTATTCTCAGCTAGATGTGCTTATAAGTGTTACACGCAGAGAATCATCCAGAATCAGTGACTGTAAAGATTATAACATGGGACAGCGACATCTCATGGGAACAAGAGACACACAGGTGAATGGAGCAAGAAGGTGTGCAAGGAAATAAAGACATGAGCCATCCTAAACAGTCAACAACTGTCACAGGGAAGGTGCAAGGAGGTTCATAAAGACACACGTGATTTACTGCATCCTTAAACCGTCGGTGATTGTCTACAGTTAACAGTATGTAAAAAGACACATTTTCTGCCACAATGCTGGGAACCTTAAACACAGTTTTAGGGAAAAAGCATATTGAGCTGTGTATATCAATTTTCCCATTCCGAGATTAGAGCACAGGACAGATAACAGACACCAAAAAGGCCCAAGAGCAAGAGATAAGTCTCCACTGCTATCTGTTTTGACCAACCTGATCTATACTCAAGGAGTCTTGGGAAGGCCAGATGCAACCCCTGCAAAAAGTAATTTTTTCTCTTACTCAATAGGTTCAATGTTGCTATTTCTCCAGAGGATATTTAATAGAAAAAAAAAGAATAACATAAAGCAGTAGAAAATAAAGAAGGGACGTTTGTAGAATATCATAGTCCATTTTCTGCTGCTGTAATGAAATACCTCAGACTGGACCCTGTAAAAAGAAAAGAAGTGTATTTAGTTCATCATTTCAGATACCGAAAGTTTAAGATCTGATGGTCCCATCTGTCTGGCTGCTGGTGAGGACTTCTTGCAGATGGTACTATCGTGGGGACAGCGTGTGCATCTCATGACGAGGAAAGAAGCCAGTGAGATCCAGGCGCAGGCTGCTCTTTCCAGCTCATTCTCACAAGGAGCTCACCAGGTCTGCCACGAGGCATGTCAGCCTTTCCAAGAACCACATCTTCTGTGACCTAACCACCACACCACGTCCACCTCTCAAAGGTCCACCTCCTACACTGTCTCCCTGTGCATCATGCCTGGAGACACAAACCACACCCAAGACACAACAGAGCAAAGGCTCCTTGCTCTGAGGTGGCGAAGGCACAGCGGGTTTGAATTCCCTAGGGAGAGAGCAGCAGCACCTCGTCATCAGCCCTAGACGACGTAGATGCTAAACACAGTCCTAGCAGGACACCTGAGCTTCGCGGGCTCTCTCGGCTTTGCCCACTGTGATAGTTCATCCTAGGTGTCAACTTGATGCACCTGGTATTAACTAAGATCCGCTGAGACCACCTAAAGAGACTATCTGGATCGACACAAAGACGAGTCCTAAATCCCATGGGAACGGCCATAGATCTCATTGGAACCTCCCAGTAGTGGACCCGATAAAAGGAACCACAGACCAAAATAAGAGAGACTCTCCAGGAAGCCCACCAGCCTCTCGGATGGTGTGATGTAGCCTGTCTCTAGCTGCGGCCCACCAGCCATGCCACTTCTACTTGAAAAACTAGGTCTCTCCTCTGGAACCCTAAGGTGAATAAATTTCCTTTTCTCCCTTAAATTATTTGACTTTGGGTGCTCTCTCACAACAGTAATTAAGAGTAACCATTCCATCCACCCAATCTCTGAGAAACACATCGAGTCTTGCAGTATAGGTTGGAAGAAAGAACAGGAGCACCTTGGGTCCTTAAGCATGGGCAGAAAGGCTAAGAAAGCAATGGAAAGCTCTGGAAAGGAGGGAAAGGGCAGATGATACATCAGCCTACAGGAGCTGTGTTCCCAAGCCACAGAATGAGCAGAACAGCCTGTGGCTACAGTGAACCTGGAGACTAACGAAGCCAGAGCCCAGCAAGACATCGCCACCCTGTCGGGAGCACGCCTCAGGCCCCTCAATGAGCCGTTAGAAGCCCCTTCATAGGTTTCTATCATCTGGTCTCAGGATGGCGAATCTTCTTAGATCTTGACACTCAAGGCCACTGGGACAAATGAATCCGAACCCAGAAAAGGGACAGAGAGTGTGTTTCACAGCTTTGAGCACACATCCTTAAGAACAAAGCAAATAGTCGGATAAAGTTAGACTCAATGATTTGGGGGTTCGGGATGAGAAAGGGGGGAGGTTGTTGGATAGTTTTGGTTGGTCATTTTCCATTTTGCTTTGCTTCTGTGGAGCTGAGAACATGCTGAGCACTAACCCCAGCCCTTGGATCTGAGGCCCACGCCCTGTCAGCGTAGCCCAGGCTATCCTCAGACTCCAATCCTCCTGTCTCAGCCTCTCAAGTGTTAGGCTGCAGGCAGCTGCCATGATTTCTATAATACGTTAACGAAATTGGAGCAGCGCTTCAATGCTCTTTATTTCATCCTCAAGAAAGATATAGGTGCCTTCATCTTCACGGACGCTCTAGTCACCACTGTTAGAAAGTAGAATCAACTTAGATGCCCACCAACTAATGAACGAATAATGAAAATACAATGCATATGTACAATGGAATTTTATCCAACTGTAAAGAAAAATAAGACTTGCAGGAAAATGGCCTGAACTGGAAAATATTACACCAAGTCAAATGACCTACGCGCAGAAAAACAAGACCATGTGTCTTCTCTTGTATATAGATTCTACCTCTGAATTTTTCAGATTTGTGAATGCAACTTGGACTGTCTGTATAGGTCAGCAAGCTAGAAGGGCCCCACGAGGGGAAGAAGGAGAAGCTATTGCAGTGGGGGAGAGACTAATAAAACACATGTATACCAATTGATTTTAGATATCAACTGGACAATTGGGAGCTGAGCATTTAGGCACATCTGTGAGGACTTATTTAGGCAAGTCAAGTCTCTGAGCCGGCCTTTAGGAGGTTGTCTAATGGAGTGGGAAGACCCAGCCCATAGTGGGTGAGACCATCCCCTGGGCAAATGGGTAAGATGGAGAGAGAACTGGTTGGCTTTGACAGACTGGTAAGTTAGAAACTACGCCCCTCTCTCAGCTCTTCCTGAAGACAGGGTGGGGAACATAACCCTTGTTACTCTAAATTATTGGGTCACGTGTTTATAACAGCAACCAAAGAGTAACTAATGACCACTTATCCCACGAATGCTGCCACTTATCCCACGAATGCTGCCATCAATAGGAAAAGCAAAGAAGAGCCCGAGATGAGCGATGGTCTCAGAACAGCAGGTGCCCTGGTGTAATAGACACAGTGTCACCACGGTCCAGGTGAACATGCATGATTTGGATCCATTCAGCCTATAGAAGGAAGTGCTAGTTAGAGGCTTAGGCAGACAGGAGAGGGACCAAGTTAAATGACACTGTGAAGAATTAGCTGAACAGGTTCGGAACGTGAAACATCTTACAGCAAGATCACCCTGCATCGCTCAGGAGGTTGAGGTTATGAAAAAGATGCGTCTGCGCCTGAAGAGACCTGAGGCCCACTGTGAGCAGTAAAGGCTCAGGACTCAATCAGACTTTAGGGATCAGCTAGAACATTCAGAATGAGGGCTGTGCGCAAGATAAAATAGACTTGAAAAGGTGGGAGCATTTCTAGCACTTTCCTCCTTGGAATAGATAGTAGGATCTTATCCTGGCTTTTTAAAAGCCTGAGGAGATACATACCCTATCACATACAATAACACACATGGATGCATACATGCACATGCATACACAAACATATACACAAATATAGACACATAAACACATGAACACACAAAGAAACATACATGCATGACATAAGACACACGTACCTGGACATAACACACACACAGTCACACACACACTGGAATACACACGCACATACAGACGCACACACATTCATATACAAAATGGAACACTATACGCGGAGATTTAAAAATGATCTTAAGATAGGAGTGGGGTGTTTTTATTTTCTTATTTTTATTTATCTGTATTTTCTAGTATCTTCATTAACGCATCTGCAATAAAGAAAATTACATTTTAAATAGAAAACGATCTACTGAGATCTTCCATTTGGAGCAATATAAAAATTACTTTCTACCTTGGCCAAAGTTCCTATTAAAACAACCAAAAATGCTGGACAAGACATAAAATACCTTTTAAATGTATCAGTGAAAGACAAATAAAAGTAATGATTTTTCCTAAGGGAAGAAAAAAGAGGGACCTAGAGAATTAGCTTCAGTAGCTTGCATGTTAAAATTTCAAGGGCAGACACTGAAAATAGTTGGAAAACTGTTTAGAACTTCTAAACTAGCAGTCAGGGAAACTGACAGAATGAGAAAATAAAGCAAAACAATAAAAAAACAAGGTAGATGTTAACTCAAATACATGTACCAATAATGTAATGAACTAAAGTAAATTTTCAATTGCAAAACAAAAGTGGTCAGATTGAATTAAAACATTCAATTACAAATAGTTTACAAAAGCTCATATAAAATAAAAGGCTATCAGACAACAGAGAAAAGAAACTAGCAGATAACAATAGAAAACTATAAGCAAAGAAAAGTTAACATGATTCTATTACAGATCTTATAGATCAGATGTAGACATAATATCTGCAATATAATTTAGATAGATGTAGGTATGTAGTAGGTACATGATTAGATACATAGATATAAATCCACACGTATGCAACTTTGTATATTAGGTATATAACCATAAGGCAAAAAACATTTTTAAGTACAGAATTCAAATAAACACTTTAAATTTCCTGGAAAATGCAGTAATTTGGGGTTTTATGCAACTCATAAAATCAACTCAAAATAGACAAAGCAAAAATAACAGAACAAAGGAAAATTAACTCAAACCAACAATCACATGGGAAATTTTCACATATGGAAAGTTCAGCAGTACTAACCAATAACTACATATGCACATGCATACATATATAATTATCTATCTGACATACATTTGATATTTATTTAATAACATACCACTACAGCTACAATTGCAAACAAGGTGGTCAGCAGTGTTTATTTCAGGGTCTAGCAATTAATACATCTAAGAGCTGGGGATTTGCCTCAACAGTTAAAGCACTGGCCACACAAGCAAAAAGACTAGAAATCAGACACGCAGACCCTACATAAAATGTATGGGGATGGAGGTTAGTTCCACCCTCAGAATTTGGAAACTGGGAATACCCCGAGCAAGCTGGCTCTCCAAACCAGTCAGAGCAATGAGCCCTAGGTTTAATTAGAGATCCTGTCTCCAAAAGAGAGAGAGAGAATAAGGTGGAAGAGTTATTGAGGGAGAACATGATTCCCAGCACCAACCTTGAGCCACCAAACACTTCTGCACCCATAGACATCATAGACATCAACACGTCATGTTCCCACACACACACATACACACACACACATATACACACACACATATATGAAAATAGAAAAAGGAAATAATCATACTCGAATTGCAAATTCTTGTCTAGAATACATGAAACATTCACAAACATGGATGATATTACAAGGGCCATTAAAATGGCTTTGTGGGTCAAGAGGCCTGCGTGTAAAACCTGGCGGCCTGAGTTCAGTCCCCAAGACACATATGGTGCAAGGAGCGAACTGAGTAACAAGTTGTTCTCTGACTTCCACATGTACACTATTTCTCTCTCTCTCTCTCTCTCTCTCTCTCTCTCTCTCTCTCTCTCTCTCTCTCTCTTCCTCTCCTGACATGAGTAAATAAAATATTTTAAAAACTGATGATATGTTGTATCAGAGTTAATTTGGATTTTCAGTATCTTCCTTTCTACTGATTGTGGGAAAGTATTTGTCCTATGCAAATCACAAGACTTTCTGGTTCATCCTGTACTTTTCCAAGCCAAACTATTCTTCCCACGTCCAGGCAAGATAAAGTGCTCAGAACAGCTGGGTTTTAAAAAAGCACCCTTGGGAATTGAGTCTTTATTAGGATAAACTAGGAAACACTATGGTAAGGTCTTCTATCATATTTTATCTATTTGGGGTCAAGCTGTTAAGTATCAGGACCAGAAAGTGCAGGTCACGTGTCTGGATGTGGCATGTTCAGTCTTAGCTAACGGGGGGAATTTGCAGCCCACGCATGCTGAACTTTACCATGCGAGGCTGGAGAGCTCTTATGTGGTGATTTTATTTTTGGCATATAGGCTTCTCACTGCTTTTATTTGAATAATCTCTAGAGCTAGAGAAAGTCAGTGTGGAATTCACTGCTGTAAGGAGAGGAATTTCAAATTATCGCGGGAAGGCAGAAGACTTGCTGGGAAGGCTATGGCCAGCTAGACCTCAAGACTGTAGCTAGATCCAGTAATCATCTCTGGACACATTGGAAATCTTCAGGTCTGTTTCTAAGACAACCTTCCAAGAGAAGCCATGAACTCAGACAGTTTCACCTTTGGAGATTGGGATCCTGGGCACTTGATAAAAGATGTGCTGAGAAGAAACTGGAGAAAAATGTACAGAGAGACAAGATGGCAGACAAGGAGACGAGGACTGTGAATTTCAAAAAGTGACTTTGGTATCAGTATACATGTGGCTTATACCTAGAATCAGGCTACCAGTAACTCAGTGGATATTTAGGACTTGGAAATCTTGCTTTTGGTCCCTGTCCGAGCTACTTAGCTCATAAGCGAGAGAAGAGCACAGCTTCGCCAGACTCCCTATGCCACACTCTGCTGAAACTAACAGTTCTTTCCAGGGCCTAAGAGAGGCTGCCGGTCACTTGGACCTGCCCAGCCCCCCCCTGACCCTACTCCCCGCCTGACCCTACCTCCATGTACGGGCTTGAAGAAACCAACGCTGAGACTATACTTGAGTCATCAGGGTTCCAAATGAAGAGCCGTCTGGCAGGCGTCTAACAGGGCACAAAGCCAAGGTCCTCTCCTGCCCATACACCAGTTTACTTCCAATATCCCACCTCGGCTAGTGGAACTTTGTTCCTTCAGGTGGTCAGACCATAATTCTTGGTTTGAACCAGGACTTTTATTATACCCTGCCATGGACTGAATTTTATCCCCCCTGACCAAAAAAAAGATAGGTTTAGACACCATGCCCCATTACCCCAGAATCTAATTGTGCTCAAAAAGTGGGTTACTTGGTACAGAAATTGGTAAGGGAATAAAAAATTAGCACTAAAATACAGCCACACAGAAATCTTCTACATTACAAGTCTATCAAAAGATATGATTTAAAAGTGCTAATTGATACATCCTATATAGGTAAACACAGAGAGGAGGAGAAAAACAGAAATTGCCCTGAGATGCTCCTACTAAAACCAATGGCAATTAAATAAAATTCCCAGTACTGAGTATGTGCTACCTCCTCATAAGCTGGTGGTCTGAGAGGCCTCACAGGCCCCCAAAGCAATGTAAGTATTTATTGTTGCTCCTGGCAGCAGAGCCTGAGCGTTCCTACTGCACAGGCTTCACACTCTAGGGGCACTCAAAGGCCATGGAGAAAACAAGCAAGGATGGCCGTGCAAGCTTGTGTCTCTGGCTAAACTTCATACTTCCAGAAAGTGTGGCACGGGCTGCCAGGGGAGAAAAGCAATCAATAATCTCTCCCAGGTGTGGATGCCGCAAACCGCCATGACAACCACTCTGCCAAGAGGTGACCACGGGTGTGCTAGTGGCATGTATGGTAAGAGAGTAACCAACTGCTCTCTGGTTGGATTCAAGGACTGTAGGTCTGAGGTAGAAACAAACTAGTGTTTTAATTATAGACACTTGAGAGCAAACATCTAGACACGTATCATCATATCCACAGGCTAGAAATGCTGTCAGCCCTCACATCTACAGAGCAATGGAAGATGTTTAAAGCAGAGACCATGACTGCCAATGTCAGAGAATAAGTGAAAATGGAGTACTTAGACCTAATCAGGACACTGAAACCACCCCCAACCCACGGCCCAGGGAACCTCAAGGAAGAGGGGGTAAGATCATAAGCACCTGAGGTGGGAAGAGACTGCCAGATGGTTCCGCATGACAGAACTGCCAGCCCCAAGAACTCACTTCCACAAGGCCTGCACAATAGTTAGCCTATTAACATTTCTCCGTGGTCAAGGCACTGCACCTCCCTGGAGACTACTGAAGGTCAGGGTCAGACAGAAGGGGAGCTCTGTTACTCAACAACGTACCTACTGACGTGTCTTCCCAGGAAGTACACAGGCACCTGTGGGTACAGGCATCGCAGATGAATCCCAGTGGATCACATGTACAAAAAGATGTGATATCTAATTGGACTTTGCATGCCCGGCGCAATGTCCAACACACTATTGACCTCACAAAGTCTAGCATCTGCTAAAGGCACCAAGATCCTTGGAGGCAAGGGATTGGCAGCCACAGTAGTGTTCCTATGCTTAAGGGGAACACGGGAAAGGGTTCAGGGAAAGGCCACTGGGTCCTTGTACATCATCGGAGAGGAGGGTCCAGAGGAGAGTCAGGCATGCACAAGAAAGGACTCTCTGGGAATTGGGGCGGGAGGCACTGGGGAATGGGGAGGGAGAGGTGAGGGGAGGAGGAGCAGGGGGTTTGTGGGGAAGAGGAGGGAGGGAAGGAACTGGTGTACCTATTAAGTTTGTATGAGCTGAAATAATAATAAAAATGTATAAAAAAAGATGTGAAATCAAGAGGGAGACTGGCTGGAAAGAGAACGTCTTACGTTGGGATGGGATTGGGCAGAAGGGATGAAAATACATGAATTTGTTGTATTTTGTATGAAAGTATCAAAGAAAAGCAAATAATTAAAAATGATACAAGAAAAAGGATAAACAAAGAAGCTCAAGTTTGAGGGGAAAAATTTATACAGAGAAAACAGCTTGCAATCCATATTGGCTGATATCCTCCTAAGCGGGAGAAACTCAGGCACAAGCTGCACATGAGGAGAACACCCTGCGAAGACAAAGGCAGAAATGGGTGGGCACGTAGTGCAAAGACCAATAACTAGTCATCTGCATAGTGAGGAGAGGAAGCAGACCCTCCCCCGGGCCGGGAAGAACCCACCCTGACAGCACTCTGATCCGCTACCTGTAGCCTCCGGGCCTGTCGTACTTCCTGACTTGTGCCACCAAATTTGTGGGCAGCTGCTGTAGCAGGATGCACTCCTCACTCGACGGAGCGGCAGAATCTCTGAGCATAGCTGGGTGGAGCTCCACCTCTGCTCTCCGTGCCCCACTCAATGCTCTACTCATAGCCGCATGAACTTACCATCCACAGGACCCAGCCAGCAGCCTTTGGCCTGTTCTCCCTGCCTCTACCCACGCTGTTCTCTGCCCCAACTGTCCACATGAGTGTAATAATCTAGGTGAAACATGCCACCCACTTGCTCATCCTCAAAGGACTCTCACAGACCAGATCATCCAGTGGCCGGTCAGCAGTGGTCTTGTGGCTTTGTGTCCCCTGCATTGTCTTCTGATCCCACTCCTCTCCCTTACTCCTCCCGACTCCCATTTCTCCCCACTCAGGTATTTACCCCTGATGGGCCTCTGCCTGAAGCACCCTTCCCCCCAAGTCTGCCTTGTGATCACAGCCCTCCACTGTGTTCCTTCTTCTTTTTTTTAATATATTTATTATTATTATTATTTATTCAATTGTATGTGTATGCGTGTGTGTGTGTGTGTGTGTGTGTGTGTGTGTGTGTGTGTGTGCGCGCGCGCGCATATGTATGTGTGTGTAGAACCACGGCACGCATATGTATGTGTGTGTAGAACCACGGACGAATTCGGGAACCATCATGGATGCCTCAACCTCCTCTTGTTTACTCTGCCCCGGGATTCACAGGCTCCGCCCTACCAGGACCAGAAGCGCAGGCTGCCCCCGTTTCCGCCCGGCATCTATACTTGGGGTCTAAGATCTGAACTCACGACCTTCCGCCTGCAAGGCAGAGGCTTAAGCCCTGAGCCACTTCTCTAGCCCCTGTGTTCCTTCTTCTGACATAGTTTCCATGTGAGTCCTAGTCACAGTGCAACTTCCCGGCCCAAGAGGTGAATCTATGAAGCTGATGACTTCTTGCTGCTGTTTTCATAGTATGTAGAACAAGACTTCAGACATGGAATTCCTTAATTACCATGTATCAAATGACTGAAAGATCAAGTCCTTACATCTCTGCATCTATGACCTCCAACTCAGACCTAAGGGATTATCATCATCATGAGGTACCTAGAGCCAGGAAGTGGAAGGTGAGATAGCCCAGGGGCGTATGCTCAGGAGGGTGAGATAGCCCAGGGGCGTATGCTCAGGAGGGTGAGATAGCCCAGGGGCGTATGCTCAGACCTACCTAGCAGTAGAGAAAAAACATGCCTAGACCACCTGATCTGCTGAAAAGACCAGGCAAGTGTGGTCTTAATAGGAAATGGTGGTGGTATATAAGCTGGACAAGTAAGAAGAAAAAGAAGAAGGGAGAATCCCTCAGGAAACACCCTGGGACAAAAGAAAACAAGAAAAATGATGTCACTCTATGTCCAAATGACAGGTCTCTGAATCCCGTGACATTCACAGAGTTTGCACATGTTTTGGATGCTGTGTGATTAAAGAGAAGAAGAACTATGTCAATATTATCATAACTTTCAAACACAAGTATGATTTCTTAGGCATCTGTGTTATTACTTCATCGTATTGAGGGAGAGAAAGCAAATGAGGGAAATGGCAGCCACGTTAACGGGCAATTCCAAAAGGAAACATAAAAAGGCAATAAGCATATGAAAGAATGCATTTAACTCGGAGTAATCTAGGCAACACACATCAGAACAATAGCAGGACAATTTTCCTACTCACAGGGTAGAATTATTTAAATACCACCCATAAATTTCAGAGCAAGCATAGGAACACAAACTGGTATACCCTGGACTCTCTTGCCCCATCATGGATTTCATGTCTGGAGCCCATGAGTTCTTTTCCAGCTCCCTTGCCCCTGGAGGAGTCAATGTCTGTGAGTTCCATCCTTTCTCTCCTGTAAGAAAATCTGCCTTAATCCTCTTTGCTGCTCCAATCCCCAGACACAAGAACACAGTATTTTAGTGCAGCCCATCAAGCAACTCTCTTGCCACTCATGGAATCAATGCCCGTGAGTTCCGTTCTTTCTTTCCTCTAATAAACTCTGCCTTAATCCTTAAAAAAAAAAAAAAAAACACTGGTATATCCTCTATGGAAGAAAAGTGAGCATTGCACACCAAAATTGATAATATATATCTATTATGCAATGACAGTGATCATAATCTATGGTGATTACATACAAACTTTCACAGTGTGAAATGTGAGTTGTCCCCCACGGGCTTGTGTGTTTGAATTTTTAGTTGTTTGGTAAAGTCATGGCACCTTTAGGAAGGGGAGAAGGTACCTTGCTGGAGGAAGGCAGTCACGGGCGCGGGCCCGGGAGTTGGTGAGCCCCACCCTGCTTCAGTCAGTCAGTCTGCTCTGGTTTTGCAGCTCTCAGTATCCTTGATGTATGCGACCTAGGCCACCTCCAGTTTCTGCCACCAGCCACGCCTTTTCTGCCACGAAGGAATTTTTCTTCCCTCTGGAACCATAAGCTGAATAAATCTCCCTTTAAGTTACTTGAGTTCGAGTGTTGTCTCACAACAAGAGAGACGAGATAATCCCACCTGCTAAGCGCTCAAACTCAGGTTGGAACCCAGGTATGTCAACGCCAAAGATCATGGACCGACTGTAATGGGAGTTACTCTGAAAGAGTTTCTCCAGCACCAATTAGATTAGAAGAGAGGAGCTTTATTCCCTGGTGGTCTGGAGCCAGGATCACCCTCCAAGAGACTTCAGCCCCAAGTTCAGCTTGTTCCGTCATATTCTACTAAAGCACGGCACAGGTGGAGTAAGCAAAGCAGGACTTTCCAGAAGCAGAAGCAAAGGTTGCTACGTGTCAGCCATGCAGGCTGACCCAAGACCACCCAGGGCCTTGTGATGTTTATCAGAGCAGGCACAGGTTTGTCAGGAACTCCATAATTTTCTATCTCAACTTGTGCTTAGCAGTTACTCAACAGTTCACATTTTTCTACTTCACTATTGACATGTAGACTTGCTTCTAACCTATTGTAACTGGGATGTCTAACACTTCCTCGTTCCTAGTAAAGTCATGATTTAACCCGCAGAACACCGAAATTGAGAATTCTAGACCCAGTGAGCTGGTCCACTGCATGCGTAGAAACCCACATTAGCAGCTCACATCACACCGTTGCGCTTAGCAAGGTTATCCTAACAAGAATCGGCCTGACGCCCACATGAATAAATGCATGTACACATCCTAATAGATTCGGGTGCTGGCCATGAGCTTTGCCTTGAGACACTAAACACTAGTGACCTCTGAGACCCAAGCTTAAGCCACTGAGCACTGTTGTGAAAGTCATAAAAGAAAACAAAAGACAAGCAGGGCTTTCCGGGGTCTCAGCCCCCCAGCCCCAGTCAGCCCATTGCCGCGAGGTTTTTGGAAGGTTAGTTGCCAACCCCGACAAGATAACTCTGAAGCCAGCCGCTCTCTCAGAATTATTATGTTTCGAAGTCGAGAGCCAGGCAAGTGGCGACGCTAATCAAGCAAGTGACAGCATTAATCTCCTTTGGCTGGGCTCAAAATAGGATATGCCACAAGTGACCCCGAGTCCTCTCCTCCCCTTCTCAAGCCATTAGCTGAACATCATATTTCTTTCTGCTGCCAACGCCAGCACCACCAACAGCACAAGTCAAACAGCGGGAAGAAGGCAGATGAGAAGAGCTGATTAACTCCGCCTGGAACCTCTGCGCTCACCTCGGGCTGCTTCTAAGCTGTTCTCTTAATTTGCCACAAGTAATGAGAGATAACCCTCAGCCAGTCACCCTGCTCGCTCACGGGAAATGAGCAGCTGCAAATGAGAAGAGTCACATCTAGGCTGTGACCGGAGGAGGCGCGGGCCACAGGAATCTTCGGGAAGAGATTCCAATAGGACCCAGGCCTTAGAAAAACTGGATGTCAATCATGGCAAAATCCCCCAAGTGAACCAGAAGGGAAATCTGACAAGGTGGCAGGTCTGTTGGTGCCCAGCCAAGCCCTACCCTGAAGGAATGATTTAAAGAACAAACCAGAAAGTCGGTTTCCATAAACAAAGGTTCAGTGCAGAGCAGTGCAAACCCAAAGGGCTGGAATCTTCTGCACACACAAGAGCGGTCTCTTAACTTCTATCTGAATGTCTGCATGCACCTGCATTTAAAGGCAAAGCATGCTGGTTTGAAAGTTGCTTTGCTATCCCTTCCCATTGCTTCTTTGGAGCTCCTTGCAGACCAGGAACAGGGTTGGAGAGGTATAGTCCGCATTTCTGCTGCCAGCACCTGCTGCTGTCAATCCGCCATGCTGAGTATGGTGGCATGTGTCTATAGTCCCAGAGCTCAGGAGGCTGAGGCAGGAGGATGGCCCTAAAAGCCACCTCAAAAACCACAGCAGCAACACTGCCTAAGCCATTGCTACGTGGGTTCCACATCTGAAACGCACCCTTATTTTCTCCCGTGGGAGCACAGGGGTTTCCTCTTCTTTTGAAACGTAGGTTCCAACAAAAGGCTCTGAATATATTTCATTTGGAGAAAGAAGTCAGTATAGAGAGCGTCTGAAAGCACTTGCTCACATTTCTTCATTGAGAATATCCCTGCTCAGATTCCAGAAGGCAGATCCAAGGGGGACCCTGAGTATACAAAAGAGGAGCCTGATGACCCACATTTGCAGACTCTGGAGCTGAAATGCCACAATGCGTGATCAGTTGTGAACACCTGACTCAGTCCGCAGGCTGGTAAGTGACTTGAGGCAGAATCTGTTGAGAAAAATGAGCTGGATACAGCCGCGCACACCTACAATCCCCCACTTGGATGGAGGGATGGGCCAGGAGTTCAAATCAGCCTGGATTGCAAGCAGCCTAGGCAAGATAGTCTCAAAGGAAAACAAACGTTACACATGAAATTGTAATCGAATTTTAAAATGGGAAAACAAAAGGAACAGAAGGAGGGGGAGGGAGAGCAAATGGAGGAGAAGAAGAGAAAAGATGAAGAGGAGGAAGGAGAAAGATGAGACCAGTGATCTGTCCCAAGAGGGAAAGAGAAAATCAAAGGCTGATCAAGCAGCTGTACTTCAGCCACCAGTCTGCAGGGGCCCCACCGTGGGGTTGTGGGGCTGTGGGGTTGTAGGGTTTTTAGGGTTATGGGGTTCTCTATCCAACAAGGCCTGAGTGATAACACTTCCAGGAACAGAGTAGGGAAGAGCAAAGGCGAAGGGAAAAGATGCCCCAGAGTAGCCCATGCCATGAAATCTCTCCCTGAGCAGGATGCGAATCCCGCAGGCTTCCAGGGATAAGCTCCACTTCTGAGCTCTGACCCCAGCCCCAGACTAACAAAGGTAAGAGCTGCTTCCTCGCCAGGCTCATGGGAGGTCTCTACCTGGCACAGAGAGACTCCGAGCCAGAAATGAGTGGCCCAAACAAGAAACCCGTGCCATGACAAAGAAGCAGACACGCAGCAGGTCCGCACACAGCGCGGTTAGTCAAGGCACCCAGCTACTTAAAAGCCAGGCAAGTTTCCCATGCGGCTCAGGCCAGTGGTGCCGAGAATCTCTCCTTCACAAGCACTCAAACCTGTCTGCAGTAATTATCCAAGCTGCAGAAAGGGGTATTTCAAATTTTAGTGACATGGTAATGAACAAGCTAATCCTCTTGACAGATGCAGAGAACGATTCACCACAGGAAACTAAGCAAAGGCTCCTCAGATCAAAACACACCCCACGGAACGAGTCTGGGCAGCCCATTGTGCATCAAAGCTATGCCTCAGATAGAAACGACCCTTCAGACACCTTGAAGCCACGGGCAGGTTACCACCCTTACTTCCCTGGCAGCTGCTTGGAGATACCTCATCTTGGAGGGCTCCAGCCTGCCTTGGAGTCAGGGTTAATGGCCCTCTTAATTGCGATGTCAGGTGCAACAAGGTCCTAGCTTTTTGAAAAGAAAGGCCTTCTGTAAGCTAGTGCTCTCATTAATCTTCCAATGGGAGACACCTTTATCTCAAAGTACAGCACCCCCAAGGGCAAGGTCAGAATATGAGGGAAATGGAGTCGAGCATGTTGCTGGCCACATGCTGCCAGGCAAGGTGGCTGAGAGTGGCAAATGCCGTTGGTGCCTCTCCCAAGGGCCCCAGGCCTCCTCGGGGAGGTCAGGTCTCCTGTGGGCAGCTTGACCAGTGACTAAGCTGGGCATCCTGTGAGGTGAGGTACTATGCCCCTTGGGAAAAAATTGTTGGAGCCGGGATGTAGAAGGGTGCACTCCTGTAATCCCAGCACTTAGCGGCTGAGGCAGGGGGATCAGGAGTCAAAGCTAACCCAAGATACAGAGCAAGCACAAGCTAGCCTGAGCTACACAGCAAATCCATCTCTTACAACGTCAAGGTCTTAACAGGCAACCAGAACGCAGAGTGTCAGCCCCTCTGCTTGCTTACCTAGATTCAGGCCCACCGAATCTCTCCCCATCCTAGGCTCGGGGAACCCTGTAGAAGAGGGGACAGTAAGATTGTAAGAACCTAAAGATAGGAAAGTCCACCACTAGACAAGAAATTCCACTCCAGGCAGGGCTGCTGCATCCAGGAACTCACTGCAGTGAGACTTGCCCTTACCAGACCTACATGATGACTCACATACCAACATCCCCCACAGACTAGTGAGGATCTCAGGAGAGAGAATTCCATGCAGTGGAAACCTGGAGGGCTAGGGCTAGACAGATGAAGGGAAGCGCCCTTATCAGTGGTCTGACCAAGGAAGGGCCACTTGGTCTGCCACAGAGGCCTGAAGCCCTCTAGAGCAGATGATCCAGACAGGACCCTGGAGCCCTCAGAAGCAGAGAGATAGGGGGGTGGGAGGGAGTAGGAGGGATTGATGAAGGGAGGGAAAGAAGGGAAAAAGGGAAAGGAGGGGTAGAGATAATTGTTCAATATTCTTATAAAGCTAAGGAAAAATAAATAAAGATAATATTTTAAAAAGCTTCAAGGTCGTTTTACAAGACTGGATCTAGCACTGTGGCATAGTGAGAGAGGGGAGTTCGGGCAGCCTTACCCTTCTCAGAGCGCGCGTCAGTGGTCTAAATGGTCCCATATGCATCAGTGGTATTCCTGCAGACACGCTGGTGATGCTTCAGAGGGTGCCAGGCTCGTGTTAGAACACACAACCTCACGGGCCTGTTGAGGAAGAAGAGAGCTTGTCAGAAAGAATTCTCTCAACAGGAGGAGTGGTGTTGCAGTAGTGTAATGGAGTGGAGAAAGCTGCAAAAATCCATTTAGATTTTAAATAATTTCAATTTTTAAAGTCCAAGATCTGGACTTACAGCTCAAGAGTATAACCCTCGTCTCAACGTTCCTGAGTTCTGATCCATAGTATTCCACGCCCAAGTTCTGACCTTCAGTACCTCATAGGATCATTAGCAGTACAGTTAGTTAAGATGATGCTATTAGGGTGGGCCCTACCCCATATAGCTGCCATGCTTGTAAGAACAGAGACATGTACAAATGAAAATGAAGTCGGATTTGGAGTGATGCTTCTGCAGGCCAAGAAACATCCAAGATTGCTCAAGCCACAGGAGTCAAAAGCGTGGCAGGAGAGTCACATCCCTCGGAAGACACAAACCCTGCAGAGGTCTTGGACTTCCAGCCTCCAGAACTACAAGACAGGAAATCTCTGTTCTCGAGACACCTTTGTGTGGTACTTGGCCAGCAAAATCCTACAAACTAATAATGACATAGAAAAATGGCAACTGTCAAGTCACTGCTGTGCATGAGTTAAGGTGAAGCAATTACTGAAATCCCAAAGATAGTGAAGTGAGGACATCACACGGTCATCCTGGTAGTCTGCAAGCCTGATAACAGCGGTTACGGGTCCTTCCGCAGTCAGCCGGCCCTGCCCACACACAGCAGCCATTGCTTCTGCCTTTAGAAAGTCTCGCTTTGCTTGCTCCACCGCTACCCTGCTTCAGTATAAAGTACAAGTGGAACTTGGAGCAGGAGTGAGACCACCAGTTAACAGAGCCCCTCTCTTCCATCCTAACTGGTGTCTGTGAAATTACTGCAGAGGAACTCAGTAGCGTCCTACTTCATCACTCCCTGCAAGCACCATTTTATTTTTTTACTATTAATTTTTCTACTTTTATAAGCATGTTCAGTATTCATCCCAGCTTCCCTCCCTTCCCCCTCCCTCCCCTCCTCTTCCTTCCCTTCACCATTCTCTACCACTCTTCAATCTGTATGCTTCTATGGACTTTAGGCTAAGGTTCACTTTGGCTTGTCTACTTCTGTGTGGGTTCAAGACTCTGTAGTGTAACAAGTTACTTCTTCAGGCAACCCCACTGGTATGTGCATTTCCTCTCACTCATCCAGATTTAGACCCAAAAGTTTCCACTGTGAGTTCCCATTCTATAGCATAATAACAGCTGCCTACAGAGCAGTTTGATGTACTGTTTTCCTACCTATAGGTTTATTGGCTGTCTTCCTCATTGATCTATTTCCTTCCCTTTTTTAGGTTATTGTTCTATTTTACAGTAACAGAGATGTTACTAATAAGTGGGTCTCGAGTCCAATCAGAAAGCTGTTGGTTGTCTCCTTGACACTCATGCCACTAGTACACTGGTGGTCACCTGTTGCCATGGTGATTTACATTGCAACTTACAGATCTCATGCTGTTGACGGGGCTTGTGATTTTTCTTTCCCCCAACAGCTACATGACCGTCTTTGAAGAATAAGCATCTGTCCTTTCCTCAGCTCACTCTGACAATCTCAGGCCTCTTCTTCCAGCCCTTCTTCTATTCTGAACCCTCCTTACTCGTATTGAAGCATTCATTTAAATTTCAGCTGAGGTGCTACTGACTCTGCAATGCTAAATGATCCTGACTTATGACTTTTTTTTTAACTCAAGGTCATAATTTTGTAAAAATTCTATTTAAGAAAATCTAAATGGGGAGGTTACCAGGAATGTGGAGTAAGGGGAAGTGCAAGACACTTCTAAGCTGCTGGACTCTTTGGTATCAGTCATCCTCAGTCGGAAAGCTGGGCTGTGCTCGGCGATGGCTACACAGCGGCTTCTCATTACCATGCCCTGTCCTGCTTCCATTACACTTGGTCAACCCAACTGGATGGAAAATCCTATGTGCAAACAACTCTGATTTTTACGGCAACCAACACATTTTAATAAGTTATATTTTATTTATATTTATTATCAGTTGCTCTTAAATTTCTATTGTTACCTTTTTCATGCATGTATATGGTGAATTTATGACTTCATACCTTAATCCCCAATGTTACCCCCCATCCTCTTCCCATTACAATTTCCTGCCAGTCTCCTTCCTGTTTCACGTTTTTTCTCATGCATGGTCCATGGGGGTTCATCTGGTTTGCCTTTGATGGTGTATGTCTGAGCACTTGCTGGAAATGAATCCTGTATTGGCAAGTAGACCACTGAGCATCTCCTCCACTCCACCCTCACGTCCCATCAGCATTAACCCTCATCAACCTCTCAAGGGGGCCTCTTGAGATCTTTCCTCTTCCATGGTGAAATACAATTCACGGTTTTAAGTGACACAGCGGTCTTCTGTCCCCGTCCTGCCCCCTCATGCCCTGGAGCCAGCCATCCCCCTACGCACGGTACCATGCTGCTCCGGTGCCCACCTACTGCTCACTCCGCCGCTCCTCGGTTATCAGCTCTACTGTGGCCGTACCACTGCGCTTATATTCAAGAGCTCTTTATTTCACACATTAGTGACTCCAAAGCACAAGAGCAATGTGATAATTGTTCTATTTTATTGTTGGCCATCTTATAGTTGTTTCATTACTGGTACTGTGGCCAATCTCTTATTGTGCCTATGTAATAAATTATTTTTATATGGACATTTCATATAGGGGAAAAAAAACAGTAAGCGTAGAGTTTAGTTCCATCTATGGTTTCAGGTTGCCACTGGGGATCTTGGGATATGATGTTTATGGAGAAGGGGAGTGACCACCATGCTGCTTATGAAGAAGGGGGGTGACAACATTAAAATTCAAGATGGTCACAGACCAACAGCATCCCCGGCAAATCCTTGATCTCAGGTCTACTAGCCCAGAAGGGGGGCACAGTTCCTGTGTTGGGACAAGTCTCCAGGTACCTCCAGTGCTCTCAAGTGGAGGTCTTCCCTCTCTACTGCTGGAGCCTGGAGACAAGCAGATTCTACCTGATGCTGAAAGCAGCTGTCAGTCACTGCCCAAGAGCACTGAAGGGCTCTGAAGCTGTCAATCACTCTTCTGTGGCTATGATAAATATTCTGACACAAGCAGCTGAAGGGAGAGAAAGCTGATTGTTTGGTTGATGGCTCCTGAGGGTCCAAAGTCCATTATAGAGGAGAACACATGGTGGCAGGCATGGGGGCTTAAAGTCTGGCAGATAAAAGGTAACCATCCTGCAAATGGGAGAGTGATTCCCCCTCGCCGCAGTCTCCTACTCTTATTCAATCTACCTTTGCATCTACTCTTATAATAAGACTCTATTTTAGCAGTCTTTTATCTCTGCCCAGGGGGTGACATCCAATACCCATCAGGATGGAGCCAAGGACAGTACAGGAGCAGCAAAACTGAAAAAAAAATCAACAAATCATAATTCAGAAAATCAGAAACTCTACATAAATCACCTGGAACCAGGCCAGCCTAATCTCTCCCCATCCTAAAGCTCAGGGAAATTTGTGGAAGAGGAGGCAGTAAGAATGTAAAAACCTAAAGATGGGGAGGAGCAATGATATGCAAGATACTCCACACAAGTTAGGGCCGAAGTAATCATAATAGGACTTTGCATGACCTGTGCAATGACCAAACATATCACTGACCCCTTAAAGTCTAGCATGGATCACAGGCACTGTGATCCTTAAAGGCAAGGGATTAATAGTCACAATAGTGTTCCTACACTAAATGGGAACACAAAAAAGAGCTCTAGGCAATGCTACTGAGTCCTTACACCTCATCAGGTAGGAGGACCCAGAGGGAAGTTTGACAAACACACTAAAGGATCCTTCAGGAATGCAGGGGGGGGGTTTACTGGGAAAAGGGGAGGGAAGGAAAGGGAGGGGGAAAAGGGGAGGGAGCGGGGGGAGGGGGTCCAGGGAGGGGAGGAGGGAGGAAGGGGAATGGGCTACTTATCAACTTTGTATGAGTGGAAAAAATAAAAATAAAAAAAAGAAGCAGGCGGAGAGGGCAGGAGGAAGTGTTCAAGGCCCGCCTTAGTAACGCCCTTCCTCTAGCAATGCACTACCTCTGACGGTTCCATCGCCTTTCCAAACAGCAGCAAGCCACCGGGGAGCAAGTGTGCAAGCGCGTGGGTGTGGGAGGCACGTTCAAACCATGGCAGAAGCTAAATCTGGCCGTCAGTGAAAACAAAGAATTTCATGGGCAAAAAGAGAGAAAATGGGGGCTGGAGAGGTGGCTCAGGGGTTAAGCCTACGCCTTGCAGGCGGAAGGTCCTGAGTTCGGATCCCAGATCCCACGTATAGACGCCAGGTGGAAGCGGGGGCGGCCTGCATTTCTGGTCCTGGTAGGGCGGAGCCTGTGAATCCCAGGGCAGAGTAAACAAGGAGGAGGTGGAGGCGGTCCATGGGGGTTCCCGAATTTGCCCGTGTTTCTACACACACACATACACACACATACACGCACATATACTCACAATTGAATAAATAATAAATTTTTAAAAAGAGAAAAAATGGTTCGGGAAGCCCCACATACACAACCACACAAGATCCTCATGCCCACAAACCATCACCCCCAGTTTGTTCTTCACATCAGCGATTCCACATAATAAGGGAAAAAACCTCAAATTTCTGAAATGACTGACATCCTAAGTGCACTGATGTGAAGATGAAGTGATAAAAAGTTTGTTTTCCCTGAGTGACAGCAGACTGCTCGGCCCAAACAGGGCGTCGAAGTCCCGCACCACGGCTCCGGGAACATGGCAGAAGAGGGAGGGGTGAGATTGTGGCGCCTGCAGGACAGCGGGCATGTGGCTTCTGGACCTGACAGGCTGCTGC